>JAHDVE020009821.1:0-373261 GCA_022606495.2 Halesus radiatus | reverse complement strand
CTATACAAATATCAAGTACGTCCATCAATTGAATTTGGAAGTCACCTCTGGGCTAGAGCTCCTAAATACTTGATAAACCTGCTTGATTCTGTGCAATGGAGGACGGTTCGTCTGATTGACAATCCGTTGTTAACAGACCTACTGCCATCTCTAATGCGCAGATGCAATGTAGGTATGCATGGTCTGTTTTACAGATATTTTAATGGAGCCTTTTTTTTAGCGAAGGAGTTAGCAGCGTTGATCCCCTCCGCGCCGGTGCACGTGCGTGAACTACGAGCCGAACACATTCGGAATCTTACACATATCTTTTCGAATGTTGGTCTTCCAAGATTTAAATATTCGGGATCTTAAGCATATATTTTGGAATGTTAGTCTTCCAAGATTTAAATATTCGGGATCTTACGCCTATCTTTTGGAATGTTGGTCTTCCAAGATTTGGGATCTTACTCTTATCTTTTGGAATGCTGGTCTTCCAAGATTTAAATATTCGGGATCTTACACCTATATTTTGGAATACTGGTCTTCCAAGATTTAAATATTCGGGATCTCACACTTGTCTTTTATAATCCAAATGCAGATGAAATCACCACACGTGATGCACCCATACGAGCGCGATTCACGCTCGCGCTATAGGAACTGGGGGCTAGGAACCCGGAGAGTGTTGTTGATTGGACTGTCGGATTGCGGCGCGTCGTATTCCGTTCGTCGTAATTGATTTTTAAACCGGAGACTGTCTGTGATGGAGTTAGGAATGCGCTTCTGAACACAAAACTTGGATGTGGTTTCATCGGACTATCCCACTGGTGAGGAAGGAGCCACTTCAACGAAAGGTTCCGTTCAATCAAAGCGTGCAGTATATTCTTTAAGAACTTTTTCTCAGAAAATTTTAATTAAAATCGGAAAGGGACTTAAAGAAGACTCTGTGCACTGTAGTAGCTGGGAAAATGGATTATCTTACAAATAATGATGTTGAAAGGGAATATAAGAATGTTATTAAAAATACTACACGTAAAAAGTTTTCCAATACGTTTCATAATGCTAAGGGCATCTTTGGGCTGGTACATTTTAAACTTAAGCAAATACTTTATAGGCTTCATCCAGTGAGGTGGGTAATGTAAAACTGATAATAATTAAATTATGTATGAAAAATATTATATTTACGCAATTTAAACATGCTATGCGGTCCTGACTGACCAACTAACTAATCATCACGCCGTTTCTCTGCAGGGGTAGGCAGAGAGGACGGACCGCCAAACAACTCGATATCCGTATACATTTCTCGATTCATTCACTTCCATACAACGTTACATATATTCTTTTCTGTTATTCCGACTCCTGACATGGCCCGACTGAAGTATTTGATTAATTTGATCGTGCCATGTCCTCCTCGGACGTCCCCGGCTTCTTCCATTCTCATTCCCGCCATATATTCTCTTCACACTCCTTTTTTCGTTCATTCGCTTTACTTGCACGAACCATCTAAGCGTTCCTTTCTTAATTTTGCTCATTATGTTTACGTCAGCCTTGCATTCTTTATGAATCTCGATATTTACCACATACATGGTTTTACCACACATTGTTTGGACAACTAATTGTTACCGCCAACCGCTTTCAGTCCTCCGTTAATGGAGTTTCCCGCATTCAACCTTTTTCCAATATCCCTATCAATATTTCCATCTCTCGTAAACATTCTTCCCAAATATACAAACTCATCGACCTGCTCCACCATTCACAACTATCTTGCACACTGTTTTCGTACTCTCTCTTTCAAACACCATGACTTTAGACTTACTTATATTTATCATTAGCTCATTCTTCATATATACTTCGTTCATACTAGATACGAGGGACTATATCTTCCATGCTGTTAGCAATCATCACCGCATCATCAGCATACAACAGACAACATACTTGCAGATTACTCATTTTCGCGTCCAAGCTCATCTCTTTCAATTCTTGCATACAATTATCAATGTAGGGATTGAATAACGACGGTGAAATTACGCAGCCTTTGCTTAACACCTTTTGTGATGTCAAACCACCCCGTAAAATCACCGTTTGCCCTAACACATGCAACGCTTCCCACGTACAGAAATGCGATTGCCTGTATATGATTTGTATTCACTCCATGCTTTTTGTAGATCTACAAAAGCACAGAAAAGTTGGTATTGTATTACTATACTTCAATAAACGCCGATTTATCGGCACTGGTCAACTATATATAATGGTGAAACCCGTTTCTTTCAAGCATGCAAATATATCTTTGGCGTTATAAAGTTTGAACTACTTTTGTATGGACTATGTGCAATGGAGTTTTGAAATATCCATTTATTTATAAAGTAAGTATTAAATGTGGCATTAGATCGGACAATCACATCAGAAAGTATATAAATAATAAATGTTCACGAAGGATATAAAAGTAAGATAAATGTATTCATATAAAACATATAAGTACACTTACGTTAAATTAATATTGATTGACAAGATATGATATTAAAGCCTTCTTGTACTTACCTTCCGTGCAGTTAAATAGATCCGCCACATCTTCGTATCTATTACTAACATCGTGTAATCTAGGTACAATCGAGTGTTTGTAATGCTCAGTCCTGGTGTTGCTACATTTAAGCGGGATTTTGGAACGAGTAGCTTTTCTAGGTGTATGGAATTGAATTGGGTTAATTAAATCAGTGCTGTCTATACTACCATACACAATTTATCGTAGTAAGTACATATTAATAACTGTAAAAAGAAAAACTAGATACTTTTTTCTACTGCACTCAACACGGGATTTCCTAGCTAGACAGGCACAATGCGTCACCTTTATACCAATGTGTTATATATACATGTACTGTAGATGAATAAAAAAATTGATGAATAACAAATCTCGGCGAAGCTGGGTAGTACCTAGAGCTTGTAAATATATGAGAAATAAATTTACATGCCTTTTTAGATCCTAAATAGACGAAGCTCAATGTGCTGACAAAAAAAATTAGTTGAGTGGAATCATAAATTTTGAAGAAAATATCATTTTCCCATTTCGCGAAAAATATATTTACGTCAGTTGTGATAAAATTTAATACTAAGCTGCCTACTATTGTGTCTTTTTTCAAAGATTGTGTAGGTGGTTGGGGTTAAGTATTTTTCTTGTATATTTTTCATTCTGGGGGGTAGGTTATAAAAATAAATTTAAGGCAGAAATGGGTTATTTCTTAACTCAAAATAATGATTTATATATTTATTTATACGCCTAAAGAAAGGCTTTTACATAAAAGTGATCCAATAAACCATAAATATAACGTGTACATTGGAGAATGTATATTTTATGTATATTTAGATGTTATTATAAAGTACATACGAAATGTAGGTAGATGAAATTATAAAATAGGTACATAAATTAATACACAACTATAGCCGACGTCAATAACTTCAATTACAAGTACAATGAAATAATATATAATTATCGAAAATAGGAAAAAAATATATCTTTAGCGTACACAGTTTTAATCATAAAAAAAATTGAGAATAAGCCTATCGAAGCGCGAATATTGAAATAAACTATCTGAAACAATGGCTGGATGACAATTACCTATCCTTAAATTCTGACAAAACTTATTTCATGACATTTACACTATCGGACAAAAACCTCCCTACAACAAATTCCAAAATTATTATACATGGCTCTTGTAAAAATTATCCTGACGTATTATAAAATTATAAACTAAGAAATATTTTACAAAAATCTGTTCAACTGAAGATTTACTATGCTTTAGGACAATCAATTCTACAATATGGAATAATAGGGTGGGGACAAGCGTATAAAACACACTTAGGCCCATTGGAAATATTCCAAAGAAGACTCATTAAAATAATTCATCCCATGGGTTATTCAACGAATTTAATGTTTCAGATTTAAATGTAATATACCAAAAGAAATTATTACATCAAACCCATAAAGAAAAAATAAAATTATAGTCACTAAGCACCAGGCCGAGAACCACAAGATAAAAAATAATCCCTACACTTAATACAACAGCTCAACACCATTATACAGCCATAAAATAATTTAACGAACTTTCTAAAGAAATATAAGCTTTAAAAATTGTGAAAATATTAAAAAAAAACCTAAAATACGCTCCACAGGAAACTAATTATAAGTTCACATTATAAGTTCAGTTCGAAAAAATGTATACTCGTATGTGTTTATATACATTCATTATATATGTTTATTATATTTCTAAAAATTTCCTTTAAATTTTTTTTTGCGTTTAGTAAGTACCAGTAATTTAATAATGTTATGTTATTAAATTTGACATACATTAAATTTCTAAAAAAACTGAAATACTAGACTAAGAGTTCAATAATTTTAACTTTGTATTTCAGTAATACAGATTTAATAATAATATCTTTATTTCAACAGAACAAAGCGGTGAGTGGAATACTCTGTCTGCCATATAAAAAGAATTCACTTAAATAATAAAAAAATTACAAGATGTAGATATAGAATATAAAAAAATAAATAAAAATAAAATAGAATTAAAATAACATATTTAGCACTTATGCTACAGTGGCCTGAGGGATATTCTCCATCTACGATGTAGGGGCGCGCCCTGCCATTGGGCGACAGCCTGGACATGAGTGTTTTCCGATCTCCGGTAGCGCTGCCTCGTCCCGGCTATTCTGTGGCGCATTAAAGCAGCGAACCCATGCACCCTTCCCCCTGCGAACATCTGCGAGGCGCTGCATCTCCAAGGGAGGCCCAACAGCGCCTTGTAAGCGTGGTTATATTGAACTCGGAGTGTGTCCATGACGCCTTGTGTATATCTTATCCATAGTTCGCTAGTGTAAAAGCTCATGCAGTATCTCTGGAATAGTTGCTTTTTTTACCGGAGGACTGCAGCTATTAAATCTCCCGGCGAGCATGTTAAAAGAATCCACAGAACAATATTTATTACCGAGGCAATGAAGTCTCTGTATGGACGTATTAGAAGTAGATGACTAAATAATTCTTAATGAAATGGAACTATCCTTTTTGTATTTCTACTAGGTAGTCTGAACATTATCATTTCTAACAGGTCTGGTGTATCAAATTGTGCATATATTATTTTGTCCAAACAGAGTAAGTAACTAACAGTTCTTTTCTCGAATAATTTTTTTAGTACAAGGAAATCGAAAAGATAATCGTAGTTAATCTTTTCTGAGGGTATACCTAATTTATAGTTGACGAATCTCAAAAATGTATGTCGTTCTCTCTCAATTTTATCTATATAGATTTTATAATGTGGACTCCAAAGAGTAGAATTAAATTCTAAGTCTTCTAAGCAGTGTGGTAAAGAGAATTTTGAATAAGAAACATTGATTTGGATTCATGAGGTGTTCTTAATAAAAAACCCAATATCTTCATAGGTTTGTTTGTCATTTCATCAATGTGGGGAATTATTATGAAAATTAGACCTAGATCTCTAATTTGGATACTTTGTCAATGATTATTCCTTTAATAGGATATTGAAACAATATGTTAATGTTATTTTTCAAAAATGGTATGGTTTTTCATTTTTATAAATATTTAAATATTTTTTTTTATATTGACTCATTCATATAACTTTAGAAGATTATTTTGCAGGACATAACAGTAGTACAAATTTAGTATAATTTCAAATAATTTAAAATCATAATATCATATTGAAATACGAATTATTGCGAAATAGGTACGATAAACATAGGTACTGCTTTTAACGAGAAAAGCATTTATTAAAATCAAATCAGAAATATGACCTTTTTCTGACCGTCCTACGCATGTTTTACAAAATATTATAAATTGTTGAATATCCTTAAAGAACACCTAGAAGGATTTTCTTTAAAATGCCGAAAAAATAATAGAGTCTAGTTTAATTTTTTCATAAACACAAGATTTAAGGTTTTTTAAATGCGGATTGCAAAACATTGGTTAAGTTTATTAAAAAAACGTGCCGGGAAAGAATAGCAATTATTTATCTCACCTTTAAAAATTACTTTCATATTTTTATACACTTCTTGAGAATATGAATTTGACGGCCTCTGTTGTAGAGGTGTGGGATTCTCGACTACGAATCCGCAGGTAATGGCTTCGAATCCCGGTTTGCGAAATGCGTTATACCACATTCAATTAATTTTAAATAACATATAATATGCTTGCGGCACGTTTCAGAGTGGTAGATACTCTTAGTATAGCCTTGATGAAAGAACACCATTAAAAAATAAACCGTTACTTGAAATGGCTTTAGCCATGTTTGATGACAACATCTGAATTATTAGGTAATTTCCTACCTTCCTCTTCCCCATCTCCTTCCCCTCCCCATACCCTTCAGTCCCACACTAGCATAGTCTAGAAGTTAGGACTCTTGGGCCGTGTTCACATTTAAATTTTTTTAAAGTTTAGTGTGCGTAGGTATAGTACATTGATCATTATATACTTTTACTAAAGATATTCCGTCTAATTTACAAACGCTGTGTCGGATTGGTGGAAAACTTGACTTATGACCACGGCGTAGGTATTATATGTAAACTGGACTTACGCTCGATTTCAAGATACCCGCAGCTATTAAGGAGATATATAATCAAGGAGACCTTACTTTTTTATTGTTTTTTAGAATCTGCTTAAAATTGGCCTACCGATATAAAGAGTCCATGTGTGTTGGTGTCCACCAGATCTACCAGTGGGAAGCGGGACGTATGTTAGTGTACTCACTCCCTACCAGGATTCCGAGAAGGTACTAAAGAGTTTCCCTAATCGAATTTCCTTTTTTTATCACCTGATTTTAAATCAATTTCGACTCTTGGCATCAGAGCGGAATTATCATATCACTTTTGCATTTTTCCATGCTTCCATTTGACGGTAAATGTACATTTTTTTTTGTCCCAAGTCCGCCCTAGAAAAAAATGGTTTTTTTTATACATTAAATCCGCATAGGGGGCCTAAGGAAAACAATTTCCCTCAGCCGGCCTCTCCCGATCCCCTCCACCATGCAGCTGGCGGGCAGACGCCACCTCTTAAACCCGGGCACCCCAGCAAAGTCACCAAACGTAGCGAATCACTTGGAGTTGGTTATCCAATGAATGGTTCACGAACCGCCTCCCACATTGCAATCTGGTAATCTAAACATCTTACTACTTCTACGTCGAGGAAAATTCCACAAAGGTATAAAAATTGACTTAACTGAAAAGAACATTCTCGTGTTTTAATTACGTATACGATAATGTCATTTTTGCAATAGGTATCTTTATTAAATTTATTAACATTTTTAATATATTGTTTTGAACCACCAATTTAATTTTAATTTATTACCAACCGATTTTGCTTGTACCAAGCTTCTTTGGGATAAAATTTAAAACCTAAACAAAAATATATATAGTGAGCTTATATAATATAGGTGAGACTTAATATAAAAGAGAATAAGAGGGAGAAATAAAATGAAATGAATCAATGAGAAATAAAATCAAATGATAAAATGAAATGAGTGAGACGGATATATGCTTACATATAAGAGATCTGACAACATATAAAAGGGAAAGAGCCAGAACGTCAAATGAGGGAGGGATTAAGAGGAAATGGGAAATAAGAATATTATTATTAATTTTAACGGCTTTCTTTATATCTACAGCTTTTAAATTATCTAATCTAATGCGAAAACCAATTTCGTGTAGAATATTAGCGCCGGTGCTATGATTATAGGTATGATCCTTTTCAATTAGATTTTTTTAATAATTTTTTTTATATGAATACTGCACAAGAGTCCCAACTGCTCCCAACCGTCTGGAGTCAGTGAGACTATGGCATCCCCAATTGGGGAATGTTGTGAGGCTGAATGTATTGGGGAGGGGAAGGAGAATGGGAAGAGGAAGGTGGGAAATACCTGGCAATAACTGGAAATAACTGGCAGATGAAGGATGGAAGTAGACTGAATACTATAATATATGAAATATGTGAAAATTTATTAATTGTTTTTCTCGTTGAACTCCATTTAATTTCTTTTTAAATTTAATGTAAATCAAATTTAATAATGTTTCAGCTTGGTTAGAAATATCGTTAGAAATATATGTTTACCGATAATAAATCATTATTTTCAGAAACCCGTCCAAATTAGAATTGAGTAAGGGTAAATAAAATCATATAAATTAGTCGTCACAATGTGGCTTAACCGCAATTTGAAAATGGTTTTGAACGCCGAAACAGCTACCACAATAATAAAACTAAAAATACTTGCAGAACTTAATAATAACATTATTAAATTTGATTAACATTAAATTTAAAAAAAAAACATCTGAAAAATGTTGAGATTCACAAAGAACGCAAGATTGGTATAATCGTAATGAGTAAGATTAGGAAAGGGATTCTTGGATGGTTTGGGCATGTAGAGCGAATGAACGAAGAAAGGAGTGTAAGGAGAATATACGATGGGAATGCGAATGGAAAAGGAAGACATGATACTATCCCTTGAGATGATTTTTTCATATCAGAAGACAGAATAACCGGAGAGAATGTATGAGACGATGTATGAATGTATGAACGATGGAACGATGGAAAAAATGTATGCCGATATCGAGTTGTTTGGCGGTTCGTCCTCTCTACCTACCCCTCCGTGGAGACGGCTTGTTGGTTAGTTATTTCAAGGTCAAATCGAACCGTCTACTATGATCGTTCTTTTCGTGTAAATGGCCCTCTCATTTGGACAAACTTCCCCCAGCTCTTACTAATATCCAGAAATTGGCTGAATTTAAACGGGCTTTAAAAAAATTTTTTTTTTTGAAATCTTACTGTCTATAAATTTTAATTTCTCTTCAATTGATTATAAAAAGCCATTTCCGATCTGGTAGTCGTTTGATTTCGGTTTCGATATATATTTAAAAAAAAAATTATGTGAAGTCAGTTATGGCTGAACATAATCCGACTACTGTCTTAAAATGTTACTAATTTTGCAGTATTATTGTGAATGTGTTATTTTTGTATAGCCGTGTATATACTGTATAATATTTTGTAATTTTGTTAGATGAAAATGAACCTAAGGAGTACTGTAGGAGTAATATTAAGAATAAGCAAGAATGTATGTAATATGCTAAGAATATATAAATAGAATGTAAAAGGAGCACTGTAGGAATACCACTGAATGGAGTTATTTAATTTATTTTTAAAAGTTTATTTATAGCAAAGCGCACTTGAAGTGAAACAATACAAAACTGCGCTATATAAATGCTTTGTTGTTATTATTATTATTATTATTTACATTAAGAATCGAAACTGAAAGACTATTATATTTTAATAATTTCAATGAAAATAATCCAGTGTGTATCAATTTGCTCAGAGTTACGCTGTGCTGATTATTAGCGAATTCCTAGAAAATTATCGACTTCGTTTATAAACAAGTAGAAAGAAGCATTCCTTCATCTTGCACGTGCTAGCAATAAGCCTTGCTGTAAATAGCTTTGTACGTCGTAGGCGCATTTCCGCAAGTGTTTGTACGAGCATTTAGTGGGAGTTCAGCAGACATTTTAAACGAACAAGTGAATGCACTCCTCTAACGCAGACTTTTCTATAAATACTACACCCATGTCGGAGATTGTATTCCAAGTTTTAATAGTTCGGGTTTAAGCGATATGCACTGTATGCATAATATTGCATTTGCATAGATTTCACAATAGAAAATGCGGCACGTGTGCGCAGATGTTATTAACCCTGTACTTAGGAATAGAACACACCGATATTAAAATGGTTAAATGGTTTCAAAGTGTGTAGCAAATATGAATTGTAAATTGTATGTTTTTATATTTTATTTTTTATTATTATTATATATAAACATAGGAACAAAGGTTATAAACATTTTTTTTACATATCTACATACATACAAATTTGAAAATATTAACTAACTAACCATCACGCCGTTTCTCCGCAGGGGTAGGCAGAGAGGACGGACCGCCAATCAACTCGTGAAAATATTGTAATAATAATATTAATCGGATGATTTGTATAGTGCCGTTTTTGTGAAAATCACCTTAAGGCACTGTATATTAATTTATGTGTATTGCATATTTAGCAAAAAAAACCACATGGTCAAGGTCAGTGCGTGGGTATACTTGGTATTAGTTAGTGGCAGTATAAAAATGAGTTTTTTTTTTCATGGTATTTTTATTTTATTTTTATATTTCTCTATTTGTATTTACTAATATACATATATATCTATATTCCTTATGTATATCTTTATAAGTTTAAAAACTAAGAGAGTTTTTATAATACTAATAAGATAGCAGCGCTCTTGAGGCGATTTTTCACAAAAACGTCGCTATACAAATCATCCAATTATTATTGTAAAATAAAACCGATTAAACGGAAAATAAAATTTTTGATTGTTTATTTTAATAATTTTTTTTCGAGAGAGAAAAAAATATATTTGTATTAATACATTAAAGGTAAGTTAAATTAAATTTATAATTAACATATGAAAAAAATTAAAAAAAATTAAAAAGGGGTTAATTAAATGTCTTTGGTTTTTGTGATTTACTTTTTGTATTTGAAAAACATAATAATTTATTACAAATTGACATACACGTAAGTTGAAATTGCCATTATGTTTGCCTGATTGATATTACTTCCTAGCTAGACATATTGCCCTTTTTAAGGAATTAAATATGTGGTGGGTATCAAAATATTGGGTTGTAAGGTGTTTTATTATTTTCAATTTATTGTTGTAACTCTATTCAGTGGGTTTCGAAATTGTACTTTATGTGGAAAAAAAGAAAATTTAGTACTTAAAGAAAAGGGAATTTAAGTTATACAGAAAAAACAATGTTTTAAAAAGAGTTCAGTTATGAAAGCAATATTTTTAACAGGTTTTACGATTCCTTTCTTCCCAGGTCTATAAACCATTTGGTAATATTTTTGTCGAAGGATGACAATTCGCAGTTTTGAACCTCGGGGGAGATTTTTGATCCAATATAGGTGTGTGTTCTTAGGTACATTGCGGTAGCACTCCCTTGAATCGTCAAATCATGTCTGCTACGGCTTCTTGTGTGATGTGTGTGTTCGATTTTACTAGTATATTATTACATAATTTTGTTTACATTATTTGTAATGACTTTTTTTATTGAATCTTTGTCGTGCGTCCAGAGCAGTAAAATCTTAATAGAGCAATGTAACATACATGAATATTCAACAATGTTTCCCAGAGATGCAGATCTGATGATTCGTGCGCCACTCAAAATATTATACCTAAGAACTAAACAAATTGGAGAATCTTCTGCAAAAAATTCCTCTAATGGATTTGTGTTCTTTGGGAAATAGATCACAAAACATTGTTTAGAAGAATAGAACATAGCATCGATCAAGTGCATTACTTAGTTTTAACCACCGGATCACCGCGAGCTATGATTGAGTTAGACGATGAGATTAAAAACAGTTCAAACAAAACTACGTATCGCAGTCTCCATGGAATAACTCTGGAGATCCACGATAAATCACGAATGCATATGAAACAGGGACTCTCAGAGTTTCTATTTAATGTTTTATACTCTCAGAGATTCCTCTGAATGCATGAAGCATTACAACATTCAAACCAATAGTCACATAGTACAGGGTCATGCATAATAGCCCATAAACAGCAATAGCGTGTCATCTCGACTTAAAATAGAGCTGGAAGGATAGTAGTCCCATCGTTTCGAGACAAGTATTGAAGTAGAAACGTGGAGACACATGAGCAGTCGTGAAATACATGCCATCAGGATCAGCAGCATGAATTTCAACTTGCATGGATGGGTCATCTATGCCGAGCGAGGGAACAGCTACTAAAACGATGGTAGTCATTTGATACCAGACCAGCAGACAAACATTTTTTTGGACGTCGTTACGTCCATCTCGTATCGTAGTGGTCTAGTCCTAGTGTCAGCAGTATTCAAACGCACCGATTGTGCATTTGTGTGATTTTGCGATGCCCAACTAAAACTGTACTGAAAAATATTACAAGTATACAACTATTAAAAAAATTATTGAAAATGTTGCAACCAAAAAATGAATAAGTTCAACCTCCTGTTTGAAAAGCGGAACAATGGGAAGAAGGTGAAACATTGAAAGGGAGTTATGTACGTGTTCCTATCTAGGCGGATTCCCCTTTTCGTGTCTATACGATAAAATTTTAAATTTTGAAGCGGAGCATTGTCAGTAAGAGCATTTTCGCAACTTCCTGTTTGAGACAAGACGCTTTTATTCGTTGTTCAAAAATATAATATTACATCGAATCTGAAAATGCAGAAGGGACAACCACATTAATACATTAATAAAAAATTGAATTTCCAACAATTTTTTTAAAGGATAACATCATTTGAAATGTAGAGTAAACTACTTATTCTAATCTATAATATTAACTAACTAACTACTAACTAACCATCATGCCATTTCCCCGCAGGGGTAGACAGAGAGGACGGACCGCCAAACAACTCGATCTTGGCATACACTTCTTGCTTCATTCACATTCATACATATAACTTTTTTAAGATGTATAGGATAAGGATTTGGATATTGCATTATTAGATTTTATGTAACAATTATATTGTTATTAAAAGTTTATTGATACTAAAACCTAGTAATCTGAAGATATCTTTAATTGTGATTGTTTTTCTATCTAATAAATTTAGGGATATTTGAGGAGAAAAAAATTCGTTCCGTCTCACCGTGTAATTAAAAAAAAGAATTCCTTTAATTAGGCGGCATTTATTATAAAAAAATGTAAGTTTAAATACGAGTTGTTTCCTTCTGAGCTTCCATCATCGATAGGTACCACGAATGCTATTAGCAGACGTCAAAGTTGCGAGACGGATTCGTCTTTCACATCCGCACATGTGTTTTCTTTATCCGCACGCGGAGTTACACAATGCGCGTTCGGAATGGCGCTAAAACAAACAAAAGCGCACAACGAACGCATTATGAATTAAATTCACATGTTAATATCAGTCTTAGTAAATTGTATACAGATATGCTGGGAGAGATTAATTACCATAATTAAACACCTGGCCGATGGAAAGATGATATTCTCCACAACGCAACGTCTCTATTCCTTGCAACTGTGTCAATGACTCAGTTATCAATAATTTCGTCTCTCCATCGATTTGAACAAAAAATTATAAAAAAATGAGCTTTCATTTTCTTTTTGGAGTTAGTACAATTAACTAATTTAATTAAGTTTCGCAGAAGTCCACCGAAGATCCATCCGAAAATCGATTCGTTGTCATATTAGCAAGATACGTGTCTACACCTCACAATATACCCCTCACAATGTATGAGTGAGTGTTCTGTGTGTTTTGTGTATTCGGTTTTGTTGCAAATTTTATTAAATTGCACTTCATAATATTTTTTATGTGATACCTAACACGAGTTCCAAGAAAAATAGATGGGAAGAAGGAAGGTTTGGAAATTACCCGTCTATTCAGATCTGGTCACCAAAGACGGCTAAAGCCATTTCAAGCAACGTTTCGATTCTGAATGATGGTCTGACATTATCTACCTTTCTGGAACGTACAGCAAATATGCTACATATTATTTAAAAATGAATAAATTGTGAATTGACATAATTTAATCAAATAATATTTACTTGCGCACGCCGGGATTAGAACCCGTAATCTCCGGATTCGTAGCCAAGGATCGTAACCACTCAACCACGGAGACCGTTAAAGACAATGTTATTGCTGAATTTGTTTGTGAGACATTTTAAATATTTTGTCGATACGATCTATACTGTCGATGTACCTACTATAATATGTTATACACCCATGTTACTAATATAATTAAAATTTTATAGTAAAATACGTAAGGCCTCCTAAAGGGTAAAAACAATATATATAAAAAAAATTACGATGGACTTCCTTTATGTCAGTGTTTAAAATAACAACATTGTGAGCAAAATAATATATTACTAATAGCTTATCTGTAAACGCTTAGACGGGGAAATTAAAAAGGCTTAATTAATCCTCTCAGCGATTTTTTCTTCTGAAAATATGTGATGGAATTTTGTAAAAATAAACCCGTATTTTAAAACAGATTATAGAGTTGATATTTGTTTATTAATTCTTAAATTTAATTATGAAAACAAAAAAATTAGCTACTCATCTCACTAAGCCAATCCTGTATTGAGATGAGCGGCTTTATACTACATTTTCTTTCCAAGGTGAAAGAGTTGTTACGATGAAAAATAAGCAAATCTCTTCGGAATTGAAACGTTGCTAGATACCGTTTTAGCAGTATTTGGCGATCGGATCTAAATAGCCAGGTATTTCCACACCTTTTTCTTAAAGATCATCATCCCCTCTCGACACCCTTCAAGCTCATCAAATTACAACATACCCCGATCGGGTGGGGCACAGTCCACTGGCTCGGGCATTTGGAACTTTCTGTGAGGTATTCACATCACATGAAAAAAGTGGGTTAGCGAAACGTATTTAATTAAAGTAAAACAATTGTTATACAAATTTAGCAGACTTTGTATGGCAGTTTAGAGTTTAAATCTTTGCTAGGAACTCACGCACCGTAGAACATAATCGAAATTATAGTGTTACATTATATTATGTTCCCGTTCTTACTAGGACTAGCTGCAAGTTGGGGCAACTTTTGCAGCAAAGTTTGCGATTCTGTTACAACGGCGACACGCTGAAATACATAAGGGTAAATATGGAAACTTTTCAACTAAAAGTTCCTACAACAGCGCAGTTTTGTAAAATACTGAATTGTCTAAAAAATGGAAAAATCCCGTGTTTCTTGAATATTGAATCACTCTACTTGTTTTGTTCTGTATCGGATAAACTCGACACACCAGTTAAGAATATAAGTGTTCTTTTGAAGTTGGAAAACCGTTTAATTTTTTATTCTACTTAGGAACCTACTCTAACAAAGCCACAATTTTGTATATGTATATATTTACACCTATTGAATGGAAAATTTCTTACAATTGAAATATTTAATGCTGAATAATAAATTATAGTGGTGTTTTTATTTATTTCAAAAGATCACTTGAAACCATTTTCAGATAAATTATAATTGAAAAAATAAAGAATATTGGAATATATAGAAAGGAAACAGCATTAAAATGGTTTAATTTTTTTTATATGAATACCGCACAAGAGTCCCAACTGCTCCCAAACGTCTGGAGCCAGTGAGACTATGGCATTCCCAATTGGGGAATGTTGTGAGGCTGAAGATATTGGGAAGGGAAAGAAGAAGGGAAAGAGAAAGGTGGGGAAATATCTCGCTATTCAGATCTGGTCACCAAACACAAAAGCTATTTCAAGCAACCTTTCAATTCTGAATGGTGGTCTTTTACCAGGGCGATACTGAGAGTATCTTCCACTCTGAGATTATTTAACGGACATGTATCAAGACTACTAAAGTGAAAAAAATAGTATTGAACTTGCTACCTATTAAATTAGGAGTTCCACAAGGATCGGTTCTTGGACCAATCTTGTTCATAATACACATAAATGACAAAGTAAAAATTCTTAAATATTGCTGTATCAGACTATTCGAAGATAAATCATTGATACATATATATACACACAACATAAAACGGAGATAATTATTTGTCAATTATGAATCAACTAAACTATGTTAACAATGTAGCTCTTTGGTTTAAAAATAATAAATTAAGCAAAACCAAATTTAAGAATATCGGAAATAAAATAATAGTAGATACTCCTTTTTGTTCTTTTATAATTTTGAAGGAAGTGTTCGAAAAGAAATATTCTGGTGTTATTTTAATTCTAGATTGACTCTATCTCTAAGTATAATATTTGTTATAAATAAAATCCCAATAAAGTCTCATCATTCGGTAGGATATGAAGATACATCAGTGCAGAATACTATATACAATGCAAAATTATATACAATAAAAAAAATCTATTTCGATTATTTCTATAGCGTCGTTTTCATGGTAAAATGACCCCAAGGGCGCAACATTGCCATTACTATTCATGTTATTAAATATTGCAACAGTATGTTGTTCTCGTCAAAAGGGGAGGATTTTTGAAGCATTTTCAAAACAAAGCCATGAGAATAATTTTAAGACGAAAAAAATATTACGAAATTTAAAAAAAATGTTAAGGGATCTAAACATATTGTCTTTTAAGCAAATTATGTACTTAAATGTAATAGTTTTTCCCTTTAAAATGTTTAATGGCCAACAAAATTTTGAATTCTTGAGAAAAATCAGTAAACATCAACACAAATATAACCATTATTTATAGTTAAAAAAATAATAATTATTATTATTATTATAATTTCTTCAAAAGTTTAGTATTTACTTTGTGGCATCATTATTAATAAAGGAATTAAAAATTACTTTGTATTTACCACTTTATTAATATATACATATCAGCACGTTTCGAAAGTGATACAACAATTTTTTATTAACATTTTTGATTAATTGCTTACCTATTTTAATCAGTTTTTGTTTATGTTTATAATTTGTTTATTCTTACATTATTGTATTCTATGTTTATCATTTATCTATACCTGACATTATTATTTTTTAGCATTCTATATATTACTGATGGGGAATGCATCGCTTTCGAAACATATTGGTATGATATTTTAATAACATTTATAATATTTTAATAAAGTAGTGAACAGAAAATAATTTTTAATTCTTTTAATTATAACTGTTATTTTTTTTAAATATAGATATAACCACTCTATGAATAAAAGAAATAAAATAAAATTTCCCTTTCGAAAGAAAACAATCGCAAAACTCAATACCCCAAAATTATATAAAACCATGCATGGCTCATCAATCTTAGAAATACCCGCCTATCCATATGGGCCGGTTAGATGAGGAAAATGTATTGAAATTTAAGAATGAAGTGACGAAATATGTATATTGCATTTTTTATTACCGTAATTTGTAAAGTTCAGTTTGTATATTTTAATTGTATATTGCGACTTCAATTGCAGAAAAACTACATTATGTTTATATTATAACACATATAACCTATAGACATTTGTTCTATTATAAGTTAAATAAATAAAAATCCCATTTAAAGTTATAGTTAATTGTTTAATATCCTGACATGAGCATGGCCGTATTACAGAATTGTGGATGCAATTAAAACCATGTGAAACAGTTTTGTAGTTATGGTGATTTTGGCATAAGGAGATCTGAATAGGTTTGTTTTTTGGTATTGATTATAATCATTATTATTCCTATATCATGAGACCACTTTTGAGCAGCGAAAAAGTCTATTTGTAGTAAAATACTAGCCGTTAATCTAATTCCTTGAGCATTTTCTGTATTGATTTTTATTTATTACTGTTTAAAATGTATCTCATTGCTCTATTCTACATTAATTAGAGTTTTTCCGCTCCTTACATTACTTAGATAGAGAACACTAGAACAGTTGCCTATGCCTGGTATATAAATCGTTTTATAAATTAGAAAACTAGTTTTTTATCGAATTCTTGGTAATTTTTCCAAGGAAAGACACCTTTTTAGGCACTTTTATGCAATACAAATAGCGTTTTCTTCAAGAGATATTCTTGAATGTCCTAATTTTTACCATCTTTTATTACTTGATGACATTCATCGTACTTGGAATAAGTAATTTCCTTTACTGTAATATGTTTCAGCTCTCCTAACATATCAATTTTTTATTTATTTTATTTATTTATGACAAAAAATATTATGTAAACTTAACAAAGTTCTTTTTGTTCTACTCTCGATAATTTGAGCTCCAGTAGCTCGTGGTTATAGGAGGAATGTTCACATACATACAAACAAAAAAACAATGCGTAGGCGGTGATACGTGAACAATATTAAATAACTGCAAACGTAAATTAACAAAATAAGTTTTGAATAATAATAAAAAATAACAAGGCAGTTTTTTTTTAAGAGTTTTATCCACTGTATACATTTGTTACTTAATTTTATTTATTTGCTACCGGTTTCGACACATCCGTGTCATTCAATGGCATTATAAAATTTAGGAAATGCTATTATAAAAGAATCCATAAAATTAATACCTACGTTTGGCCCTTGTAAATATAATCATGTGAGTCAAATATTTAGAATGTTTCAATTGAAAGATTTGAAAAAAAAAACTAAATATATGACATGATCTTTTTAAAATGAATGGAAGTTTTTCAAAAAGTTCGAAGTTGAATCAGAATAAATCTGTTCAATGAGACGAAATCACATACTCGTATTATGCCTCCAGATTCAGAATATCTCTCTATGTACATATTACAAACTTCCCTTGAAAACGTGAAGTTTTTATACACTTAAAAAAATATGTTATTTTTGAAAATAATCTCTATTCAGATGTCTAATTGAAAAAGTAATTATATGAAATTCCCCCCATGGATAAAAATCGAAAAAAAGTGTGCCCGGAAAACATATCACGCGTGGAGTTAGAATTTAACATTGCAGGTTTCTTTAAATGTTACCGTATTCTCTTGAGATTTTTGCTCCATTCTAAATATATCGTGTTTTATTAAATATTTTTAAGACCATATTCAATTTCCAATCGGAGGATATTACTAGCCTTAACACACAATACACGCCAATGAGACCATTTACTTGTTCTCCCCAGACCGCTGTATTTGAGGGTAGTTGGAGCTATTCCTTAACAAAGCTTTGGAATGAAATATCATTATTAATTCAAAGGTCGAATAGTTGCTGACTGCACAATCATCCCCACATCATAATTGATAAAAATAATAAAATAGGTTCTTGTATTAGTGATTTAGTAAAAAAAAATTGTAGTTTTTATATTAAAATTTTTATTTTTATTTTATTCTATTTAAGTGAAGTGATTTAATTTAAATTAACTTCATATAATTTCTAAAATCACTCCTGAAAATAATGAATGTATATCTGAGCAGTGCCCTTTTTGTCAATTACGAAAACTGTATAATATTATTTCTAATTTTGAAACTGCCAATTCATTGTGGAATTCCGTATTAAAATGATTTTTTTCAATTAAAAAACGCAATAAAACAAAGTTCAAGTCATAAATAAAAACAGTATTAGAAAGCGGGGGAACGCACTCCCGACATCGATGCTATATATGGTATACCATAGATTTAGTTTTAATTGTGCCAGGCTGACGATGCCGTGATAGGGTGAAAAAGTTAAGTGAAAAAAAGTTACAAAGGTTTTTAAATTACAAAAATTCACCATATAATGTATTCATAAAAATGTTAAAAAACAACTTATAGACAAATAAAAGTTTTTATTTTCGTTTAATAATTATTATTTCTTAATATATGTGGACATCTTTAATTACCAACTGACTGAGAACTCCATTATATAATACTTTTATGACACGATTTTTTGTTTAATATAATTTGGCTATAAATTTAAATTATTTACATCAATATATCTTGTCTTGGCAGAGGAAAAGTAACAAGGAGGAAATCCTTTTATTTTTAATATACTACAGAATACATGTACAAAATGACAAAGAGAAAACTGTCGATTTCTCGACAATAAATATATAATAAACCAACGAATAAGATTAAACGACTTATGCATGCTCATTTCATCATATGTGTCGAAATGGATTTATCTGTTTTGCGAAACTACTGTGATTTATGTGAATATAATTGTTTTAAGTCCCAATGAATGAATCGAACAAAACATTAAATGTTATAAATACGAAATAAAAAAAAATCTTTCCGGAAATTGTGATTCCTCAAGCATTGAATTCTGGGTCTAAAGAAGGATTTTATTAATTTTGAAAGATGTTTATGAAAATAGCAAATTTATTGAATATTTTATGAAGATATTGACAATAATTAGAAAAAAATTGCCAAAAAAATAAATTTATTAATATCTAATCTTCCTGAAGAAACTTCTGAAAAATATATTCCATTCAAGTCAATCTTTCTTTCACCCGCACTTCTTAGAATTCGCTCAAAAGAATTCGTTCTTCATAAAATTATATTTACTCTAGTTATTTTGTATGTTCGTCAGATCATTCATTTCTACTCCACGGGTTGGGGATTAAATAGTAGATGAAATTCGTTTTTCAAGGAAAATCTGATAAATATACGAAAGTGTACAAAACATACAGAATGATAATAAGTTTCATGGAGGCAGGGGAAACACATGGTGAAAATTCTTTCTGGATATTTTTCGAAGCAGGCGTGAAGGCGTTTTAAAAGCATTCGGGCATTTTGAAAAAGCGCCATTCAGGTGAATTAATCACTAAATGGAACTACATAAAATTATGAGAAGCAGGAACTCTGTGATGGATCACTTTTTTTCAAATACATTCCTTTATTTTTTTTTCAAACGTGACCTAATTACTTTTACATTAAAGTCTCCTTTAACTGATTGATATCAATTTGTCAATAGGTTCTTAAAACAGGCCACATTTTAAATATAAGAAAGGTGTATACGAGTATATCACATTATTATAAAAAAATATATATATATATTATAAAAGAGGGTACAAATGTACAAGGAAAAACAAAACAAAAAATGGTATTAAAATAGAGAGAAAATCATATAAAAAAAAGGAAAAGAAATAAAAAAATAAAAAAAATAATAGGATTATTTTTCACATAACCGTTTTTATTAAATTGGTTTGATGGTCGAGGGGTTAAGGCTATCGACTACGAATCTGGAGGTCCCGGATTCAAATCCCGGCGTGCGCAAGTAAATTTTATTTAATGAATTTGTGCTGTTTCACAATTAATTAATAAAAAAAATAATAGTATATTTGAGCACGTTCCAGAGTGGAAGATACTCTTAGTATCGCCCTGGTGAAAGACCACCATTCAGAATTGAAACGTTGCTTGAAATGGCCTTTAGCCGTGTTTGCTGACCAGATCTGAATAGCCAGGTATTTCCTCACCATCCTCTTCCCCTTCCCAATACCTTCAGCCTCACAACATTCCCCAATTGGGGGTGCCATATTCTCACTAGCTCCAGATGGTTGGGAGCAGTTGAGACTCTTGTGCGGTATTCATGTAAAAAAAAGGTTTTGGGTTATAGTATTCTAAGTTTCTTTGACCGTATTTATTTAGGTATCTGGGAATCAGAAGTCCATCGTTCGCAGTTAGTTTAGCGTTTTGTTAACCAATGTTTTGTTATATTCAGTTTGAGCTGTATGATGATTTTAAATTTTAAAACACAATTAATTTATGTAAGTTTTATGTCACTTTTCATGTTAAAAAAAATTGATATGCCCAACATTATTAGTGTATTAATCAGGCCAAAAATAATATTCCCAAAACGAGAACTTTCCCGTTCGGACAGTCAAAGTGTTCATACTGTAAAATATATAAACGGTTTTATTTCTAGTGTGAAGAAATTTTGCACACTCGACCTTGTCTACATGAGATTATTATTGTAAAACTCACATATATAGTATTTTTAAGTTTCTTGAAGGAATTGAGCTTTAAACTTGCAATAAACAATTATTTCATTTCATATTCCATACAGTACACGCGCCAATAAATAAGTCATCCATATTAGAGCTTTATATTTTAAAAGTGTTTTTTTTTCTCACAAAAATATTAAAATTAGCCCCATCTGTGAGCGCGTATCACGTTTAGTTTACCCTTAAAGGGAGCCGTTCAAATGTCAAATGACGCTGATCGCCAATTTGACGGTCATCAAATATGACGGAATTTGAAATACACCCAAACCAATTTGCTAATTAGGTCCTGTTCAACAAAGTTAATTATTCATTTGTACATTTTATAAAAATCTTTTTGGTAAAGCCTTTGTCAACAGAACTAAATGGAGGCCGGCTAAATTTCTACATAAGTCGAATAAGTATGTATTAGGTACGCTTTCGGGGCGAAATGTTTTGGGTTTTCAAAACTGCGGAGGGTTAAATCTGATTATCCTTTTGAAATATTCATGTCGGTTGTCGCTCGGGGCTGATTTCAAATTTGGTTAGTTTCGATTAGGGGCGGTTTTAGTACCATGTTTGACACGTGTAATTAAAAACACTGTGCCGACATGTTTTGATTGAGTAGGCAATTTAAATAATTTATTTGATTGCGATAGCATTATATCGTTTAAATTTTCCGCAACTTTTGGCAGCAAAACTTAAAATAAACTGTTATTACTATTTCATTTCGAAATTTTTTAAATAGGTTTCTTAGAAGACCGTTAAAAAGCTAGAAAAATTGTTGAGAATAAAAAACACAGTTTTTTTTTAAATACTTCATTCCTCTCTTTGTGATATTTTTTTCCTTTTTACAAAAAACCGGTTCCCGAGAAAAGGCAAAATTATCCACCATTTCTTATTGGAATAGATATATTTGGAGAATTTTATTGCTGAGGTAACGATAATGACAGAAAAATGCACAAATATGCACCCACAACCAAAAAAGCTCAAATATCTATTAACTTTAAAGCAAAAAGGCCTAAATTATATCATGGATCATGCATATATAGACAAATACATATAATCCGATGCCTACTCACTGTATTACCAATGGCATGAACCACAATTATCAGTAAAACAACACAAAATAATTTCAATTAAATCATCATTTTATATTTTTGGTTTCGGATAATACCTTAAAGCTTCATAAAAAGTCGTTATTTTTCGTTTGTCGTCAAAGACTC
The DNA here is from genome assembly GCA_022606495.2 of Halesus radiatus. Taxonomy (NCBI): domain Eukaryota; kingdom Metazoa; phylum Arthropoda; class Insecta; order Trichoptera; family Limnephilidae; genus Halesus; species Halesus radiatus. Next base: position 350,672 of record JAHDVE020009821.1, on the reverse strand, counting down.
AATCTATTAAACCGCTTCATAATTGAGTGGAGAACATGTCTTAAAACTGACAATATTAGGTTTTGCGTATTTCTTCGCCCACAACTCAAACAGGCATATTTCATAATTAGCAAATTTCTAGGAGAACAAAAAATAGTTTTTTTTTTGTCAAATTCTTAAGCATTTCATTATATGGGGTAAAAAAGCCTAATTAATACCCCATTAGCGACACAAGTAATAAAATGTATTAGAATCCAGAAAAGACATTTTTTTGGTTCTCCTGGAAAGTGGCTAAATATGAGATGTGCTTGTTTGTATTGTTTTATTTTTATTTATTTATTTTTATTCGTCTATAATATCTCAATGTATTATAAGGGTTATGGTACCGTCCCTGTCTCACTAGGAGATTCTGTGTTGAGAGCAGGCAAAGATTACAGTTACAAAGTTTACAGAGTTTACAAAGTTTTCAATTTACGGTATAATGTTATGATAAAAAGTTATCAAATAAACATTGTACCATATTTACAGGGATGTTTTTAGAAAACCATTGAATTTGTTCTATCGTGGCTAGTTTTATAAATCTTGATGTCCAGTTTACGAGTATATTGATCGTCACTTGTGTTCAGTCTAATGTCTAGTGGAAGAACATTGTTTAGGTTTGTTGCAAAGTATTTTAAAAAAATGGCCAAACGTTGTTTTAGCTCAAGTAAAAGATTATGCCCTTTAGATCTAGTATCGCGAGCAGTTTGGACATTGTTAAGTAGAGTTCTGTGTTAAAAGAGATATGCTAGTATGTTTTTGGTATGAAGTTGCCTAATATCCAAAACACAGATTCTCCTAAAGATTTCGTCCGAAATGCTGGTGATTGGTGGTTTTTGAATAATCTTTATATTTAGTTTCTGAGCTTTAAGGATGGGATTAATGGCGGCAGCAGTAGCTTCACTCCAGGCTATAATACCGAATTCGATTAAAGATTGGCACAGTGCACAGTAAATTCTTTTTAGTTGTCTAAAGAAGTATATAGAATGTAAGTTTATTTGATGTAGTGGGTGACGATTTGTGTGCAAAATGGCAGTTAATTTATAAAGCTACCACTCTGTGGTTATCCATTAAAATTAAATGAAACAAAGAAACTTTGTTTCAAACTCTCTCAATTATTATTATTTTTTAATTCATTTTAGATTTTGTGGCCGTACAAAAATATATACACGGTGTCAACAAAAATAGCTTAGAGCATTTTCTTTATTTAGCTATATATTTATTAAAAAAGAGTTTTTATTTCTGCTGTCTGATTTCTTTTTATTTCGGGGAAGTTTGCATTAATAAAATTAACAATCTAGTTAGCTACTTGTATAAAATAATTCAAATTAGGGAAGTTGACGTAAAATACGCAATTATAATGGACCGACAATGAGTGTAAAAAATGACCGTACTCTAACTTAATATAATATTAAAAAAAAAAACATAAATTATAAAATGTTAACATCAAGGCAGTAGATCATTTCCTCAAGGAAACTTTTTTCTTCATTATCTAGTTTGTTTTGTTATTTGGTTTACTCTTAATAAATTCTTGATATAGTTTGACGTCATCTCCACGTCGTGTAAGACAAAGCCACAGTTGTGCGAGATTAACAGGGGGGGAAATTGCGTTGTTTCAATCAAGATGGCATCATCAGGCAAGATTAGGGGAATGAGCCCAATTCGCTTGTCACCAGATTGTTAAATGGACTGATTTACTGAACGTTTACCCTTGTTTATAGTACCATCGTAAACATGCACTCAATGAACAATTAAATTATTAGTACAAACTAATCCCATCAGACCACACTTTCAATAAGGCCACGGAACTAGTTTTTTGCATAAAAAAAACGGCATAGGAATTAGATTAGACAACCAGGAAGCACTAGAAATTAAGAAATCTTTCAATTTAAAACTTGCTTAATAATCAAACAAATTTTTTCCTATAGTCCAATTTTAAACATATTTGCTGTGAATCCTTCCTCATTCAATTATTAACTTCCCCTAATATGTCGTTATGGATACCTCTCTTATGTTGTCTCACTCAACCATTTAATTATTATTATGTGAAGTCTATTTTTTACTAATAATGGCTCTTTCTTTTATTATAGGATTGTCTTAATGACTTCAATATTTCCCCATCAAACTGTTTTATTTAATATTTAGTTGTTATGATATATTGTATTGCTATCTTCCTCTACTGTATATAATACTGTTCAATTTTTGCCTCCCTCTAATATTTTATTATACTTTCTCTCTTTGTATTATGATATTCCCCTACACTCCATTTCTGTACCTGTAAATACGATAACTATGTATTATTTTGTATATTTATTATATTTGACTTACTTTTATTTACCGTTCCGTATGTGCATGATATGAAATTGCAGTTTGATTTCCGCAATCCATGTTGGTTGTTATGCACTACTTTGTTTTTTTCAATAAATTCCATTTGTTAAGATTTCACAAGTTATTCAAATATTTTAACAATTTTTTAAATTAGGGAAATTGGTTTATAGTCAGATTTTGGGTGTTTCCATTATTTTAATATGGGCGACATAATTGTCATTAAATGTAAATATAAAAATGTAATTAAAAGGAAATATTCCTGTTTTAGGTATAGATTAATTAGGTGGGTTAGTGGTTTTATCACATGACTCTTGATAGATTTTAATATTTGTACGGACATATTGTCGAAACCCGGAGACGACCCCCCCTTTTATATTTTCAATTACGTTTAAAATATGTATTTTGCTTATCATGTTAAATTGGCATAGTGAGTTTAAGTTTTAGATATCTTCAATAATTGGTTTTGTTCCCGATCCGTTCCCACATTAATTATTTTGGCGACGCTTTGAATTGAATACATTAGCGCGTTTTTTTGGATTTTCCTCGATATTTATATGTTTACACTAGATTTCACACAAAGTAACTATACTCCATTGGTCACCATGAAACAGGCAGCCGCCTAGTATGGTGATCTAATGTGTCTACTCGATGTAAATGTCTCCATTAAATATCATGTATTTTATAAATAAATAAATAAAATAAAATTATTAGTACCTTATTGTAGTCTTCAATATCTTAAAAAATTGTTTTTGTTTTTTGTTTTCCATTGCAGAGTCGATTGTTTGCCAGATTATTTTTGAGTTGTTTTCGAAGCTTATTATTTTATTTGAAGTTTTAAAAATTTGATAAAAACTACCTTCCGAAGGCGAAACTTTTTTTATAATTTATGTGTTTTTTAAATTGAAAAATAACAGTTATTTTTTTAAATTTAAAAACTTTAAATAAATCTGAAGTTCTAGAAATTCAACTTGAACACAACAAATAAAAAAATTATGTTTGTAATCGTCACGTTTACTGATTTTTATTAAGCGTGTCAATTGATTATAACACTTTTTTCAAATATAATCTAATTCTTTATCATCTGGGAAAACAAATGTTTTTTAGAAAGCTTATTTTTTCTCTGTTTGAATTTAATCCCGAGGGATCCATGGTTTTAAGTATTTAGATTTTGCCAGGTTATGATTATTCATTCCTATAATGAACTGTCAAACAATCCTTATAGTAAAACACTTATTGCGTTGTATCTCAATTATCACAGCTGGGGCAGCCAGTCATCACGCTTAATATGTACTTATTTGACCGGGAAGAGATTTAAATACATTTTTTTCTGAATATATACAATTTTCGCTCTTTATCCTTTATTTTCGATGCAGTATGAACAATAACAATGTTTTTTGGTTAGGTATAAAAATTGATTAATACACGCTTTTACTAAAATACATAATAAAATGACATCACTGGGATAGCTTTTCCACACGGTTCGTTGCTTCACATATTAATTTGATTTATGTTAAGTACAGAATTGGGTACTGTTCTGAAAACGGATTTATTTTATTTTTATTATGAATAATGACGAATTATTTTACAGCTTTTAAAATAAATGACGTGATGGGTCATGAAACACGTAGCTATTAATTTATTTTAAAAAAGTTTATTATTTTTTTGCATCATTTTAATGAATTTTTTGTTTTTTGTTTTTTGTTCGAATTTCTCTCCAACAATAATAATAATAATAATAGTAATTGGATTACTTCTATAGCGCCGTTTTCGTGGGAAAATCACCTCAAAGGAGCAAACATGAACATTTCAAAGTCAGAAAAATATGTCTGACACATTGAGAACAAATAAATTGCCTTTTTAATTGAGTTTTAAGATACACAGCCTGCAGCAAAGAAATGTGAATTTTAGTGATAATTTTCATTTAATTCACTATACAAAGGAGTGAATTTATGAGTCGATTTTTCTTTTAAAAAAACATTCGATTCCTCTTCCAACAAAATGAATCTTGGGAAAGATGAAACCCTTGTTTTATTTCTAATACTTTAATTCTAAGCGAAAAGCATAATATTTTGAAGGCAATATTTCTTTAGTGTATTATTTTTTTGATTTTCGGTTTTTGAAATGGCTCATTGTTAATTTATAAATTAACGCCTAATTTTTTTAATTTATAGGTGAGGGTTATATTTCATTGAGCTATATATATATATCAATGAGTAATTATGCCGTTTGACTTCTTGAGAAATACATGTGATGCGCGACCTCCTCCTTCGCGAGATAACGTGTTACATATTTATTTATTTATTTATTTATTTATTTATTTATTTATTTATTTATTTATTTATTTATTTATTTAATGGTGTATAACATAATGTAAGGAATATAATATTGTATGATAAATAATGAAAATTGGGAATATTAATATTAAAATAATTTTAATGTGTGCAAGTGCTGTTATATCTTATCAAGACAATATTAGTTCCAAGCTAGGCAGATTGCCTGTTCTCAGGAACTAAATGCTCCAGTTATGCGAGGTGTATTTTTTTTTATAAGAATTGTTTTTTTTCAATCTAAGTGTGTTATGAACAATACGTATGAATAAATTTAAGTGACATTACTTAATAATTTTTCAGACTCCTCTCTACCCGAGAAAAATAACGATTTAATTATTATTAGACCGATGCAGGATTTAATATTTATTTCTGGGGGGGATTTTTTTCGTATATTTTCGGTCCCAGATATATTTATGTCTTTTGATATTTTGCTGTCTTACTCATCGAGGCAAGGAGATCCGTTTTGGTGAGTCTTCTTGTAATATGATTACATCATTTTTTAAAAAGTTGTTTTAGGTTTTGTGTACGTGGATAATAATGTAGTTTTGACGATCATCCGAGATATTAAATTGTTTGAAATGCACATTGCTACAGAACCCCTAGGGTTTACGATGAAAAATGAATCTAATTATGGATTTTCGGGCCTTTATTAGCGGATATGAAATTGTTCTTCTCGAGGTTCCCAGCCAATACTACCACTTGTTGACAGGAAGTTGCACAGTCAGACGTATATTTTTCTTAGATCTTGTTATATAATTGTTTTGCGCAATACGAGGAATATGTGAACTATTTTTTTTACCTTTATTGAAAGGTTGTCAATGTGATAATTCCACTTTGTCAATAATAACACTTATACTCGTACACAGATATATGTGTTGCTGTTCACACATTCAAAACCTTCACAGTTGCAGTTAGAATAAATATTGTTGGAGTTGCGATTTGGCTTATGTGTTTTGATAATGTATAACATACTAGGTTGTCCCGCTGTAGATGAACTGAATCTTATATATTTAGTTTTATTAAATTATTATCAAGACACTGTTTTATAGCTTTAATTCCACTTTCAGCACGGCTATGAGTTTCAGCCCAGTCCTCTCCTTAAAATATAACTACAGTATTATCTCTAAACGTAATAATTTTTCCACCTATTGGTAGGTCACATAAATCATTTATATAAATTGGAAATAGAAGAGGTCCCAGAGTGTCTCCTTGCGGTACACCATAGTTAGTGTCTGGTGCGGTACTCACCGGTATACCATATTGCTTGAAGTGTACATCCTCAGTTCTGATATTGTGTAAATGAAAGAAAAGTTGAAATTTCCATAGGTGTATGCATCGAAGTAATTAAAAAACGTAGGTTTATTTATGTAGCAGTAATACCGCACAATATTGACGTAAATTTTTGCACCAAATATATACATCACAGAATCTAATCATTTAAGGTGATGAAGAGGTACTGGAGATACTGGAAGAATTTCATGGAACTGTGGGGCAATAAGGGGCATTGAAAGGTAGTTTGGAGCGGCGAGGGCAATAAAAAGAATGACATTTTTAAAATACATAGTACTAAAATATTTTTTACATTTTTCTCTTCATCCAAGTAGTTACAATAATCGTTAATGCATGTTTTTACAATATTTTGTTTAGTGACAATTAAAACAAAATAACTTAATTAAAACCGACGGATTTTTAAAAAAGCACGCCCACAACTAATTAATATTTATTACGAAAAGCGCGACTCCAGTCATAGTGATTTCTCGACGATGCAACATTTTGGATTTGTCAAAATCGGCCGTTATTATCCGATGATTCGTTTAAAAATACGTGTAGAATGCAATTCCTTTACATCGGGCGCACCGTTTCACTTCCCAGTTCCCGGGTCCGCGCCACGTGAAATATTAACGAATGTTCAAATAACTAGTGCTTGCAGGCCGTTCAATAATTCATCCCGTTCACGCCAAAGCGAACTCCGCTGCATCCGAAGTATGTGAGCGACCAGCAAATGCAATGCGAACTTTTTAATTAAAAGGGAAGAGTAAAATTTGAAACTTGGTAGTGCCGGCACAATGCGAATTGAATAGTCCCTTGTTTAATGAATTATTCAAATCTTTCTGTAGAGAATTCTGCCTTACAAATTTTCGTCATTTAGGTCCGCCAGTTCGCAATATTTAGCATAATTCTAAGGTTTCAATGGTGGATTACATACGCGGCTAGGCCGTTAAAATGGATTAATTAAATGTAACATGTAATCTTTATTGAAAGTGAATTGGAATCCCATTTTCAGTGTTATAAATATGTAGGTAGAATAATAATTGTGTTTGCATGAGCGAACCGCGAGTCAGCAATATTCAATTACAAGCGAAAAGCACCAACCGCTTAGCAAAAAAACAACTCTATTATTTAGTTTAAATATCTACATGTTAATAAAAAAAATATTGTTATTTTGGTACTTTGTTCCTTGATTTTTGCTAGTATTTTTACTTTTTATTATTTTGACAACTGTTTCGGTTCAAACTGAGGTTAATAATTATTTACTATCGGTATTAAGTTTTTAACATTGTCATTTAAATGCGGGGAAAACACATCATAAACTTAAAAACCCCACAGAATAGAGAATTTAATTATTTTATAACTAAATCGGTTTTACTGGTAATAAATGAAAAAAAAGGAGTGTAAGAAGAATACATGACGCCAATAGAAATGGAAGCAGAAGCCTGGGACGTCCGACGAAAACATGGCACGATCAGGTGAATCAATTACTTGAGTCGGGTCATGTCAGAAGTCGGAATAATAGAAAAGAATGTATGAGGCGGTGTATGAATGTGAATGAAGCAAGAAGTGTATGCCAAAATCGGGTTGTTTGGCGGTCCGTCTTTTCTGCCCACGCCTGCGGGGAAATGACGTGATGGTTAGTTAGTTAAGTAATTATTTTTAACACCTTCGTCCAAATTAGAATTGGGTGGGAGTAAATAAAATCATATAAATAAGGCGGCACAATGTGGATTATCGGCAGTTTGAAAAAGGCCTCTAACGCCGAAACAGCTGACACAATAATAAAAATAAAAATGCTTGTAGATCTTAATAATAACATTATTAAATTTGATTTACATGATATTAAAAAAAAAACTTCATAATTAAGTAAATCTTCATAATCACTAAATTTCCGACTTAACGTTTTTACCACGACACGTTACCTTGTGGTTCTAAGCTTTTACTGGTCTACGGAGCATGTATCATGTTTTAAAATTTTAATACAACCGATCGGTGTTTCGATTTCAATTAGCTGGTAACCTCATTATTATGTAAGAACACACAGTATTGTGGGTACCGCGGCCCGCCTGTTTGGCCACATTTATGTATTATTCAGAGGAAATTCGGCCTTGCCGCGGTTCATTTTCCAGAATTTTTGGAGGGGGTTTTCATACATTTGGAATATGTTCACTTATCCGTTAGCTCTGCAACACCTTCATTTTTATTATTTAATTCGTGGAAGTCCAATTTACTTATTTAAGTAAACTGAATAACGTTACTATTAATTTCTGCGAGTATTTTAGTGTTTATTATCGTGACGGCTATTTCGGCGTTCAAAGCCATTTTCAAACTGTGGTTAGGACACATTGCGACTTACTAATTTAATATTATTTTCCCATAATGGCGTGAGTGTTGTGAATTAATGACGTAATGCAATGAATTATTTTAAATAAATGTTTTGTTTTCATTTTGTGAAAATGCTGAGATGTGGTGAATAGATGATTTTTCTTACTTTATTTTGAATTGTTTTATTAAGATCATTAGTTCGTTTGTTGATCTGTAATTGCTCTAGTAAATTTAATCTAAGACTCCTTATTTTTATATTCAATAGTTTTGGCTGGATGTTGCCAAGCGGAAAGTGATTATTTACTGCGAATTATGAAGAAGTGTTTTTATTATTATAACATCGTGTATGTTTTTATTCGAACCACAGTTTGAAAATGGCATTAACTGACGAAACAGATGTCTCAATAATATTTAAAAAATAAGTTTATCCTTTTTTATTTTTAAGGTTCGTTACAAGGTTTTTCCAAAATACTTAATTAAAGAATATTCTTGGTCGTGTATACCTTATCAGAAAAGAGAAGTTCTCGTGTCTATCAAGGAAGCCACGATTCATAATTTGGTAGGTTATATAATATTTAATTTGCATCTAATTATAAAATGTTTTGTATTAAATATTTACGATATTATTTTATTATTTTTTTTTTTAAGAATAGTTTAATTTTATTTGTTTGTTACGATTTGTCATTAATACAGTGCATTTCCATGTGGAGGTTAATGTATTTTTTTATGGGTTGATAAATTTAATGGTTTTGCATTTGAGTTGTTTTAAAATTAGCTGTTATAAATTGATATACTTTTCTCTTAAGTTTGTAATATACCTGATTTTCTTTAAGATTTTTCTCTTTATATATTCTTATGATACAAACTTGATTAAATCTTCAAAATTTCTTACTGAAAATAGTGTGAAAAGTGATTTCGTCGAGAAGGTGGAATTTTTTTAAAAGTATTGCTTTTATGATGATTCTTTATGAAACTTTTACTGAATTTAAATTATATTTAAAAGCTTAAAAAATGATTTAACTTATTTAAAAAAAAATCGGTTTTACTACTTTCATTTCAGGACGCGTGAAGATTTAATAATAATAATTATTATTATTATTTGTTCGAAACACACACGTACGTATTTATAAATCAGCATGTGTTCGCTTTTGACCCTTCAAAACAAACATTGATCAGTTTACGCAGGACGTTTGTAATTTTATTGTATTTGATATTTTTTATTTAACACTTAAATTACCTTTTGACCTGGGCACTGCCCGAAATAAGTGGGGCTATTGCATCCCCAATCGGGGTAAGTTGTGAGGCTGTAGGTAGTTGGGAAAGAAAGGAAATGGGCAAAGGTAACGCTGGGAAGCACCCGTTTTTTTGAGATCTGGTCACTAAAAACTTTTTTAGTCATTCCAAAAAACGTTTCATTTCTGAATGTTGATCTTTTACCAGAGCGATATTATGGAACGTTCCGCAAGCATTATGATCTCTGAAGACATTTGCCTATTAATTTGATAAAGAACCCAATACCGAAAGCTATCCACAAGTTTGATAAAGTAGACAAACATTCAAGTCTTACGAATAATTTGACAATATTTGAATTCCTCCTACTGCCATAATTTTAATCGGTAAATATTGCTTCTGCAATGATGAAATACTTAGCTAACAGGGGATTGAACCCAGTTCTGAATGTTTTCTCTTTATAATTACTTCTACGTAGTAGACGTTATGACTTATTCAGGATAGCACACGCCAGAACAAATAATGTTCTGTCATGCCATCGGAAGACAAGAGGAATGGTGCTGTTGAACGAAGTTTCATAACAAATACAAGTTTATAATTATTCCAAATACTATTAGGAGGAAAACGTATAAATAGTTATTTCCCCAGATATGATTATAATGCTATCAGTCCACAGCTGGATCAAACGACATCAGTTAATCATTCTTCTATAGATATTCAATTCCACCCTTGATAGCTTCCAATAGCTTGTTCCTATTTTTTTTAAATTTAAAGTAAATCAAATTCAATAATGTTATTGTTAATTTCTGAAAAAAAAATTATTTTGTATTATTGTGACAACTATTTCGGCGTTTAAGGCAATTTTAAAACTGCCAAACAACATAACATTTTTAAATTTGATTCACATTAAATTACAAAAAAAAAACAAATTAAACGGAGTACAACGAATTAAACACAAAAGCAATTAATAGCTTGATCATAGGCTTAAAGAACAGTTAAACATGTAGAAAAATCTCCTTTTTATATCTACATATAACTGCTGCTATCAATTAATAAATACTATCTGTGTTTACTCCTAAACGATTTTTTTTTCTTGAAAGAATAGGTTTTCACTTCATTGCGTCATCATTAATAAATAAATTAAATAATACACTTCGTATAATTTCTTCAATCGATTGGTATTCATTCGCTTTATGGGGGTCATTATTAATAAATAAATTAAATAACATATTCCGTATAATTTCTTCAAACGATTGGTATTCATTCGCTTTATGGGGGTCATTATTAATAAATAAATTAAATAACATATTCCGTATTATTTCTTCAAACGATTGGTATTCACTTTTTGGCGTCATTATTAATAAATAAATTAAATAATATAATAATATAAGTAAAATTATTATGAACACTTTTATTTATATCTATATATTATACAGTATCACAATAAAAATTTTGTTTGATATTATACAGTATCACAATAAAATTTTTGTTTGATATTATACAGTATCACAATAAAAATTGTTTTCAACAGTGTTTTAAAAATGCGGAGTGTAAGGTAGGTTTGACAAAGTGATATTGTGAATTGAAAATAATGTTTCGTTAATACCTCACCAAGAGAACCTGTGCTGAGGTGTACACGTGAATGTTTAACATGTGATACAAGTATTGATGTGTATCGGATAGTTTAATTTTATTATATTATATAGTAGAAGAATAAAGTTGGTATAACAAATACTATTGAGCAAGTTTGATAAAATAAAATTACATTACGTGGAAAGAGATGGAAAGGACTCTTAAGAAAGTACATTATTTAAGTGAGTTATGTTTGGTTTCGTTTTATAATGAATGGACGATGTAAATACCTTGACTTTTGATCGAGGCTGTGATATGCAATTAGAAATTAATTTTAGATAGAGTATTAATCGTTTTGTTAATCATTAGTAAGAAAGAAAAATATTCCCTGGTTACGAATAACAGGACAATATTTGTAAATCTCCTACTACCATCACAGTAAGCGGAAGATGTTGCTTGTGTTGTAAAGGAGAACTTAGCCAGCCGAGGAATTGAACTCACGACGCCTGGGTGAGACCCAAACGCGATGCCAACTCAGCCACTGACCCGTCAATACTTAGTTGTTTCAGATTTATGGGTATGCAATTATAAAGTTTGATAGATTTTAAGTTTGAATGTATTGTTATTCTGTAATTCTTTTCAATCCCACGGATTTAGTTGTCTTAATTTTGTCTACGAGTATCCTATAATTTTATTAAGGTTTTTCGAAATTTTGACAATATTTTTAATTGATTGACTGCTTGAATAAGACCGTGCGTAGTGCATATTAAATATTGTGTAGTAATAAACACTCTTACTTAGATGCCAAAGCGCATAAAAATGTGTTAATCGGTTGATTAATTTTATATTGCAATATTCATATTGTAAGAAATAGCTCTAGTTCCTCCCTTCAACCGTATAATCTTACAGGAATTCGAGGGGAATAAGAGCTGTCATTGAAATTCCACAATTGCATTAAACCAAATCCATTCAATGAAGTAACATGCATAATCGAATTCATTTACCCACTTCTCCTGCCTCAGTTGTGTAATTACCATGGCTGCATGTTTATTTAACCGGGTTTCATGAACAATTGTTTATTTATATTTATTTCTTACGACAACTCTGCCCCGAGTTGATTTTGTAAAATTTCTTCTCATTGAGAAATCAGCATGCAGATAGTAAAGTTTGACAGAAAAACTTATTTTGTAAAAATACCTTCATAATTTTTCAGTATTGTCTTATTTGAGGACTAGGCATTTAGTCCATTTAAATAAATATTTAAATCTTTATTGAATTTTAATGGCATTTTAATTAAACCACCATTCCAATGTTTGTGCAATTAAATGTTATGTATTTAATTATTCACGATATTTAAAGGTATCTAATTAAATCTTCACGCGATCGTTCAACGTTGATATCGTCGCCCCAAAAGCAAAAGGGTACTTGTGCGATTTTGACGGGTTGCAGTTATGAATGCAGTTTGCTTGACCATTTGTTAATTTACAAGAAAAAAAATTATCCAAGAAATATGCCACATGATGTCTAAACATTATTTCCAAATAATGAAAAACATTCCACAGAGTGAATTTTTTGTAGTGTTCTTAAAAGTTAATATTTGTGCTAGTGCCCTTTTAGTTTTGGGGCGACGATTTTAATAATTTTAAAATTCACCTGATGAAAACAAACAAATGAAAATTCGTATAATTAGTTTTAACAGTTTTTAATGTTATGTAATTCATATAACAGAAAATAAATGATTTCTAAATTAATATCCATCTAATCGAAAGTTCACCATGAAACCTTCGTAAGATCCAACCGTGTCAATAGATTGTGGATATTTTATTTCATGTAATAGGAACCTTAGCCGCAATCTTTCAAATCACATATAAATGCGTAGATCGTAACGCTACGGAAGCCGTCCGATAAGTCCATTTCATATGCAGCGTTCGTGAAAGAATTACGATGACTGCGATAATATGCCTCTAGAATAATGCATTACCTATTCCTCGCGTTGACTGTAATAGCGTGAGGCGACAAACTTTCTCCAATGCACCATTTCAAATAAGTTTTTATGATTAATTACATTCACGTGGTGAGGCGAACAATGATTTCAGAGCGTGATAATAAAGCTCGAGCTTTTTTAATACTGAAAAGTTCGAGGAGCTTTGGTACTGTGACTGTACTTGGGTCTAAGCTTAAAAAATGTTACCTATGTACCTCTAATCGTAGACTCTCCTTTTTGTAAAATCCGTTTTTTCTATTCCGTTTTTTAATATTAACAGGTTTATGGTCGGATGGTTTTGATAAATATTTCGACAAATCGATACGAAAATAGGAATACAGAAAAAAAGAAATAAATTACAAATAAACAATCAAAGAGATATCGGCATTTAACAGAAGTACCAAAAGTTTTTCAAATTTTCTACGAAATTACAAAAATATCCGTTTATTTTCCGGTGCGAAAAATATCTCGCTTTAAAATACTCTACACAATAAGCAGCTTGCCTTCATTATCCTGTAACTCGATTATATAGTAAAAATAATAATAATATTTAATTATTTGAAACATTCGTTATTAACAACAAAATGGAAGAAAGCTTTGACTGCCCAACTAGGAAAAAATCCCTTTTTAGTCAAATTGACAAGCTTAGTTCATATTAAGTGCCATTATACAAAAGTAGAAGGGAAAAAAGCTAGTATTGACATATTATATATCTAGAAAAAAGTATAATATATAATTAAGTATAAAGAGATGTGAAGAATACTGTAGAAAAAAACAATTGTGTATGCCAGATAATTTGAGTATAGTATAATAATTAAAGTAGAATAAAAGGTAAGTTCAAACAGATAAGATAAAAAGTATAGAGTAATCGTTTACGTATACCAGAAAATTTGAGTACAGTATAATAGTTAAGTACTTATGAAGAGATGAGAAAAACAAATATTGTACGGTAAAAAAGTATGTATATGTGTTTGATAGGAACTGGTTGGTGGTATGAGGAAACAAAATGCGTTTATATTTGACTACTAAAAAAAGATAATAATATTCATTAATATTGATTAGATTGAGTTACATATCACTTAGCTTTATAAGCCGACGATATCTTTGTTAATGCTCCTGATATGATGCTTCCCATCATTATTGATAGATTATTTATTTGCTTTCAATTCGCTTGGTTTGGGAATAAGGCCTTTATTGTTTTTTGCAGCAATTAATATTATAAAATTTACTATTGATACATACCTTTATGGACGAACTTGTTGTAATCCTTGCTGTCATTCTTGAAATTTTCTTTATTTTTAGTTGTCATTTCACTTGTAGTGAGTTTTTACTGTTGTCTTACAGTTATCAATATTTTCAAAATTGTTTCTACCGTTACTACTACTATGTAGACGCGCTTGCTGTAATCTATGCCATGGTTCTTCTTTTAACCCTTACTGGCATTCTCGCTGGAGCCTATACTGTTACCATTATCATAGTTGCTCTCAATTCTACCATGAATGTGTCACCTGTCCTGTTTATAGTTCGTTCTTATTATTTGATTATCTCATCGTCTCCCATTTAAGAACGTGCCGCTTTATGCCATGCCATAAAAAGTAGTTTACCATAGTTAGTTTACCATAAGCCCCGAAAATAAAAAAAATAAAGTCATCTACTAGACTACATATTTTTGGACGCTATTAGTCTATAATGCAATCCTATATGTACGTTATTATCCCATACGTCAAACCTTGCTACATGGCATAAATGCATTATTACAATAATAATTTTCACCGAATTCCACCTCTATAATTGAATATCCTCGCTTTGAGTCTTGAAACCTTTAAAATTCCTTCCCAGCGCAATATTATGGTCACGAAGCCACATATGAATTATTATAGAACGAGGATATGCTGTGGATGTGCACTGAGCACTGGAATATGACTGGAACCGGAAAAACAAATATGATCTACGAGTAAATGCTCGATGAGAGTGGTATTTTCCGTATTTCTGACAATGCGCTTAACATATTTAAGAGTACAATGATATGCAAATATTTTAGTTCCCAATCTGCGAGGAATTAATGTCATGTTTAAAAAACATCACTGCGGTCCATCGTCATTTATTAGCTAATTATCAGTTAATTATAACATACGATCGCCTAAGTGTTTATGTTCATTAAAATTAGAATGAATTTATTAAAGTTTTACACTTCATTGTAATATTAATCATTGAAAATAACATCAATAACTCTCAATGAGAATATGAAACAGAAAAAGACACAGCAAATGAAATGATACTGTCGCGACTGAGAGACGATCTTGGAACCTCACACTCGGTCGCGATCATATCTTTTTATCTCGTGTTTTCCTTTGTTTCACATATTCATCGATCGTTATTGATGCCATTTTCAAAAATTAAAGTTAATAATAACAAATTAAATTGTTATTAAGTGAGAAATATGCATTGTGATTAAAACTCTTCATAACAAAAAGGTCTAGAAATTGTTACATAGTTAATGCCCAAGAAATACAAAAAAAAAATCATGATTATATATACGATTTATTTATATTATCATATTAAATGGAAAACACATATTTTAATACGCAACTTGATTGAATTAAAGCATTGACAGCCGACCAGCTATCTTCGGTTTTTTTTACGGTTTTTGTGCATAATTTGATAAACTCAATTTAAACCAATATTACAAAAAAATCCAATAGTTTTAAGGTCTAATATTATTTCGAGGGAAAACCGTTTCATTAATTGGAGTCACTGTAAAAATGGTAACGATGAAGTAAAATTGAAGTATTTTTTAAACATTGAATATTAAAAAAATTATTCAATTTTAGAAAAAGATAACGGTATCAACTGGGACTTTTCTTTTCTGTGTTTTTTCGGGATCGTGTTTCATTTTGAGAGTTGTTTATCAATGAAGGTATTACTTTCATTGATTAACAACTCAAAAGATATATTACAATGAGGTTTATAAGCATTAATAAGTAAAAAAAAATAATTTTTTACAGAAAATCAAATTTATTAATGTTATTATTAAGTTCTGCAGTATTTATCACTGTGACATCCGTTTCAGCGTTCAATGCCATTTTCAACTGTGGTTAATCCATATTGCGACGACTTACTTACATGCTTTTTTTACTCCTACCCAATTACAATTTGGTCGGTCTTCAAAATTATTTATTACCGGTAAAACCGATTTAATTTAATTTTTAATTTATTTAAATGTGTTATATTGTTTTGGTATTGTGAACATATTGAGAAGTGGTGAGTAAAATAATTTTCCTTGCATTATTAATTAATGTTATATTATGATCATTCGTTCGTTTATTAATTTCCAATTGTTCAAGTAAATTTAATCTAAAAACCCCTCCTTTCTATCTATAACGCCGAAACAGCTAAAACAAGAATAAAAACTAAAATACTTGCAGAACTTAACAATAATTATTAGTTAATTGAAAAACTAAAGTTTTTAAGACAAGATTTTTGTGCATAGCGCAAAGGGTAACAATTATTTTTATAAACAATAATTATTAGCCTGAAACACTCATCCAAATTGAAAAAACCTTCCGAGAAAAGATAAATGTCGCCGACAGGACTCGAACCTGCACCCTTCTGATTGCCGGTCAGATGCTCTACCGTTGAGCTACGTCGGCTTATCGCAAACCCGCCAAGTTAATCAATATATACTAGTGTTTCATTCAATAATTACTGTTTTTTATTATTTTTCACCTGTAAACAACCAACTTCATTAGTATGAGAAAGGCTTGTAACGGCTAAATCCCTCAATAGATGGCGTCGAGACAAATTATGTCTACATTTTATTGGTGAAAAATGCTTTGACTTGTCAAATATTTATTAATTGAAAAACTAAAGTTTTTAAGACAAGATTTTTGTGCATAGCGCAAAGGGTAACAATTATTTTTATAAACAAATAATTATTAGCCTGAAACACTCATCCAAATTGAAAAAAACCTTTCCGAGCAAAGATAAATGTCGCCGACAGGACTCGAACCTGCACCCTTCTGATGTCCGGTCAGATGCTCTACCGTTGAGCTACGTCGGCTTATCGCAAACCCGCCAAGTTAATCAATACATACTAGTGTTTCATTCAATAATTACTGTTTTTATTATATTTTCACCTGTAAACAACCAACTTTATTAGTATGAGAAAGGCTTGTAACGGCTAAATCCCTCAATAGGTGGCGTCGAGACAAATTATGTCTATATTTTATTGGTGAAAAATGTTTTGACTTGTCAAATATTTATTAATTGAAAAACTAAAGTTTTTTTTTTTTTTAAGACAAGATTTTTGTGCATAGCGCAAAGGGTAACAATTATTTTTATAAACAATAATTATTAGCCTGAAACACTCATCCAAATTGAAAAAACCTTCCGAGAAAAGATAAATGTCGCCGACAGGACTCGAACCTGCACCCTTCTGATTGCCGGTCAGATGCTCTACCGTTGAGCTACGTCGGCTTATCGCAAACCCGTCAAGTTAATCAATATATACTAGTGTTTCATTTCAATAATTACTGTTTTTATTATTTTTCACCTGTAAACAACCAACTTTTATTAGTATGAGAAAGGTTTGTAACGGCTAAATCCCTCAATAGATGGCGTCGAGACAAATTATGTCTACATTTTATTGGTGAAAAATGCTTTGACTTGTCAAATATTTTTTATTAATTGATAACTAAAGTTTTCAAGACAAGATTAAGATTAAGACATTTATCTTTTCTCGGAAGGTTTTTTCAATTTGGATGAGTCTTTCAGGCTAATAATTATTGTTTATAAAAATAATTGTTACCCTTTGCGCTATGCACAAAAATCTTGTCTTAAAAACTTTAGTTTATCAATTAATAAGAATCTTTATATTTTTCACCACTTCGCACATTTTCACTAATGGTGGAAACTGCAAGGCTCTTCGAAACTTTTTCTCGAGAAGGAGAATAATAATAATAAAAAAATGATGATTTGCATAGCGCCGTTTTTGTAAAAAAATCACATCAAGGGTGGTGTACAAATATTACTTGCTAGAGTTTATCTTATTATCTACCAACTGATAAAGAAACATACTTACCTGGCAGGTCACTCCAGATTAACACCAATTTTAGGGAAGAAAAGGAATATTTTATGATGGGTAGACAGTATGACAGTAGAGGAATTGGATTAAAAAACAATCTTCCTAAATGTGATTCGTCCCTCGATAAGAAACGGATTGAACTGTGTGGCTTCGAATAATATTAATAAAATTACGTACGTGTAATTAGGATATATAAGTATTACATCAGTGGTACTCGCAGGTATATTGAATTTAGGGAAGTGAAAGTCGAAAAGGTATCACAATATAATCATTGCTCGTGTATCTGTTTTGAATATAAATGTTATTCGTAACGTTATGGCCTCTTCGAAGAATTGTAAAGTGTATTTTTTGGTCAGTAACAAAATACCACATTGAAAACTAGGGATATTCGTGGTACCTGATAACACAGCCCCCCAAATTAGATTCCACCGCAGTGTTGTCCCTACGATATACCATAAATATTATTCTATGCCTCTATCAAGTGAAGGAATAAGTGCTACAATCTAGCCGGGTGTAAAGTGATCGATGTTCTGGAAATAAATAGATAGTTGAAGTGGAAATTGTTTTCGCTCTGCAGGAGGAATGGATCCTGTGATGATCAGTCAACCAGCGATAACTCCCCGGAGGAAATTACAAAGTTAAAATAATAATATATTGCGTCGGCAAGACCGCAAATTTGTTTACTAGTTCCGGGGCATAGATCTTTTGCGATTAGAAGTCTGGGGCGGTTAGAGGGCCATGGATACCCGACTGATTTAATTATTAAACTGAATGTCGGATAAACCATTCAATTAGGCCAGTAAATTTTAAACTTGTTGTATCTAATTAATATTCATCTCCAGGGTGCGTTACTAAGGTGTCTTCTGACCACTTGTTATTGTACATTTTTACTTTACTTTGTGGCTTGCCATAATTATAATTAAACACGTACATTTGTTTTAAGCCACTTCAATTTAATATAATGATCGAGCGGTTTCGGAAGTACCCTTACAACGTCAGGACTATGTTAAAACTAACATAAGATACAAAATATTTTGGCGTTGGATATTTTGGTGTTGGAGTGGGAGGCAACCAAAGTTTTTTTTTCAGGAGTAACCGAGTGGTTCACTGGAAAAATATCATAATAATAATAGTAATAATAATTGGATTACTTGTATAGCGCCCTTTTTGTGAAAAATCACCTCAAGGGCGCTGTACAAATCTTAATTCCTATTCTGTATCTAATTATGCACAAACAGATACAGAAAAACATACTTACCTGGCAGGTCGCTTCACATGAACACAGTTTTATTAGAAAATTAATGTATAGAGATGATATTTTTGCAGTTGCTCTTCTATCCTTCTTTTTTTTATTTTTCTATTGATGTTACATTTAATAGAAGATTGGTGGCACAAGAAGAGTTGGCATTCATTTGTAATACTTTTAATTTTTAGGACTGGAAAATGTTTATAAAATGACCTTAAAAAGCGTACGTAGTTTCTAATGGATATTACCAATTTTAATTTTAATGTTTTTTTTCATAACGTATGAAACAAATTTACTTGGTTATTCAATATACTTGAAAAATTCCCTAAATTCTAACTCTTGTGCATTCAATAAGCAAGTAAATCTATCGTATGGTCCGATTCTAGATATTTAATAATAAATAAATAAAAAAAACTAAAATACTTGATAATTATTAATTCTACGAATTCAACTCAATTACAATTTGGTTTGTATTTTCTTTTTTAACTCGATCGGTGTTTCAGACACGATATCGCAGTATCAATAACACTGGTACATAACAATTTTAAAATGTTTTTGCCTGTTTGGTTCGTCCTGCGTAAATGCCTATTCCGCCTAATTTGTTATTGGCCCTGAAACATTTAAAGCCTAAGGCGTATTACATTCAGTCTAATATTGGCAGCACAATACAAAACACCTGCGCAATAATACCGTGTCGCAAAATACCTACGAGCTACATCAATAAGTGATTACGTTTTCAATATCCAGGGTGAAGCTTAATCTTAGCTTAACTACAAGTTAGTGTTTCTGATATAAACAATACGGTGATTACAAGTGACACAGTATCACAAAGTAAGGCTTTGGTTTAAGCAGGGAAGTGGGGAGGTTTAAGTGATCTAATGACACTATAATATTGCTGTATGGCCTGATGGTCCGTGGAGCAAATAATTCTGAGTTTCGAATGACTAAAGATGAGAGATTAGTGAAAAACTCGTCATCTTTTTCGAGACTTGGTCACCCTTGAATTTAATAATGACGCATTTTTTATACCAAGGTTCACATAATTAAATTTAAAGTTTTACCTATTCTACAGTATTAATCCTAGTGTATTCAATTTGTACCACGATGAACATGATGTGTCCTTTTTACGTGTTTTCAAAAGTATCATGTTTTATCAGCGCGGGGGTGTGCAATGCCACCAATGAAGCAAAAATCCGCGGCGGCGGGTTTTTAATATATATTTTTTTTAAATATTTATTTATTCAGTTATAAGTTTACTATCAAACTAGGCACATGCCCATATTATAATAATAATAATTGTTTATTCCGGTATGTGGGGAGGTTACTGCAATCCCACACATTCCATACAAAATATGCATGCAATAGTTATAAAAAAATATACACAAAAAGTTTAAGAAATAAAATAATAACACGATAGTGAGTGAATATACATCACACATAAAACAAAAATTTAAAATATATAAATAAAATAACTAACAAAAAATAAATACATCAAGATAACGCCTTTAAGGTACTGCGGCATTTAAGTTGTGAGGGGCCAATATCTTTCTCCAGTATGCTTCGATACTGGAGGCTGGACTGAGGCGGGCTTCCATAAAGAGGATATTCCTGGAGCTGTTTATTCTTTCCCTCATTCCAGCCACCCTGGATCTTATAAGGGCTGCAAAACCAGAAACTCGCCCCTCCGTGAACATATTGGAAGCGCTGCAGTATCTGGGGAGGCCAAACATTATGCGGAAAGCGTTATTATACTGTACACATTATGGTACTCGAAGTTTGTTACATATTATAATATTGTTCTTTCATATTATAAAGAAATAAAAATATTAAGATAGCATAAATAGAAATAAAAACAGAAGCATTTTAGCTGAAAGAAAAAGCGATAATAGAAATTTAACTAAAGATATAAGCAAAATCAAATAAAATCATAATTCATATACATTTTTTTAAATAATAATAATGATAATAATTGGATGATTTGTATAGCGCCGTTGAAAAATCACCTCAAAGGCGCTTAGTTAATATATTAATAATAATAGTAATTAATCTATTTTGCTATGTAAGACATTCTTTGAAATAATACCTTCCTTTTGCAAATAACCGATCTTCTAGTAGAGTATATGGTAATATTAGATTAAGTTAGTTATATTATATTCAAGTTATCACAATCGTCAAGAGTAAGAGATGATAGTTCCCGTATCGCCCTTGTGAAAGACCACCATTCCAAAACGAAGCGTTACTTGAAAATAGCTGTAGCCGTATTTGGTCATCAGATCTGAATAGCCAAGTACCTACTTCATCTCCTTCTCGTCCCCATTATTATTCAGCTTCGCAACATCCCCAATTGGTAATGCCATAGTTTGGCTATGGGCAGTTGGGATTCTTCATCAACTATAAATCACATTATTATCAAAGAAAAAAAAGGTTTAATTGTGAGCATTTTTAATAAATTTTGTGACTGAGGGGTAAGCTCCTTTGCTCAGAACATAGTGTTAGATAGAGTCTGAAGAGACACCACCATGAAGAATCAATAAGGATTGAAATCGCTTTAACTACGTTTAGTGACTAGATCTGAATAGTCGAGTACTTGCCAACCTTCATCTTCTTCTTCGTTCTCTCTTCCACTTCCTTCAGGCTCACAACATCTCCTTGATATTCCATCTCTCAGTTCTGTATCACATCAAAATAAACATTATTATTTTTCGCTAACCTGTTATACAAAAGACATTTTAATTCGATTCTAAAACAAATATAATTTGGACCGATTTCATATCACTTAGCATTTAACTAAGCGACAGATTATCAACACATTAGTCCTTTGTTTACAATCAGTTCACCCACACGCTTCCAATTTAACTGAATAAAAACAGATAAAAACTAATTCATTTCCAAGCAGATATCGAACGTTCCGCCGATTGACGATTAAAAGAACAAATAAAAACAAGGCGGACAATCGCGCTGAAATCGTTTGCCGGATTTAAGCACCTCCTAACAACGTGCTGTGGAACCTTCGAGGCTTACCGCAAACATTTGGTGGTTATCTCGCATCGCCCTCCCCCGCACACATTACCCGCTAAACCCGTCCCTTACTCACGCGCCCTGAGGGCGGGAAAGGAATTGTATAGGGTTCAGAATGGAAAATTCATGGTCATTTATTCAATGAAATTTTTTTTAAACTAATTATTTTGCTATTTTTTATGAGGCCATTGTTGTGAAATGTCAACTCAAAATTGCTATACAAAGCTGGAAGATAACTTTTATCTCTCGGCCCATATCTGCTTTTGATCAAATTGTGATCAGTCAAGCATAACAGCAGGAGCTACATCCTTCAAAATAAAGCTGATTGTCGATTTGATAGTTAATCAAATCTAACAAAGTTCGAAACATCCCAATCTAAGTTATTCTTTTTTTTTCAATTGAATGTAAATTAAATTTAATAATGTTAATAAGCTCTGCAAGTATTTTTTTATTATTTTTTTTTATTATTGTGACAGCTGTTTCGTCATTCAAGACCATTTTAAAACTGTAGTTAGGTCACGTTGAGACCACTTAATTATATGATTCTGTTTACCCCTACCCAATTTCAATAATTTTTTTTATGATGCCTACAATGATTTATTACCTGTGAATCCGATTTACTGAGAAACCAATTGTGATAATGGTTTTTCCATTCTGTGAGGTCTTAAAGCATTTGTAATCTGTTTTTCCCTCATTAAACGCAAAGTTTTCATAATTGAATTATAATGACGTGACAGCTATTGATTTGTGTTATATTGTTTAGGTCTTGTGAACATACTGAGTAGTGGGGAATAAATATTTTTTCTTACTTTGGTAATTAATTTGATATTGGGATCAGTCTTTCGTTTATTAATTTACAATTGTTCAAGTGAATTTAATCTAAGACCCTTTCTTTCTATATGTAAGGGTTTAGGCTTGTTTTTGCCAAGCGGGACGTGATTATTCTCTAAGCGATGTTATGCGAATTTTGAAAAA
The DNA here is from genome assembly GCA_022606495.2 of Halesus radiatus. Classification (NCBI taxonomy): domain Eukaryota; kingdom Metazoa; phylum Arthropoda; class Insecta; order Trichoptera; family Limnephilidae; genus Halesus; species Halesus radiatus. The sequence continues at coordinate 327,291 of JAHDVE020009821.1, read as the reverse complement.
GTGCTAATAACATCGTATATGTTCTTTGAAGCTAGTTGAGAAAGCCCCTCCCGTCTGTCCGATATAATTATTAAATAAGTCACACTTTTTTTAAACGCTATTTCACTTTTTTTTTATTTTTGATATGCCACTATTATAAATTTTATGATTTCAAATTTTTGACTTTTTTAGGCTTTATTATGTGAAAGACATTTTTTCTATTTTATTAGATTTAACGAAGCTTTAGTATGTGAACGATACTTTATCATCACCGTGTAAATTTTACACGGGCGCATAAGGTCGGAATAGTGAAAAACGCAGCTTATAATCTCTGCGTATTCGTATACCGGCCGTATGCGGCAGTATAAGTAACTGTCAGATTTATACCACCTAATTATTATAATTAAAGCATCGGAATAGCGCTGACAATATGAAGAATGGTGGATTATGTTAACGTAATTTCGTTACGTGTGGTAAAACCATGTATGATCTTGTGAAAAATGTTGAGATTCGTAAAGAATGCATTGCGTAATGACCAAGATTAAGAAAGGGACGCTTAGATGGTTCGGGCATGTAGAGCGAATGACCGAAGAAATGAGTGTAAGGAGAATATATGACGCGAATGCGAATGGAAGAAGAAGCCGGGACATCCGAGGAAGACATGGCACGATCAAGTGAATCAAATACTTGAGTCGGGCCATGTCAGAAGTCGGAATAATAGAAGAGAATGTATGAGACGCTGTATGAAAGTGAATGAAGCAAGAAGTGTATGCCAAGATCGAGTTATTTGGAGGTCCGTCCCCTCTACCTACCCTGCGGAGAAACGGCGTGATGGTTAATTAGTTGTTTTCGCTACGTTATACCATATAGGGTAAATGAAGGAAAAAAAGCTGTAATAATCATTTGCAGCACTACCGGTGGGATTTTAAATCGAAATTTTGATTTACTGAAGCAAATATGAAATATCGATTTGGTAAGGTCGGATTTGGATCAAAATAATAGAAACAGACGGGGTCAATGACATTACAAACGTCATTGGACGAGGTGGAAAAATATCAATGTATCTACAAATTCTTTGTGCCATACGATACTATTTATATCCCTGTTAAATAAATCGATAACCAAACCAGCTTTAAATATTTAGAATTATTATATTATTATGCACAATTGAGTCGGCAAAATTAAAGTCATGTACCGAATATGCAAAGAAATTGTGAATCAATAGAAGGGGGTATTAGTCCTTTAAATAATAGTGTTGTCTAGTGATGCCTCAATATTGAGTAATGTACCTATGTAATACAAACACCATAACATAACGTTTTCACCGTTCCGAATTGCACCCGGCAAAATAATATTATGAGCACGACGCCAAATGCGAAATTTACCCAGTTTTTGAGGTTTGGTCGGAGTAAAGTCATGCCAGACTAAAAAAAATTCATATACCATTGGTAAAGCTATTCTCGGCGTAAATATTACTATGAGTAACGATTTTAACACCAGCCCTGTGTGGGGCCCTATTCCTCGGGTACCTATACCAACGCTGTACCGACGTAATAATGACTTTTCATAAGTAGACAAATAATAGGCGAATAATTAGAAGCAAAAATTGTACCAGAAATTATGGAAAAAAATATGACGTGCCAAATGCAGGAATGAAATAGAGAAACTGATATCTACGTAGGACGTACAGCTAAAGACCACGCAAAGACCGTAAGAGTACTTAAAGAGGGCACGAGAATTCTCCAGGGGTTGTAGCCCTGTTGATGACGATGATATCTTATTCCATTATATCGAAAAACGTTTTCTATCTTCTATGGTTTCTAAACTTCCATGAATGATAAAACGAACTTTACGAAAGCTTCCTAACGTTAAATTCGATCATTAAAGTCCGTCTCGGGGAATTCCAAAGCAATTTATTAACGTGTTTTATCTCCATTGAAAGGCTTACACTTTTACTACAACAGCAAGTTTACTTCATTTTCCTTTTCCCCCTGTAGCTTTCCTTATCATCCCTTGAATCAGATGCGGGAAATTCCCGCGCAACCTTCCTCCGGCCATTAACAACTTCACGCAAGCTTATGTTGTGAATTCACACCGAATTTCCTAGACTAATACCTACGGCTAATTCTACCTTAAAATCCATTAGTATTCCCACTCTTACCAGATGCCCAATTCTCTCTTAAAAACATTTATTATTCTCACTACTTCAAGTCGGCTAATTCTTTCTCGAAAGCCTTTAGTTCTGGAGGGTTGAACAATAAATTAGGGAATATTTACGAATTCCTGAGACGGTCCCAGATTAAAGCATAGAAAAAACAAAGCTATTCGTTTACTTGATTTATTTTCGTGAAACTTTTGTTTAATTTATTGTCTTCTATGTTGCGAACGACTTTGAGTTGCTCTCGTTGCTGGAGAAATAATCATTGTTTATCTCAGTTAGATCTAAATGCGAATTAAATGCCGAAATTAGAACTAAATGTAGGTCCATGGACTTCTGGGTATAATAGCCCTTTTTATCTTCATGCTTCCGTCGAGCTTTTTATTAGGACGAAAAAAGTTCAGACTTAGCTTAGTAAGTGTTTTGACCTTTTTAAGAATTCAAACTTTTCTACTATGTTGTTAACTTGTAAAATACTCGTTTCAAAAGTTTTATTTCATGTTGTACATCTTCTTACAGATATCATACGACTTAGTGAAAAATAGCCTACGAACTATAGATTCCTACCTGCTTCCCCGATTACATTCTGGATCCTTTATCACAGTAACTCCATCAAACAGATCGGTAATTAAATCTTACATAACAGTCTGTTATGGGCTTCTAACTCCATGAAAACTCCATTCCCGTTCAACTCCCCGTTAATATCTAAGAAGAATCCTGGGATATTAACTAAAGGACCCCAGTTCTGCGGCAAAGATCTGGCAATGGCTCCTTGCGCAGCCTCCGGCGTGTAACCACCGAATTGCAGTCATTAATAGCTCGACCCTAGACAGGAGTTTAGAAATTGACACCATTAGGGCGGGCCATTCCTTCCCAGGGCGGGCTATCCTCCGTTAGGCGGGACTAAGGATGGTTATATCGACGCAAGACTGAAACCCCAAGAAAGCACTTGAAATCGTCTTAAATTTGTCCGAAATGTGTACCTCCCGATGCGTACAGCCATTGCCACGAATCTATGGCAGTCGTATATTTTTACATCCTTTACCGGCGATATTTATAAGACGATAAAATAATCGAAATTATTTTGGCAAGTTCACATAAAGTTATTCGCTTTAACAATGGTTTCGGTTCAATAACACTCCGTTCCTGTCCACTACTTCCGCCGGCCAATTAAATGCTATTTCATCTCAAGTGCGCTTTTCTCTGAATAGCTTAACTAGGTGTAACAATATTGTATATTTATTTAACAAAGCTATTCAGAGGTACTCTTCTTACTTAAAATTACTCCCACATGGTGTTTACGTAATTTAAACAACCCAAGTAAATAGCCAAGTTATCAATGTTAACATTAGACAATCCATTCGACACGTATTCTAGTTTTAACCTAGACATAGTTGAATTAAATCTATTACGCATTTGAGAATAATAAATTAGTATGTATTTAAACGTTGTTAAATGTCTCTGTTTTTCTGTTCAATCATCAAATAAACGATATTCTTATGTAAGGACAAAACGTCTTCTCATTATCGATGGTTCAGGCAAAATTGAAAAAGGTCGTAGTTCTCTTTCCCTTAACATTTTCTCAGTCTTCGAGACGACAAATTCATTTTTATATGATGCTAGCTGACGTGTACCCGGCCTTGCTCGGGATTATATAAAGTTATGACGTTGTGAATTCTCGCTTGTCATTAGGGTGCCATAATTGATTTGACAGCGAAAGTAACTATCTCTAAACAAAGAAACTATTTGAAAATTTTATTTCATTCCAAACGTTTATTTTTTCAAAACATATCTAAATAATAGAGTTCTTATGGAGGTACGTACTTGTGTTTTACATTTTGAAAATACTCTACCCAAAAAAACCTTCTTCTTTTGAATATGCAATCTGTAGATAACCAGAGTGTTATATCTATGGGCTAACCTAAATAAAACATGGCGGGTTCAATGTTTTTCATACTAATTTTAAAACAATATAGCAACAGTTTTACACGTCGCATTTCATTCAAACTACTTTCTAAAGCTGAAACATCTTTTGAGGACAAAGAAACAAACAAACTTAAATTATTTTTTTATACATATAGATTATGTCAAACAAAATGGCGTTCAGACAAAGGATTACGTGAACAGTATTTTCCCTCTTAATGTATTCCCTTTCTTTCATACAATTACTGTAATAAAAGTATAATGAAGAACGCGGCAGATTGATTCCGACATTAATAAAAGTAATAACAGCGAGCGTGAAATAACTTAATCTCTATTGAATTACTCTTCGGAAGAAAGGTTATTTCTATTACGACGGCTTCTACTATTATTCTACTTTCTATATAATTTTATTCATACAATAACATTGTGATTATTATTTGCTTTACTTGATTGATTGCTCTTTGTTTCCTGTAATTATTGTATTAATGACCGTTGATGGGATTTTTTTATCACAGAGAAGATTTTGGAGGATTTTTTTTTTTAATTAATGTCTATTTAATTGCTTTTTTAATCGTTCTTTTTTAGTAGCTAAATGATTAACATTCAATTATGTAAGATTAAATGATTAATCCATTAACAAGGATCACTGAATCATCAAAACGAAACACAAGTGTATAAATAAGTCGATGTAAAAAATGTTTGAAAATGGCTTCGAAACAGCTGTCAAGCGACAGCATTATGCGAACTAGTAGAACTTAATTAAAACGTTTTATTGTCGTTAGTTTAAAATATGTATCATTAAAAATATTATTTCATTGTTGAATATTATTTTTTTTTAAGTTGCATGGCCAGAGATGGCGCTGTATATGATTAATTTATTCGTTTCGTTTAGTCAAAAAAAAAACAATAGTTTCGCTGAGCTTGAACTCGCTTTCTCGGAACTAGATTATAGCTAGTGTTCAGCGAAACGCCTTCACCACTACGCCATACGCCACTTGGAATCCACCGAGAAAGAGTTAATACAAGAACTTGAGTTAATAATTTTTGTTCATGGTCTAATTTCTGGAAACATCATTTTTATTAATTTGTTGAAACAATGAATGTGGTTTAATGTACTTTTATCGAATATCGGGTTTAATGAATATTAAATGTTTTAATGACAGTTTACACGGGGAAACACGACCGACCGATTGATGGTAACTATTAACCAATCAATGGCGTAAAGCTCACTTAAGTCTTTTAATCACTTAAATATAATGTTATCCATCAATTTATATTCAGTAAATAAGTGAGTTCACTGAAATGTTTTCGATGAATCGTTTACTTTATATTTTAACTAACTAACCATCACGCCGTTTCCCCGAAGGGGTAGGCAGAGAGGACGGACCGCCAAACAGCTCGATCTTGGCATACACTTCTTGCTTCATTCACTTTCATACAACGTCTCATACATTCTCTTGTTATTCCGACTTCTGACATGGCCCGACTCAAGTATTTGATTCACTTGATCGTGCCACGTCTTCCTTGGACGTCCCCGGCTTCTTCTTCCATTCACATTCGCGTCATATATTCTCCTTACACTCCTTTCTTCATTCATTCGCTCTACATGCCCAAACCATCTAAGCTGTCCCTTTCTTAATCTTGCTCACTACGCTTACATCAGCCTTGCATTCTTTACGAATCTCAACATTTTTCACACGATCATCATGGTTTTACCACACATTCGTCTCAGAGATCTCATTTCTACAGCATTCAGTCTACTTTCATCCTTCCTGTGCCAGTTCCATGCCTCACTGCCATACATCAGAGTTGGTATCAGCACTCCATTGTGGACTGCTAGCTTCGCTTCTTTATATTTTACTGGTTATAAACTGGAATTGTTTGAATGGACCGAGTATTCAGCGTGTACACAGAGGTATTGTTGTAAGGTGATAAAACTTTTTCGGTTTATTAAATTTTGTTGACAAGTTGTTCCCATCGAGTAACTAGCTCTGGCTGGGCAGTAGGAAAAACAGCGATTTAATTGATATTAAAAAAAGTTTACCCCAGACAACACCTTTCCTGTAAGTTTTCGCGACAAATGGCTAAGCTCCCGGATATAACCTGTTGATTAGGATTACCTAAGCCACATCAAGCATTCAAATAACCGTTCTATTTATACATATTACAAGCAAATTAGTTTATTTAAATTTTCCATGTTTTTTTCCGGTAAATAAACACAAACAATGTTTTGAAAGAAAGCCAACTATGTTTTTTTTTTTGGTATTTTTTTTCTATTTAGTAGATGTACCAACAGATGGCATTGATTGATGCATTTTCTGGCATTGCTTTTTAAACACTACCACAAACGAAGTCATTTTGCGTAATTAGTTCCCGCCTTTGACACATTATAGTGGCGCAGACGGTGTGGCGGGTACGGCGCTGTGTTTCGTGGTTAATGTGAAAATAATAATAACGTGAAAATACTCGCGAAGTACCTTCGCGAGTATTTTCAAAAATTGTAGTAATTTTATACATTTTAATATTATTTATATTTTAATGCAGGTAATGTAGGGTAGGCAGTGCTTATTTGCGTACATAGACGGCACGCCTCTGTTGGTAAGCCACCTGTACAGATTGCTAAGTTCTACGTAAGAACTAATAACAACAGCCTTCCTTCCGTCAAAGCCTCAACAAATTTAGTTTGGTTTCTCAGCAAATCAGTTAGCGTGACGACGCGACGTGTTGTCGGCGCTTTCTTCTGATTGTTTTTTTGGCGTTTCTTTTTCCCTTGTTTATTCCTGCACGCCTTGATTCATCACGATCTGTGTTTATTGTGTTTGAGTTCGGATCCTAAATCTGACGAGAGATCAAGGCTTCTGGGCGGCCTTGGAACTTGGAACTGCGTTGTATTCTTTTAACCCTTTCGGACCGTACGGCGACCTAAAGTACAAAGATTTTCACAATTCTTTCCTCCCTAATTTAAATTTAGTATAAGGTTTTGAATAACAAGCTCCCGTTAGACAAACCACTAAAAAGTGGTCTATCGGGACTTTTTAACTTACGAGTATATTGTAGTAAAATGCCTTAAATTAATTAATAAAATATATATATATATGATGTTACTTTCATTAGGTACACTACTTACTGTAAAATGTATAGAAAAAAATAATTATTACAGTTATGAGAACATTCAGTAGGTGTACCTAATATCGGGAACGGTGAAAATAACGTAATACCGGCAAAACTTAATACAACCTCCATGGTCGAGGGGTAAGGCTCTCGACTACGAATCTGAAGGTCGCGGGTTCAAATCCCGGCGTGCGCAAGTAAGTTTTATCTAATTAATTTGTTTTTTTTTCACAATTAATTAATTTAAAAATAATATATAGTATATTTGCGCACGTTCCAGAGTGGAAGATACTCTCAGTATCGTCCTGGTGAAAGACGAAATTCGGAAATCGGAGTTGAAACGTTGCTTGAAATGGCTTTTAGCCGTGTTTGGTGACCACATCTGAATAGCCAACGTGTTTCTCCACCTTCCTCCTCCCCTTCTCTTTCCCCTCCCCAATACCTTCAACCTCACAACATTCCCCAATTAGGGATTCCATAGTCTCACTGGCTCCAGACGGTTGGGAGCAGTTGGGACTCTTATGCGGTATTCATATAAAAAAAAAAAAAATTAAAAAAAAACGAATATATCAGGAATGGGTAATAGCGCAAAAGAACTTGATAATTAAAACAGGTGTCACAATAATAAAATACTGAAATACTTGCAGAACTTAATAATTAAATAATTTAAATTACTATGAATTAAACACAATAATATTTAAAGTGTTTTTATTATTATTATTTTTTTAAGTTTAGCAATAATAAAAAAATTAAAATGTATACAGTGTATGATTTGTCATATTAAGGGAAACAATCCCAGTAAGACCTAATGTTCTTCCAAGTGAACGTCACAATAACTTCTAAGGTATTGAAAAAAAAACTACAGTGTATTTTTCATATAATTCATAAATAAAACATCTGTATTTAACCACTGTTAGCACAAGAAACTTTGTTGGTTTACGTTTTGTTAAACTTCCTTTCTATATATAATTGTATTAAAAACTGTTTGTTTCTTACAAATACATGAATATAATTCTAGTAAGAAAGCATCGAGTATGTTTTTTCACTGCTAGTTTTAATTTAGGTGTGAAGGGGTCAACTATGAAATGAACGTGCTGCTACGAACTACGTGGTGGTTTTATGGATATTAAAACGTAAAACATGTGTAAGATAGCAAAGCTTCAATTTAAACGAACTTGACATGGTGAGCAACTAATGCCTAATGTTGAAGTTTCTTTTCAAGCAAAGGGCTGATTACAACTTTTTTTTTTGAATTTGAGACGCATTTTTAACCGTTTAATGTGCTCCTTAAACACATTTGGAGATCTGCTAAGAATGTGAGGCCGATTTAACAAGATTAGTATTTGGAATATCAGATGGTTTAGACATGTAGAGTGGATGGACAGATAAAATAGTGTCATGAAGATACTTTTTATATGTGAATACCAAGGAGTCCCAACCATCTGAAGCCAGTGAGACTATGGCATCCCCAATTGGGGAATGTTGTGAGGCTGATGGTAGTGGGGAGGGGAAGGAGAAGGGGAAGAGGAAGGTGGGGAAATACCCAGCTATTCAGATCTAGTCACCAAACACGGCTAAAAGTCATTTCATGCAACGTTTTAATTCTGAATGGTGGTCTTTCACCAGGGCGATACTGAGTATCTTCCACTCTGGAACGTGCGCAAATATACCATATATTATTTTAATTAATTAAATACAAAGTACTTTCGCACGCCGGGATTTGAACCCGCGACCTTCGGATTCGTAGTCGAGAGACTTACCCCTCGACCATGGAGGCCACAAAATAATATATTCAAAATTAGAAATGCATAAGATGGTTTGAACATGTATACCGAATAGATGAAGAAATGAGTGTCAGGGGGTCTAAATGCTAATACGCTCAAACGAATGAAAGAAGAAGTCGGGAACGTCCCAGTATGAACATGACACGATCGAGTTTCACGTGGATTCTATAACGGTCGACTTTTGCAATCGATAGCGTGAATTTTGTAAGCGCAAAACAACAAATTTAAATAATACGAGTTAGTAGTTCGTTCGTTCGTTAGTTCCTCCTCCGGCCGCTTACAAAGTTTACCATTTCAAAATACACAGTTTTAACGCTAGAGTTCACGTACAAAACTACAGATATAAGATACAGATTACTCGGGCTTTAAATTCTAGTGCTGTAAAACACAAAAAAACACTTATCGACATAAATTCCAAGCCTCACAGACCTCCTGTACAGATTGGCTCTCCGGAGATAAAACCCACGGATTGTCTATGGTTAGCGGTTAGCACCTCCTACCATAGATAAAGGCGTGTGTGGGACCTCCTATGCTCCGCTGCTGGATCTTTATGTTTTCCTTTACTGCCTCTGGTTTCCCTAGATGCGATCGACTGAAGGACGGTCAGCCATTGCAGTAATGGGGTTCGGATTGCATAATGGAACTATCACCGCAAACATATCATGATCTTGGAAAAACAATGAAAAAAATATCTCACTTTTCTATGAACAGCACACTATGTAGTTCATAGAATAAGGAATAACACAAGAAAAACGACTTGAGCGTGTTTCGTGATCATGAATTTTCTTAAATTTCAAATACAGAAATTCGTTTCATCTTGATCGTGAAATTTTCATGTCGATCAAATGTAACGGCGATATACGATGTCAGACAGTGTATTTTCATCCTTTCTCTCGGGGCTAAAACCAAAAGGTACTTAATCAGTGCCTACAGTGGATTTCTTTCAAAGCCACATGGAAGTCACTTCTATCTTGTATTGTCTCTTCACTGATAGAGTTGGTGTAAAGTTTACATTATATTATGTAGGTTTATGCTATGCGTGCGATATGCGACTAATTGCACTATTATTTATTTTTTTACCGTTAAATGGATGAAAGTATGTTGTTGTGAGCGGGAAATGGTTTCGTTGGCCAATGAGTGCCGAAATCTCTGCAAATTTCATGACTGCAAAAGCTCGCTTTTCTACCGAGTTTTTGCAGCTTATAAAAAAAAATCAGCTTTATAGTGACGCAAAGCTTCATCAAAATGGCGTGATTGTAAATACTCCTGAAGCACAGATACCTATATATATTCACTTTTCATTTTCATTCGTAAAGTTTCGTCGTAATGGAAAAAGTTTGTCCGTTTAAATCTATGTACCTATTTTTTTTCCCGATGCGAATGTGTTGACCACGCAATAAAACGTCATGAAATTACTATTGTGTGACAAATAATACAATTACCTAGTTTAAAAACGTCGAAAACTAGTCCAATTTATTAATATCTAGTAAATATATTATTATAAATGTATTCTATAACCTAATAATATTCGATAACACTTTAACTAAAACATGTGAACGTATCAGCACAGGTTCTACATAATCTACATTCACAACATTGCTATTTCAATAACACGTGAACACCTCAGCACGGGTTATATATAATCAATATTCACAACATTGCTATTTGAATAACACGTGAACACCTCTGCACAGGTTCTATATAATCTATATTCACAACATTGCTATTTCAATAACACTTGAATACCTCAGCACAGGTTATATATAATCAATATTCACAACATTGCTATTTGAATAACACGTGAACGTCTCAGCACAGGTTCTATATAATCAATATTCACAACATTGCTATTTAAACAACACGTGAACACCTCAGCACAGGTTATATATAATCAATATTCACAACATTGCCATTTGAATAACACGTGAACACCTCAGCACAGGTTCTATATAATCAATATTCACAACATTGTTATTTGAATAACACGTGAACACCTCAGCACAGGTTATATATAATCAATATTCACAACATTGCTATTTGAATAACACGTGAACGTCTCAGCACAGGTTCTATATAATCAATATTCACAACATTGCTATTTAAACAACTTACGTGAACACCTCAGCATAGGTTATATATAATCAATATTCACAACATTGCTATTTCAATAACACGTGAGCACCTCAGCACAGGTTCTATATAATCCAATATTCACAACATTGCTCTTTCAATAACACTTGAATACCTCAGCACAGGTTATATATAATCAATATTCACAACATTGCTATTTGAATAACACGTGAACGTCTCAGCACAGGTTCATATAATCAATATTCACACATTGCTATTTAAACAACACGTGAACACCTCAGCACAGGTTAAATAATAATAATAATAATCGGATAATTTTTATAGCGCCGCTTTTGTGAGAAATCACCTCAGGGGCGCTGTACAAATATTACTTCCTATTCTTATATTATTCTTATATTACGTCTATTCTATGAATTTATTATTATTTATTTTTTTTTTTTGGACAGGCCATCATTACACATTATTTATAGACCATATAAAGAGATGAAGTTAAATTATATTCAAGAATGTATTTAATATTACAAGACGCTAATACAAATGATAGAGTGATTTTTTCCATTATATTCAAGAATGTATTTAATATTGCAAAACGCTAATACAAATGATAGATTGATTGTTTCCATTATATTCTAGAATGTATTTAATATTGCAAGACGCTAATACAAATGATAGAGTGATTGTTTCCATTATATTCAAGAATGTATTTAATATTGCAAGACGATAATACAAATGATAGAGTGACTGTTTCCATTATATTCAAGAATGTATTTAAGCTAAGACAAAGAATTATTGTCCATATTTTTAGGATAAATAACACAGAACACTCTTAAAAGGGTGGAGCGGCGGGGGAGGATGGTGGCCGGTGGGATTTATCCAGAGGGCCCTCAAAATCTTCTTTGTCTTGGTTACGCCCCTGGTGGCGTGAGGGGTCGGATTGATGTTCGTCTGCACGTACGCCAGGCGCTTGTCAGCCGGCTTCAGGATCCGGAGGAGCACTTCATCGTGTAGTCCACTGACATCATTGCTCCTGCATTATCGAATTCTCTGCAGTGCCAGTTGCTTCTTGGCAAAGAAATCATACCCGTCCTCTACCACCTGATGCACCCGGCAGATCAGGTCAAAGTCGTGCTTGTTGAGGTACTTGGCCACTATCTCAATGACGTAGGTAAAGGCTCGTTCTCGCCCAGCTGGTGTTCTTGTTGGGGTTCACTTCCCGGTTGTATACAATATTTTTTACAACCACCGCACTTCACTAGTTCCGCACGTGTTCGACCGACCGCCGCCAGATGTATTATTACTCTAAGGATGTGACCGATGTCTAATGCGTTAATTCGGAAGAACGAAGCAGATTTCAACTCAAAATATTTGGCTTTTTATTATAAATTTGATTTAAGCCCGAAACGACAGCACTAAAATTATGTAATTTTTATAAATGTAACCCAAAAATTATTGCGGTTATTTTATGCTATTTTTACACCGGGAAAATTAATAACTTCCCGATCCTTCCAAGGTCAATCGGGAGCGACTACACAACGCAGCCGGCTGCCACGAGGGCGCCAAGCTACTGTATATAATCAACCATATATAATCAATATTCACAACATTGCCATTTGAATAACACGTGAACACCTCAGCACAGGTTCTATATAATCAATATTCACAACATTGCTATTTGAATAACACGTGAACGTCTCAGCACAGGTTCTATATAATCAATATTCACAACATTGCTATTTAAACAACACGTGAACACCTCAGCACAGGTTATATATAATCAATATTCACAACATTGCCATTTGAATAACACGTGAACACCTCAGCACAGGTTCTATATAATCAATATTCACAACATTGTTATTTGAATAACACGTGAACACCTCAGCACAGGTTATATATAATCAATATTCACAACATTGCTATTTGAATAACACGTGAACGTCTCAGCACAGGTTCTTTATAATCAATATTCACAACATTGCTATTTAAACAACACGTGAACACCTCAGCACAGGTTATATATAATCAATATTCACATTATTGCTATTTCAATAACATGTGAACACCTCAGCACAGGTTCCTATATAATCCAATATTCACAGCATTGCTATTTAAACAACACGTGAACACCTCTTCCAGGTTATATATAATCAATATTCACAACATTGCCATTTGAATAACACGTGAACACCTCAGCACCTAGGGTTCTATATAATCAATATTCACAACATTGTTATTTGAATAACTCACGTGAACACCTCAGCACAGGTTATATATAATCAATATTCTGCAACATTGCTATTTGAATAACACGTGAACGTCTCAGCACAGGTTCTATATAATCAATATTCACAACATTGCTATTTAAACAACACGTGAACACCTCAGCACAGGTTATATATAATCAATATTCACAACATTGCCATTTGAATAACACGTGAACACCTCAGCACAGGTTCTATATAATCAATATTCACAACATTGCCATTTGAATAACACGTGAACACCTCAGCACAGGTTCTATATAATCAATATTCACAACATTGTTATTTGAATAACACGTGAACACCTCAGCACAGGTTATATATAATCAATATTCACAACATTGCTATTTGAATAACACGTGAACGTCTCAGCACAGGTTCTTTATAATCAATATTCACAACATTGCTATTTAAACAACACGTGAACACCTCAGCACAGGTTATATATAATCAATATTCACAACATTGCTATTTGAATAACACGTGAACGTCTCAGCACAGGTTCTATATAATCAATATTCACAACATTGCTATTTAAACAACACGTGAGCACCTCAGCACAGGTTCTCCTAGTGAGGTGTTTACGGAACACTATACCATATAAAATATTAACAGTACACTACACAATATGTATATATATAATGAAATATTGTTAATATTATAACCGAATCAGTGAGTGTTAGATAAAACGAGTTTGAATCCAATTGAATAGGGCGCCATATTAGTAATATTTAATTTCTGATCTAAATAAACATTTTCTGTATTTTATATTAATTTTTTCCGGTAAAGAAGATACGTTCCACTGAATTAACAACCGGAACTATGTAGGTAAATGCATAGCAATACCAAATCCAGAATTTCCGTCTCTAGAATGGAAACCAAACAAGAACAAAGAGAAGCTATCACTGATCGGTTTCCCCCGTTACGTCGCTAATTTATAGGAACTGGATGCCACACATTTTAAAAGGTTAACCCATTGGTTCTGTGCTTTTCTTTGGCAATGTTTGAATTCCATCTCTATCTTTGGGTGTTTTATATGGGTAGAGTTAAAACTATATCACTAGAATGCTTCTTTTACGTCTATATGTTTCAATGATCGGTTCCTAACATGCAGGTTTGGTGGGTTGGATTTGGATCAGTATGTAGTTATAAGAAGAGAACAAACAGTAACTGCAATATCATGCAAAATGCAGTGTTTTCTAATATATGTGTCCTGTGCGTGCAAAATCATATCGTCTCAAGCGAAAACTTTGTAATTTAACGTTTTAATCTGGAGTGACCTACCAGGTAAGTGTGTTTCTGTATCTGTACATAATAAGATAAACCCTAGCAAGTAGTATTTGTACAGCGCCCTTGAGGTGATTTTTCACAAAAACGGCGCTATACAACTCATCCAAGTATTATTATTATTATTATAGGAGATATCATACGCATGTATGCAATAAGACATTTTGTGAAACAGAGACGTCAAAATATTACGTTCCCCCCTCCCCCCCTCTTCACCTTCATCCACAGTAACCTTTTGCAAAAGATGCTTTTTTTTTCATTTATGTGTGTCCCGACTGACACCAACCGTGTGGAACCAGTGAGGCTATTGCATCCCCAATTGGGGTATGTCGTAAGGCTGAAGATATCGAGGGGGGGAAATAGATGGGAGGAAGGAAGGTAGTATCTACCACTCCGGAACGTGCTGCAAATATACTACATATTATTTTAAATAAGTAAGTTGTGAAATAATACAATTTAATCAAATAAAATTTATTTTCGCACGCCGGGATTTGAACCCCCGGCCTCCAGATTCGTTGCCACTACCACGGAGACCGTCCAAAATATTAAGTTTTTATGAAGAAGAGGCCAAATTTCGTTACCATGGTGACTATTACCCACCTACACAAAGTACTATGCTATGCAGTCTTAATGTCTAAGAAATATAATCCATCTTCTGTTTGGCATAAAAAATAATAATGTTTTTTTCCTCGATTTCTACATAAATTGTGTTAAATATTGTTGAAGATTATTGTCTTTTGAAACCTTATACATGTTCCTAATTACCCGTATTGAATTTACAAATAAATCACTGGCAGTATTTCTTGAGTTAGCAACCTGCAAAGTGTGTATTTTTTGGTGCTGCCTGTTAAGTAGATTTTATTGATTTTTAAAATCTTACATTATTTCTTATTTTTTTTCCTACCGAGGTACTTAAAATTGCTTGTCGGTAGCGAATACGAGAAATACCAAGAATTGTGAGAATAAATACTATAAGCTACGAGGGTTACTCACATCTTTTGAATTCTGTAAGAAATACATATTGGAATTAAAGGTAAAACGTTCAAAATTGTTTTCACTGGTTTATAAACAGCCCCTATTCTCAGACATTTTGGGATGTATCTCATAGAATTTAAAGATTAAAGTATGAGGATTTTTGTCTTCTGGAACCTTACAAAAATTCTTAATTGAGTGCTGGCCCTTAAGGCATGTTTAAAAAATAGCGATTTCTCGGTTCAGTGGGTATTAAACATCTTAAATTGATGTCCGTGAATAAATACATCTAATTCCAACATTACTTCCTCTTTACCTGCGATTTGGAATTATCGGAAAATAAAATACCCCGGACAGTGGATAGTGATCAAAAGATTCTTAAGAAACGACTGTTCTTTTAGTTCTAAGCTCTGCGATTCCTTGCGGCGAGACTTTTAGTACCTCAGTAGGTCGAGATACCCCCGCGTCCGAAAGTGGTCCGTTGACCGTACGAGCGGAAGCGGAAATGGCGGTAAATCCCACCCCAACATGCCACCGCCCAGGCCACCCCCTGGCCACCTCACCGCCCCCGCCAGCTGTAACAGGCAGCCGTGGGGTGGGAGACCACGTGATAAATATCTCCCCCTTTCAGTCGCCACCGCATGGGAGGGGGGGCGGTTGATGGATGTCGGTAGGACTGGAGGAAGCGCATCTTGCGCTGAGAAACTTGCCGGAATTAAGAGCATTCTTGGGCTCGCATGCATATGTGTTATAGTTGCCGTCGTTTATGCTAAATTATTTATAAAACGACATCCGCGGTTAAGTGGTAGGTAATGAAAGGGTTTGTTTTTAAGGTTGCCTGTGTAATATCTGTAATACCCGTCTCAGAACAAAGTAAAGTACATGTTTATGTGTCAACTTATATGCCAATAAACGCCCGGGTTGCCGGCAATGAAAATAAATTAATAACTATGTTAATTTCTCTATATCATACAATAAATTTATTTTGATTCCACGGGAAAATTTAAATATTTATATCTATTTAAAGCATATATAAATAAAATAAAAAATGAAAAAAATAAAAATAAGAAGTTAAAGGAAAATTTATCACAGTTTATTACGTAAGTGTGTTATTCTCTCTCTAATCCACCAGGTCGAGCGCTACTGGTGAGCGGCGAGACTTACAACTGTTAGTACAAACCTAATTGTCTCTTTAATAATTTTTTTTCATTTATGAGCAAAAAATTTGTAAAATCATTTTTAAGTTACCTAATATTTATTTTTTTAAATTTTCGATATCTATAATTTATTAAGAATATATTTCACATAAAATCGTTTTAAAAATGTATGAAAAAAACCATTTCGTTCAACTCGGGCTGCTAGAGGGCGCTAGTGTAGCATGTTTCCACCAAATCACGAGCTGGAGATATTTTGCCATTTTAGAGTATATGGTGGTATTCACGTAAAAAAAGTCTATATAGAAAGATAAATCGATACTAAATTCTAAATTATCATAAATATATCGCCATTTTAAAGTCAAGTCAAATGTCGCATTTCCTAATAAATTCATTGCTAACAAATTTTCCCAATAAATTCACTGCGTTTATCAATCATCGCCTATGAATACACACATACAAAAATTACATGCAAAAATCATCCCTCCCCTTCAAAATACGCACATCGGGGGTGGTTTGTAGTTTGTATTTCTGCCTCTATTTCCCGTATCATTGCCACGGGGTGCGTTTCTGGGGTTGGGGATGATCCACGCGTGCTGCAGGCTGTATGGGTCGGTTTTGGGCGGGAAAGCAAAAAACCTAAATAAACCCACGGCACGTAACGTGCTACACGCTCGAGGTCATTAATCTCGGGGACGTGACCTCTGTGTCGATACGCGGGAATACCGATCGTACTTCTTGCTTCTTGCGTAATGTTTTTCAATGACACTTGATTTAGTATGAAGTAAGAAGTTACATTAAATATTTTTAATTGTACTTAGTCAAGTACATTTAAAAAAAAAAATAATAAACTTACCCTTTTGTAATGCTTGACAATCAAGTGGACATTTCGATGGTCCCATAAATGATGCAAATAAATTTGCACAGTGAGAGTAGTTGCGTTGACCTGTACATTCCTGAGAGAAAAATCTATACGATTTTCATGACGCCAGAGCTCACTGTTCGCTAGATTTCGAGAAAGTATGTCGACCTAGCGGTCTTAATAATTTTTGCTAAAACCTTTTTAATAACAAAAACTACCCGTATTTTACAAGAC
The DNA here is from genome assembly GCA_022606495.2 of Halesus radiatus. Lineage (NCBI taxonomy): Eukaryota > Metazoa > Arthropoda > Insecta > Trichoptera > Limnephilidae > Halesus > Halesus radiatus. The sequence continues at coordinate 309,475 of JAHDVE020009821.1, read as the reverse complement.
AGCAAAATTTTACATAAAATATTTAACGTTTTATATTGTATAATGGCTATGTCACATGCAGCCAATTTCAAAGACAACGATAAGTGGCAATTAAATCGTTTAGTTCATTTTAAGTCACTGTCCGCGCCTGGACAGCGGTAATTAATAACTTATTCCAATTCAGTCAACAAATTTAGTTTTTTGACTGAATTGGAATAAGTAACAAACAAACAAAATTTGTTGACTGAATTGGACTCTTTCTATATTTTTGGTTAAGAAACCTTGTAGTTAGATGGGGGCTATGGTTGCACTGCTTGGACTCGCACATAATCATGTTTTACTACTAAATACTTTTTTCTCTTATTATTTGTTCTATCTTTTTTCATACTATTTTTATGTGACCATAAACATGTACTTTTCTAGGTAAGCACTATGATAAACCTGCATTATTAATTTAGCAAATAATAGTATGTATTTCTTCTTCTTTTTATAGAATATGACACATATGTTTCTATTTTAATTTTAATTTTTTAATATAATGCTTTTTTTCAGTAAAATATCCATTTTCATCTTATTTCACTATATCTTCAGTTTCTTTTATTTATATTTTTTTTACGATTTATATACATTATTTGTTTCTGCACATAGGTATTGCAATGTAAACATATTTACGACTACCATGATATGGGCATGAGACTAGAATGGCTGACGTAAATACAACGTGTAAAAAAGTTCAATGAAAGAAATGAAAAAAATAGTTTACTGAATAACTTACCACGTGTGGACGCCAATTATCGCTTTTCTCAAGACAGTGATTTAGTTACCACTAACACCGTCTTGACTACTGGCAACGTGTAACCTACGCATTAGTGTATTATTTACCACGAAGTGTTTTGTATGCAAATCCAAATGATTTGCTCTTTACGACTTCTATGTGGGTTACTAAAGGCGAATTAAACGAAACATTACTCACGAATTCGTCACAATGGTTAAAACTTCAATAAAAATCATAAAACGGTAAAGAGAATCGGCCTTGAAATTCAAAACTCGTAATAATAATTCTCACTTTAAACCAGTTAAATTTTAAAACAAAGCTTTGAATTCAAATTTCCGTTCATACGTGAAGCGTCGCGAATCGCTAATGCCGGTAATTGTCAAAATTGACCGATGGCAGAGCTGCCTTTCTTATTTGTGGCAGGTCTCAATCCGTTTACCGTTGCACCTAGATCTCAGTGTTGCCAAACTAGATTTACCAATTTATTCGGCGATTAGATTAGAACTTCCGATGGTTTTGTTTTCATAAATCACAAGTTTATTTATTTGATTCATGTACATACTTGCACATACGTTATTTTGTATAGCGAAATGGGAATTGATAATAATAGTATTCAATGAATGGTTTATTCACGTTGATGTTTTTTTTTTGTGAAAATTCACCCCGAGGGTGTTATGAATATTAATATGGATAGCGAAAAATGAATAAATCTAGTACCTATGCAAATTTACTCGAATGTAAATTTGCATAGGTACTAGAATTATTAGTTTTCTTTTTTTTGTATTTTCAAGCAGGAAAATGGAGTTTCAAGTAACGTTAACGTGACGTGAATAACTACTATTTAATTGAACTCATTTTACTTCACAGGGTTACTTCATCCAAAAATTTTATTTTAATCTCTGTACTTTTCAAACATGCCCTTTGAAATATTGTATCGGCAATTTAATAGGGAACAAAAAATGTTCAATCTTGCCTTTTTTATTGCGTTTACTCTTCAAAGCTTCATAGCTTAAGCTTCTAAATACATTATGAGCTATTTGGGTTTGCCCGCAACGTATAAATATGTAAAAATCAAGGTAAGTGTTTTTATGACAAATATGTTATTAACAATTTTGAGTAATTTTGAAACATTCCAGCAGCCTTGAGATGAAATTTCACGTAAATAGCGCTATAGGAACTGGCTATTTGACGAACTAGTTGACGGCCTCCATGGTTGAGGGGTAAGGCTCTCGACCACGAATCCGAAGGTCGCGGGTTCAAATCCCGGCGTGCGCAAGTAAATTTTATTTAATTAATTTGTGTTGTTTCGCAATTAATTCATTTAAAAATAATATATGGTATATTTGCGCACGTTCCAGAGTGGAAGATACTTTCAGTAATGCTCTGGTGAAAGACCACCATTCAGAATTGAAACATTGCTTGAAATGGCTTTTAGCCGTGTTTGGTGACCAGATCTGAATAGCCGCGTATTTTCCCACCTTCCCCTCATCTTATACCTCCCTTCCCCAATAACTTCAGCCTCACAACATTCCCCAATTGGGAATGCTATAGTCTCACTGGCTCCAGACGGTTGGGACCAGTTGAGACTCTTGTGCGGTATTCACATAAAAAAGTAAATTATTATTTTTTTTTTACAGCGAAAATTATTTAAAAAATATATCTTTGACTCATCATAAATAACACAACTTTAAAAACATAATTCTTTTTAATTTTATCAGTAATATCAGGAGTGAGTCAATAATGGCTATGTCATACGCAGCCAGGACAGTGATAAGTGGCAACTAAATGGTTTAGTTAATTTTACGTCACTGTCTCGCGTGTGGACATTGCGTTATGAGGTATGCACTAAGCTACCGTTACGCAGCAATTTAGTTAACTGGATTAGAACAATTTCTGTTTTTTGATTAAGTACAAGTACAAGTGCAGAAGTGGCTGATGTATTTTACTGCACGGAATGTAGATACGAAAAGGCTATACCTAATATAACATCCCTTCAATAAATATTAATTTAAAAAATTACCACTTCATTACTCATTCTTAATGTTTGTATTAGCAAATTATTTACACCTGTATTATTATAATAATAACTTACTTACTTACTTTCGCTGTCAAATCAATTATGACACCCTAATGACAAGCAAGAATTCACAACATTATAATTTTATATAAACCCGAGCAAGGCCGGGTACACATCAGCTAGTAAATATATAAATCAGAAAATTGCTTCCCAGAAATCATCGAATTCAATAATTCATTTACTGAATACCAAGATCAGTAACGACCAACAAAATAACTATCCACTAGACTAGAACCTACACACTTGTACGGCGGAGAAGGGAAGATACGAGAAGAATATTCCTCCCATAATATTTACTTCCCCGTCAAGTGGCCGCCAGTGGTGCCTGGAGCCGGTACCTACTTCCCACCGTTCTCGAGTCACTGAAGAGATAAACCGATAGTAGTATCTGCTGTATCTGAAGTAAGGCCAGTTTTTCCTTACTTCAAACAATAATCAAATTCATGACCTTATCTGTGGTCTAGGAATCGAAAGGTCTTATAAAAATTGGGAGAACTGCAACTAATACGGACCCAGTAGTAAAAGCATAAAATGCAATTATTAAAATGTTTGAATTTGTGCCCTTGAGGTGATTATATCACGAAAACGGCGCTATAGAAATAATCCATTTATTGTTATTATTCTACGAGTACCATACTTTACAGACTCTGGAATTTTTTAAGCTTTTAGACGTTTTGACAATAAGACAACTTTACGTTAAATCCGCAATCCTTCATCTCTTCAAATCCAATCTCCGTATTCCTCCACAATCGCAATCAACAATGATATACAAACTACACAATTAATACACATTTACTCTCACTATACACTTTTACATCTCATATGTAATTTATTATTTCTCTACAGTAAACTAAAAAATGCATATCATACCTTTAACTTATATTCTTTAAACTTTCATACTTTATATTTTAAACTTTTATATCTCATTTGTAATTCATTATTATTCTACACTAATTTAAAAAATGCAACATACTTAAAAAAAAAACCTTTTTTTTTTCTTAAATTTACTTTATGGATTGTTTTATATTCTTTTATGTGTATGTATATTAATATGAACTAAACGTATCAATTTGACTGTCCTAAAACGGGATTTCCTCCTAGTTGGACAGTCAAAGCCTTCTGAAATATTTCTGTAAAATAATGTGTGTTTCAAATAAATATTATTATTATTATTATTATTATTATTATTATTATTAATATCATATTAAAATATACCACCCACAGACAAAGAAATTTTAAGTACTTCTCATTTAACTTTATAATCATCATATTAAAAAATAAACTACATAAAATACCCCAGCACATACAATCAAACATAACGGTTCGGTCTGGATAAAAACAAAGGTACCGAATTTTTCCAAAACTTAAAAATACCAAATCATTCATAATACAATACTATTTTCGGCCATTTACATAAAATATAGTTACAATCTTTGTTTTGGTGTTTTTTGTAATATTACATATTTTTTAACATAAATATAAGTAATTCACAGATATATACAATACATAGGTACCATATCAAAAGGACGTTAACAATTCGGCACAGATTTTCCTAGTGAGGTGTTCCACCTAACACTATAACATATAAGACATTTATAGTATACATCATTCTCATGTTACAATACACAATCTATATACATGGTGTCCGGAAACTAGTGGTACAAGCGGGAAACTTATAAATCTGCATCTCATTTCGGCTATATTTTGTGGCATAACCTTTTTTTGTCGAGAGCTTTCATTTTCGAGTAATTCGAGTTCGAAATTGGAATTTTTGTCTGCAAATTCAAAATATTCGCTCGCTACGGGGTTAATACCAGCTGCTTATTGGCTTTTAAAATGCGCTGTAGTTTACGAAAAAAAAATTAGTTCTCTGTGTGATTTTAGATTCAAGAGTTTCCCTCTTGTTCCACTAGTTTCCGGAGACCGTGTATAATAAAATATTGTTTATATTATTCTTACAAACCGGTATGATTCACACTTCTAGGAATTTAATGTTCAGTGAGTCAGAGCCACTCGACCTCAGCCTCCTGTCTCTCCTCGAGCATCTGGGGGAGTTCGGAACAAACGATCATTAAAGACATTGCTACCACAATACAATCATATTTGAGAACTGTTCTCGAGAAATTGTTATACGTCCTTTACTGTCTTAATACCTTTTTTTCTAGGTTTCTCTGTTGTCTTCTACTACCTAGTCACAACTACTAAATTAAACAAAATTATTTCAATTTCAATTTAAATGCGATCTGAGTACTGAATACGTAACTGTACGCAACATTCTAATTCTAAAATTCAAAATACATATAATTCAGTACATATAATCAAAAATTGTGTTGCCGTTCTTACTATAAGTTGGTGGTTTAATGATCAGAATAGCTGCCTTCTAAGCAGTTGATCTGGGTTCGGTTTAAAAAAAAAAAAAAAAATTATTTAAATTTTTGTTTCATTTTAATATTCCGTGATTTTTCACGAATCTACTGTACAAAATGCAAAAAAAACCATAATTTTCTAGTTTTACTACTACTCTGTTTCGCATTTGAGTTTAATTTGTCTTATTGAATAGATGATAAATATGGAGCAAGCAATTTTATTCTAATATTATTTAGATTAACTCCACGCAGGATGCTCCCATGAAAAGAATTTCCCTCAAGGCCTATGTCATCTTTGGGGATGCCGTGTAGAGGGTCTTTTTAAGAGAAGAAAGGGGAGGAATTTCTGGGAAGGAAAAGATATGAGAAATGGACAGGAATCTGGGGGTCAGTGAGTCCAGGAGTAACATTCGTACATATTAATCCATCCTTCCCACTGCGGTTCAAGGCGTCCGGCTGGAGAGATCAAAGGGTCTCCCTCAACCGGCCTCTCTAGATCCGGCCCACGACGCAGCTGGTGGGCAGACGCATCCACCACCAAGACCTGGAAAAACCTCACTATGAACCCGGGCACCTCTGCTAAGTCACCAAACGTAGAGTACCACTTGGAGTGACCTATGACAGAGGTGTTGCTTATCCAATGAATGGTTCCCGGGGCGATAGTACCCGTACCCTACTGACAAATTAAAATTGGTATCTTGTGTGACGTAATAATAGTTAGATGTATATTTAAAAGCTCCATAAGTCATAATGGAAATTGCTTTACGACATAAACGTTGCATTAACATTAAATTTCTGGAACAAATGAAAATGTTCATTCTTTTCCTATTTTTCTTTGCTTCTGTACATTGATTTTCTGTGTCATGGTTAAGATTATTATTCTAATCTGAATTTTGTACGATACCAACTTCTAACAACTTCCTCTGCAATCGATCCTTTGTGTAACGAAATTTTGAACTTAAAAAAAAAACATTAATACAAAAAAACCTCATTTGGTCGCTTGCACGGGTAGTCTTTTAGAAAAATGACATACTGAAATACTAACAAAATAATATCTGACAACATTCAAATATAAACCTACAAAACCTTTACAAAACCATATATGACTTTCCGCCATATTGGTAACAAACGTTGTTGAACATCCTCTCAAAAAAAATCCCCACAAAACTGTTCGTATCTAACAAAATAAAATTCCATCTTTCAAAATTACATTTTTCCTATCGCTACCATGGGCACAACAATGGAGTACAAAATGGTATAGGTAGAACAAAATCCGTGTTCCAAATTCCAAATACGAACCACAAAATACTACTAGAATTTGAAAAATGGCCGCGGTCAGGGGAAAAATTACTATTCCTAACGCGCTCCGATCTTTTTGCACACTGTCCGTGGTACAGATTACAAAGCAGGTCACCGTTACCAAGTAGGTACCGATGCAGTTTTTTCCTCCTATTTCGTAAACAAGATTTAAATTTGCATATCCATGTAAATTTCCCATCTACCGCGCGGACGAATCTATGGAAAAGAGCCGTGGGATTTTACTGTGTCTTTTTCGTCTGACGATAAAATAGCCGTGACCCGAAATGTCAATTAAAAACTGTATTGGTTCTACTTTAGTTGCTGGAATGTATTTTGCGGACTGAATCTTTGTAATTTGCATAAAATACAAGACCTATCAATTAGATGCTACCATGTTTGCAGTTATGTAATTAGGCTTACGTGGGTTTTATTGATGATTTCATCAATACAATTGAGGTTCCAGTAGTTATTTACCCGTGAGAACTTGTATTTTGGTATTTAAATAGCTAGTACCTAAACACATCTAAACATTTTTCAGTCTGTAACATCTGTAAATATGTTAATGTTTGTCGTTTATTTCATATAAACTAGTTTTATTTAAAGTAAAATAGCTTTTAAGAGGAAGGGCTGCGCTACCCGTTTCATACATAACTTAATTTTGGATTCGAGGCCAAAATACCCATCCAAACTGAATGATATATGTATTTTAATTAAAGGTTTAATAAATATCTAGTACGTATGCGAAGTATTTTACTTATTTTTGTTTTAATTAATGAAGTATATGCCACGAATTTTTTTTTTCATAATTTTAGAGGCAACTTGGAAAATTATTCGCGGGTTTATGATATATTTTTTTTGAATTATCATATTTGCTATGTAAATATGATTAAGTAAATAAAAATATAAAACAAAACGTTTAAAAAAAAAGATTTTTCGGATCAATATTTTAAATTATATACGGCAAATTTGTGTTCAAACGTAAATTGGTCGTTTTTAATTTAATTTAAAGTCCACCATAATGCTTATTTTAATATTTTTTAATTTCATATTTCATTATATTTAAAGTAGACAGGATAAAACTTTTTTTTTAAATCACCATTAGCCCCCAAATAGTTGTTAAAGATGCCTCTAAAATCGCGAAAAATCAATTCCTTTAATGGCCTATATTTCATAACGTAAAACAAAAATAAATAAAATACTTTTCATGCGTACTAGATATTTACTAAATCTTTAATAAAAAAAAATCATTTAGTTTAGGTCAGTATTTTGACCTCAAATCCAAAATTAAGTTTTGTATGGAAAAGGACGCGCAGCCGTTCCTCTTAAAATTATAGTTTGAAGTCTCCTCTGAGGTATAGTAAATTTCCCCAAAAATGAGGAAATACTATTAAATACACTTGTCTACACATTTTAATTAATTTTTCACTTTCCGTAAATAAGTAACGTTTTATAAAGGCCTGTGCGGATCAGGACTGCATAATTTACTTCTGTAAGAGTAATGCAATAAATCCCTTATTCCGTACAAAACTGCTCCCCTCCTGGAATAATGTACGATGCATTTACGTAGTACCTCGTACCTACCTTCCGCAGGAGCTCGGGGATTATATATTTTTCTCTCTGGCAACACCGAACCAAATTTGTTATTTTTTCCCCGCACACGCTTCTGTCAAATGAAAGATTTACCGTCTTATTTCAATTTGCAATCTCTGCCTGCCAAAAAATTACCCTTATTCTTCAAACTGTTGACATTTAAAGCCAAAAATTTTGGAAATTTTTGATTTATTCTTGCCGCATTTGCGTGGAAACCTTTTCCATTCGTTTCGTAATCAAATTTTCATTCGAAGAAAAGTTATATGAGATGAGAGATTGCTTGCTACTGAGCGAAATACTCCAATAAAATGTTTTTTGTCAATCATTTGAATTACAACTTTTATAAGTACCCACCTCACTTATTTTTCTACCCAGCTATTACAAAGATTTCAAAACATTTTTTTTTCTTATTGAATAGTTAAAAATTACGCGCAAACAATATGGCGTCTTGTCTTATTTTCAAAACTGATAAAAACCTCATAGTTGACACTGTAAATGACATGGCGAGCTGAAATTAGTTGCGTTGAGTTAAAAATTCCTGACAGAAAGAGCTGTGCAATTTTCGTAATGCCAGAGCTGACATTTCAAGAGTTTTGACATCCTAATATTATTACCACACAAAGGCCCCATTACCTTGAAAGTGAGACTGTAGTATCCTTATTTGAGGTATGTTGTGAGGCCGATGGAATTGGGAAAGAGGAAGGTTAGGATATAGTTCACATTAATATTTGCTTTACAGTGAACAGAGATAGTAGATATAGAAGTGGGTATGTATTATTGGAACAAAATGGCTGCATGTTCCCAAGGGAACTGGGATTGCGGACCTCCCGGCCTTGTGAAAGTATAGTTTTTGGCACTGCACCCCCCCCCTGATGCACCCCTTCCTTTGTGTTTGTAAGGTGGCATACTTTCGATATAAGAAAAGAAAAAAATGTTATATAGAATGCAAGGTTTTGTCAGAGATATGGGTCAAAAAATGCAGATAAAAAATCCCTCTAAAGTGTCTCAAGACTCTTATTTTTGGTCAGATAAAAGAATATTTCTAAACAAATGGACAAAAAAGCAGTACAAATTTTTAGATGACAGAGCTCACCGTTCTATAGGGTTTGTTGGCTTAGCAACAACCTACAAACAGAAATTTAGCTTTATATTTAGGGAGATAAAACATATTCTATATGTACCAACATCTGTAGGTACAATTAATATTATTTTGTCATTTGGAAGCACCCGCATGTTGTATCATTGTTTCCCTATCAACTATTTACAACTCAAAGCAAATTATTTCAAAGGTAAACAGCGACATAAAACGTTCATATTTTACTGACCCTACCTTCATTATTTTCCGTAAAGATCCACTTCCACTTTTCTTGATTAAGAACTAAATAACTGTATTATGTAATTATTCAATTCAATTAATTTATTTGCATGACAATAATTTCAAAATTTGGCTATGACTGACTCCGCAAAGTCACTATTATACCAGATTTTTTTTTAAATGTGACAATCGAACGACAGTTCCTAATGCTCCCTGCTAACCGGAGCCAGTAAGACAATGGCATCCCCAATCGGGGTATGCTATAATCTTACTAGAAAGTGCCTGACTATTCAGATCTGCTCATTAAAACGTTTCGATTCTTAATAATAGGAACGAGTCGTATTATTTTATTTGAATTATATGTGAAAAGGCACAATCTTATTCCAAAATAAATCGCGGCCTCTGGTTTCGTAGTTGAGGACCTTACCCCTCGACCACGGAGGACATCAAAACACCCAAAAATTCAACATTCTTAAATAAAAGATTTCTTTTTGAATAACCGATCTCCCGCGTTGGTATAAAATGATAATAACCAACCCAAAAAGAAACCCAATCCGCCACTTAACTATGTATTACTCCGCAGAGCAGAAACTAACTGGCGCTCTTCCTGTGCGTCCAGACATTTCATCTACTTCTTGCCTCCTTTCCCCCCATCCCTTTCTCTGCCTACTTTTTCTACACACTTCTGCTTCTAAGATTGTTTTCCGATAGTAATCAGACACATGGTTCTCGTCAGGGCGGAGTGGGAAAGAAACACAAAACGAAATTAACCAACTAAAATTACAAATTATTTTTCTATTTCTAATTTTTATTCGCTAAATACCTTATGATTATTTGCCTGTACGTAAAATTAATAACATGCATATTTTAACACGGCATCACGTTCATTGGTCAGATGCATTGTACATATAGTTTGGTATTACAGATCGATGAACTGGTGAATCGGATTTGTTAGCCATAAGTTGTTATAATAGATTGCCTATACTTAGTGATAAGATAGAGCTTTGGTAATAAATATGTATATTTTTACAGCACCCTTGCTCTTCTTGCCTATTTATGCTCCACTATAAGTTGTAGGGTACCTATTTAGCGACTGTAAATTAGTGATTGGTACCTACATGGAAATCGATAGAAAGTGTATAGATGACGAGTGTGACATTTTCAAAATTGGAACTGAAGTATGCGGGTGAAAATTGTCAAATTATGATAAGAATCTTTTCAAATCCAGACGAACGTTAAGGTACCTACCTGCCTACCTATAAAATATTTCACCAACGAATTAAAATGAAACGAAAAAATTTCATTGCTATAGCAACACCGATTTTAGAACAAAAAATGTAGTTTTTATTATCTCTCCTGCAAAAAGATAACAGCATCCTCGAATATTATGTCCTTATACAGAAGTACCTGCCACTAACTTCTGAACACCGTTTGATATTGATGTGAACAATATTTACTTGGATCATAGTGCTTTTAAATTTATTTATTTTTTGACCATTTCGTGTTGCCATTTAAAACCATTAAAACGATCGCAGCGCCCTCTTTGTGTCCACTATTTGTTTACAGTCTCTATTTTCATTCCTTATTAGAAATGTGTGTATATTTTTGATTATGTGGGAACAGAATTTCTCAGTTTTCGTCTTGGCAAGTCTAATTTCATAATAATGTCTCTTACAGACTTCTCTATCTTTTGTGATCGAGTTCGTCATAACGAAAAATGAGAATGACTTCTTCACAAACTCTCAACTTTGAAATCTTAGACGTGGTCTGTTGTGTAATTCAACCGGGATGTGGAGTAATTTAATCTCGGCAGACGGTGAATAAACAGGACTAATAGACAGGAGAGAATGAAAGGCGGAGGGGTCGCGAAACGTGGCCGTAAAGCTGGGTTCTTTAGAGACATGGCTTCTATGCAAAGAATAAAATCAACGATTGAAATATGTTGGATTTAGTTGTTTGAAGCCATGTGTTCTGGGTACTGGAGTTATTGTCGAACCCGTCTAATTATTTGAGTAATTCTGAATTCATACCTATAATAGATACGTATATATCGTCCGTATTTTTTTACTTTGAGTGAGAGTAGTCAAATCCTCAAACTTTTAAATTCTTTAAAATACATACAAAAAATTTTGAAAACCAGTGAAGGCATTTTCGAGCGTTTTACCTAAAATTCCGGTATATATTTCATATACAACTTAAAAGCTGACAGTCTAAGAACTTTTGTCATTAGAAACCTTATACATGTTCCTAGCTACCCGTGTAGAGTTTATAAATAAATATTCTGTATATTGCTTGCGTTAACAGACTACAAAGTGTGTATTTTTAACAATAATATTATTTTTACCTGAAATATACACCCAGTTTACAAAAATTCACAACCTCAAAACTTTACTCCAAACCAGTGATAACCCCGAGTAAGGCCGGGTGCATGTCAGCTAGTAATAAATATTCTTGATATAAAAACAAACACAGCATGATTACACCGCGTATTATTGTATTTGGGCAAGTGGAGCGGATAAACGGATTTTTCAAAAACATATCTGTTATTCATCAAGTAGGTAAGTACTAGGTACTCGTCCACCAGTGGCGTGCATTGCTTTATGACCAACGGTAGGCTGTTTGTAGTTTTCAAGTTCGAGTACGAATTTTAGTGAATCGAATATTTTCTTCTGCTGGCCAACCAAATATAAAATAAACATACATGTTCCTCATTAAATTCCCGGAAAATTGGAATTGTAATAATGAGTAAGATTAAGAAAGGGACGCTTAGATGGTATGGGCATGTGGAGCTAATGAACGAAGAAATGAGTGTAAGAAGAATGTATGACGCGAATGTGAATGGAAGAAGAAGCCGGGGACGCCCGAGGAAGACATGGCATGATCAAGTGAATCAAATACTCGAGTCAAGCCATGTCAGAAATCGGAATAACAGAAGAGAATGTATGAATGTGAATGAAGCAAGAAGTGTATGCCAAGATCGATTTGTTTGGCGGTCCGTCCTCTCTGCCTACCCCTGCGGGGAAACGGCGTGATGGTTGGTTAGTTAGTTTGGAATTGTGTCGCCTTTCAAATTTGTTCTATAATTTTTCCAAGGGTGGGCACAACTTTTCTGCCTTTATGGACTGCACACTACTGACATCCACGCAGTGTTGATCAAATTTATTGCAACTTTTTTTCATATTTATGAAATTATTAGATGAGACTTTACACAGTTGTTGCTGGTACCATTATGGTAATAGTCTTTGGATCTTATATTTTCTATTGGCGCCAATGTTTTATTCATAGGTTTGGTCTGGCCCACGGGTATTTTATGGGATCAAATCCCAATTGGAGAATACTAAAATAAATACACCCAGGTGGTGCACTTTTCTCAGTTCTGAGAAATTTTCCTTGGGGCAGGGGTATTTTAAATTCATTCGGGTCAATTTCACAGACCTACGTTGAGGCTTGTCCATAAAAGGATGTGCTGAATGGATTAAACGTCACATGTAATATATTATGAAATAGCATTATAGCAAAATAAAAGGGGTAACTAAGGTTACCCAAGGATTTAAAAAATATATAATACTAAGAATAACTTTGTTAGCACCACTTTTTTTAAATACATGTATATATCAACATGTTTCGAAAGCTAAGCTTTCCTAATCGGGATAAACAGTATGCTGTAAATAATGACAAGTATAGACAAATAATAAACATATAAAATAATAATGTAAGAATAGACAAATTACAAACATAATCAAAAATTAGCAAATGTGACGAAAATAGGTAAATAATTAATTAAAAATTTTAATAATTGTAGAAAAATAAAAAATTATTGATATAAATAAAATCAAGAAAATAAGAAGGTATAAAAATTATATTAACAATAGTTATTATTATTGAAATTTATATTAATAGTATTCTAAATATAGTTATTAGTGTGAATTTTTTTTTTAAATATAGCTGTTTTTTTTATTATTTAATTAATAATAATATTTAATTGACTGTTATCACTTTTTCATAATTTCTAAAATTTCTAAAATTCAAATTTTAAAACTAAGCTGAAAAATAATATGATCTTGCTATAGGTATATTGCTGAATGCTCCGTTGTAACCACTCCCTATTTTTCATAAACGACGCATATAAAAGAAAGACTGGTTACAGCGGTGCTCTCAGCGGCATAGAATATAGACCAGTGTTTCTCAACGTGGGGCTTACGTTCCACTGGAAGTAATTAGTAGGTTTTGAGAAGCAATGCGCTAAGCATTAATTATTAATATGTGAATGCAATTTTTTTGTTGATAAAAAATTGTATTAATTTTCAAGGGAAAAAAATATGGCAACACTAGCGAAAATATTAAAACAGCGTGTATTGAGGTTATAGTTAATTTGTGTGTTTGTGGACTAATATTATTTGTAATTAATGAAACGCGGGACGAACTTCCCTTTGCAAACATGCAACTTTCTCTTTAATGATGTTTTTTTACTCTGAATCGCGCGTTTCCCGCTCGTACTGACTTTCTTTGTGAAAAATCACCCCAAGAGCGCTGTACAAATATTATTTATTCATACACATTCACGTATACACAATGTATTTGACAAATTAACGTGATGCCGCGTTAAATTACCTGTATTTTGCCGAATCCACCTAAAACCAAGGCCAGGTCACTTAATTAAGTTTGTTGTCAATTTATACACATAATGTCCTCCAACAGAACTATGTTTTAAGCCATTCTACATTATATATGTTCATGTATATATTCATACATTTTAAAATACGCAGTGTCCTGGCCTGGTTTGAGGTGGTACTGCTATAGCCCCTGTTCGTAAATATTCACATGGTAATGAAAAATTCTACGCAATGATAAGTGATTTAAAAATGTACCGTTACTTTAAGTACTTACGTCAGTCACCATTGCGAGAAATAACCTGCCTTTATACGCAAATGGACGTGCAAATGACCTCTAATCTACCATTTTTATCAAATTGATATGACCCTTTCTTGTATATTTTCGCGATACATTCAATCATCTAACTGTAAAATAATTATCCACACTAATAATTTCTTTTTTTCTTTGTTCCAGGTAAGAAAGATTTCCGTGAGCGCCAGGGCATGCATTACAGGTATTCGGTAAACCGGTTTACCGGTAAGTTGGCCAAATTCCAATACTTAATTACCGGTAAATAAAATATGTTATGTAAATATTTATTTTAAGTTAAATCAAATTGAATAATGTTATTATTAAATTCTACAAGTATTTTAGTTTTTTATTATTGTGATAGCTGTTTCAGCATGCTTTTTGAAAATAGCTTTGAACACCGAAACAGTTAATAATAATAACATATAAAAATACTTGACAATAACATTATTAAATTAGATTTATTTTAAATTAAAGAAAAAATGATATTATTCTACGCATTAAATCCAATAACAATTAATATAATAATTGAGTAGTAATACGTGGGTAGGTATATTTTTAGATTTACTATAAGGATGGCCACACCTCTGTCTTGGTATACATTCCTTACTTCATGCACATTCATACGTCATATCATATATAGGTGTATTTCGTGGACACTTAATATATAACAATTTCTTGACATTTTGTTTTTGAAGTCTTTTTTTACAATTTAGAAATTAACAAAAAATAAAATCGAAATTGAACAATATAATAGCACCCTGTAAATTACCTTTGCAAACCATGTTTCCTTGTTTGAACTCCTACAAATACTATATATATAACGTAGATTTTGTTCAAATTGTACCAGACTGAAGACGCCTGTTATATGGCGAAAACAAGTGGAAGAAACTCACAAAGGTTTTTTAATAAAAAAAAAATCATACATCTTAACACCTTTGACAGTCTCCATAGTCGAGTTGTTACGATCCTTGGCTACGAATACGGAGGTCGCGGGTTTTAATCCCGGCGTGAGCAAGTTAATTTTATTTTATTCATTAAAAATGATATTTAGTATATTTGCAGTACTTTCCAGAGTGGTATATACTCTCAGTATCGCCCTGGTGAAATACCACCATTCGTAATCGAAAAATTGGTTGAAATGTCTTTACCCATGTTCGGTGACCAGATCTGAATAGCTAGATACTTTCCCAACTTCCTTCTTCCCCATCTCCTCCCCTTCCTCAATACCTTCAACTTCACAATATACCCCATTTGGGGACATGCCATGGTCTCACTGAGACGGTTGGGACCAGTTGGGTCTCTTGTGTGGTATCACATATAAATAAAAATAAAACCTTCATAAAAAAATATAAAAAACTGAATAATTTGTATAAACTCTACACCTTTACCGATCTGCCGGTAACGCCATTCCTCTGTAATTTTGCACGCCCTAGTGGGCTCACTCGGCACGGTTGACCGAGCTCGCTTGGGAAAAGACCGATTATCCGGCCATTCTTTGTTCCCCAGCGGAATGCGGTAACGTCCTTATCACTCTATGGAAATCGGATCACACAAAGAATGTTTTATTTTGATTTAATACTTGTTAATGCATTTCTCCGCGGAGTTCTCTTTATTCAAAGAAGCATATTAATAAGCTGCTAATTACGAAGTTATTATCACTGGCTGTTATTTAAAACAATTTGTTTTTTTGTAATTTTTATGGCTGAATAATGTCAGTATTTACGGAACTTAGGGATAAGGTTTTTACGATTAATTATTGTGTGTAAAATGTAAAATAATCCACACACTTTTTAGTTGTTTTAAAATTAATTAATTAACTTAGTTATTTTTTTGTTATTTGGAGAGAGAGTTTGATAATGCCTCCTGGCTAAAGAGTAATTACGTACAATACCTAATTAAAAAAGAGATAACATTTTTAATTGTAATAACATATTACTAAGTGAATATGTACCTACTGATATGAACATAATCAGTAGGTTGTGGACCTGAAGCTAGTCGAAACGACAGACAAATAATTTAACTAATCAATTACGCTATGTTTTTTAACTTCTTTTAAATTGTGCAGTTATAATATGGGTGTTTATATATATTTTTTTGTGATACTCAGTTGCCCTCAACCGTTTAGAGCCGGTGAGAGTATGGCATCCCCTTGGGGTATTTTGTGAATTTGAAGGTATTGAGGAGAGGAACGAAATGGGAAAGGGGAAATTAGAGAAGAACCTGGCTATTCAGATCTGCTCACCAAACACGACTAAAGCCATTTCAAGCAAGGTAGCAGTAGCGAAGCTAGCAGTCCGCAATGGAGTGCTGATACTAACCCTGATGTATACCAGTGAGGCATGGAACCGACAGAGGAAGGATGAAAGTAGACTGAATGCTGTAGAAATGAGATCTCTGAGACGAATGTGTGGTAAAACCATGTATAATCGTGTGAAAATGTTGAGATTCGTAAATAATGCAAGGCGAATGTAATCGTAGTGAGCAAGATTAAGAAAGGGACGCTTAGATGGTTTGGGCATGTGGAGTGAATGAACGAAGAAAGGAGTGTAAGAAGAATGTATGAGGCGAATGTGAATGGAAGAAAAAGCCGGGGACGCCCGAGGAAGACATGGCACGATCAAGTGAATCAAATACTTGTGTTGGACCATGTCAGAAGTCGGAATAATAGAAGAGAATGTATGAGACGATCCGTGAATGTGAATGAAGCAAGAAGCGTTTGCCATGATCGATTTGTTTGGCGGTCCGTCCTCTCTGCCTACCCCTGTGGAGAAACTGCGTGATGGTTAGTTCTACCTATATTAATTTATAGAAAAATTTGAAACTTTTCGTAGTCCGCCACATTGTAAATAACTATAAATATTTGTAAATGTAAATAATTATTATGCAAAATTTTAGTTAAACCTTGAGTAGATTTTTTTTAGCTTCTTTCGGTCAAAAAAAACCATTCCTATTAAAAATAAATAACACCTCTTCTTTAGCCACTAAGTTCCTAATAAAAATAATATCTATAAAAAGTAAGTATAAAATAGTAACAGCAATATCATTCAATACGCAGTGTGTCCTGTGCGTGCTAAATCCAATCTTCCCAAGCTAAAACTTTATTATTTCACGTACCTGCCAGAAGTATGTTTCTGTAGTTCAGCACCTTTGAGGTGATTTTTCAGAAAAACAGCGCTATACAAATCATCCAGCAATTATTTCTATTATTACACGTAATAAGGTGTCTAGATTCGCTTGGGTGAGACAATTCAATCGAAATGTCTCACAATAACAATAATCCTATTGAAACAATTTATTTTTTTGATACATATCGTGTATTTACACCATTAACAACTCTTACAAAACACATGTTTGCTCTAATATTAACACTCATATATAAGTCCTAAATTATATCCCTTTTACGTATACAAAAACATGGCACTCAAGTTTTATCGTCGCATAGAACTATATACCGACAACGCACTAAAATCAATTTTAATGTATGCATCCATAAATTAGTCCCGCACTGTTGTTTTTTGTCAACCGACGCTTCTGCCATCTGGCGATATAATCGTAAATCTCTATTATTTGTGCATTTATGTGCCCACTTCGTTGCCGAATACGTAGCCCAGACACACGTGTTCTAAATTTAAAAACGCATTCCGTCTGAAACAAAAATAAACATGAATATTTTATGAGTAGGGTCCTAAACCTGTTTGGGCTCTAGCCTCTCGGTTCCTACGTGGAATTTAAGGGTTTTTACAAGGTTTTTATTATAAACGCAAATATACGAGAATTTACATTTTTAATGAGCGAAGTAAACGCGGTTTAATTATTTACCTGCTTGTGAAATTGCTGGTGAATTCTCGCAAATATGCAACTCTTTAAAAATAACCGGCCATTTTTGTTAGACATTGCTAGTAAAATTATTTATTATACTTACAAGTTTTATAAAGGATTTTTTGAGGGGCTAAAGGCAAAGACTAAAAACAAGAAAAATCTTTTACATTCTTCTGACTTTGCATTTTTTTCTTCTTATTTTGCCCTATCCTATCCTACCGTCAGAGATATATGTGATTAACTGTTTTAAATTTGATAAACTTCATAATTAAGTACGTAAGTACCCATAATAATAATAACAATAATAATTGGATGATTTGTATAGCGCCGTTTTTGTGAAAAATCACCTCAAGGGCGCTGTACAAATATTACTACCTGTGAAAAATCTCCTCAAGAGCTCTGTGAAAGCTATAATCAAAAATAACTTTGAATTTATATATCGACTTTGGTTATACGGCCGCATATCCTCTCTGCGTACTTCCTTTACAAATGAGGACATAAAGCAGAAATATTCATTTAGGGGATCAGCTGTCGGAGGGATCAATAATAATACTTGGACGATTTATATAGCGCCGTTTTTGTAAAAAATTACCCGAAGGGCGCTGTACAAATACTACTTGCTAGGGTTTATCTTATTATGTACATATATAGAAAACATACTTTCCTGGTAGGGGACTCCAGATTAAAACTTAATTAAATTACAATGTTTTGGGCTGAGATGGTATGACCTTGCACGCACAGGACACACATATTAGAAAACACTGCACATTACGTGACATCGCAGTTACTGTTTAAATTCTATTTGTCATTGATATTATATACATTAGAAGGTTTTTGGCAAAAGAAGAGTAGGTATTTATATAAAAACGTGATTTTATTTGAGATTTTTGATAATAATTATTTACATTTACAAATATTTATAATTATTTGTATTTATCACGGCGATACCGATTGTACTTGCAAAATTCTACTAAGATTTCTATAATAATATTCTATTATTAAGTTTTACGATAAAATAAATGATTTGTCGGAAAATTAATTTAATTATTATTTTAGCCCGCGCCGCTGAATAAATTCCTCCAATTTCTCCTTCACAAAGAAATAATAATTACTATTATTATTCCGGAGCGCTTTCCAGAATCATATTCTTGATTCAATATTATTTGATGGCTTAATTATGAATTCACAAATCTCACGTCTCTGGGCCTTCGGTGTTGGTTTTGGATCCTCTTCCTCCGTCCTCTGCATCCGAACACCGAACCATCCGACGAACCGACTATTTAACTCCCACGCTCCGACGTCGACGTACAATTAATAAAACGTTCAAATGGTTGAGTACAGTGTGAACGGAAAAAATTGATAAGATGGTTCGGTTTTGTTTCAAATAATGCAGTCGCGATAATGAGAGATTGCGCTTTTGGAGTATCAGGCCGCAAATATAAGACAATGAAACAAACAAGACTTAAAAGCGAAAATCGTATGCATATGTTTACGTGCAACAGAAACATGTTGATTTGTACCACTTAAAGCTAACGGTGAGCACTGGAGTCGGAAATTTGTACGGGTTTTTCATCCGGATTTTATAGGTCAACGCAACTATTTTAGATTGCAACGTCATTTCTATCATGCGCGAATATTTTTGTTACCCCATAATAAATCAAAAATTAACACAATTTAGTGCATTTTCTTATTTTATGACAGGCAAATGAATATTTCATAGCTCGTAAACATAAAAAGTTATACAAAACCTGTGACGTGAGGTTCTTACCGTTTGCGTGTTTACTGAGACAAATAAAACAGATTTTCTGCTCTACAGATAAGATTATTATTCATAATTTCTTCAAACGATTGGTAACTTTAACTTAATTAAATAATTTAAAATGTCCTTTGTTTACACCACTTTTATAAAAATTAATAAATATCTCAACATGTTTCGATAGCAATGCTATCATCCTCAGAAATATGTATTCATATATTCCCGAGATATTTATTTATTTTTATAAAAGTGGTGTAAACAAAGTACTGTTTTAATTATGTGATTATTATTCAATTTCTAATTGAATGTTAATCCTAGACTTAGTAGAAAAAGTGGATAGATGTCCAATATATATAAAAATCAGATAGGTATATCCGAGACACTATCTAGATTGCAAAGAAATTCGGGTAGGATTTTGCGGTGATATAGAAGGATAGCAGCAGCCAAAAAATATGTGGGAATTAATTGAAGATGATAAACAATTCTCACCTTAAAGTAAGATATCCATTGAGATGACGGAAATGAATAAATGGGCAAAAGTTGGATAGATTGCAATCTTTGGAGCACAGACGTCAGGAGGGAATGCTGTCCTTGTTTTACCGGTATTTTAATGGAAGATGCTCTGAGGAACTAGCGTCACTGATCCCTTCGGCACCGGCGCATAGTCGGGAAACACGCCAAACGCGTGCCCAACATTTTCACACAGTCGACATTTGTCACATCAGAATGGGTCACTTACGAATCGTTCATGTGTTCAACAGCTCGGCTGTGGAACGATCTGCCGGCCTCTGTGTTTCCTCCACCCTACAACATGGGTCTAATCAAGACCCAGCTTCACTCCTTCCTATCCTCTAAAAGACCCTCCACACCGCATCCCCAAAGATGATATAGGCCTTGGGGGAAATTATTTCCTACAGGGTCTCCTGTGTGGAGTTACCGTAAAAAAAAAAAAAAGAGCGCTGATCCCAGAAACTCCGAAAGGTCCTGGGTTCGAGGACCAAATGCAAACGTTATTTTATTTGTCTTTGCTGGTTCATGTTTCAATTGAGATTTGTTAATATTTTCTTATTATAGTAATTTATTATTCGACATATTAATTAAAATATTCTTATGAAAGGCTTATTTTCTAATAACTTTCTGTCCACACTGTTTATTTATAAAGAACCAATGAAACGGCAGTAAAATTCGTTTACGCCGAAAACATTAGATTTCATTCTCGCCGTAAAATAGTACCTATACCCACATATATCGTTTCGTGCGTTCTTTACACTCGGATTAGTCTCTACATAGGAAATAAGGAGCTTTAAAGGGCCTATTCATATTCACTGCGGCCCCAAGGCTCAAGGTCGCGGCCTCTCAGTCAGGCCCTTTGGAGGTACCTTACAGGTTACAGGGGCGACGCAACCTTTTTTTCCACCAATGAGTTGCACACAGGCGGTAGAACGAAGGGCACTCTTCTCACAATTTGCCTAGTTGCCATATTATTCTGCTGCCTTAATTCATTCGTTAGTATTAATTTTTTTTTGTTTGTTTTCATTGCTACCTGCATTATCTTTATTGAAGTGATGGAACTACCATCAAAGAAATAAGATAAAACATAGAAGCACAATGAGTATATTGCCTCTTTATAGTTGTGCAAATTGTTTAGTAAATAATAAAAATATAATTGTATTGAGTGACGAATCGCATTTAGGAAAATAAATTCTAATTAAATTCCTGTACTCTACCGCCTATTGTAAAATTTGTTTTTCTTTACCTTGAAACGAGCAATGAAGAACATAAATAATTTAAGTAACCTGGATTAAACAAAAGCATCTCTAATAATAAGCATTGCGCGGTGTTTCCAATAGTATGTCATTTGCGTCCCGTTTCGATAGCTCTGAAAGAATCCCAATTCTGGAACTGGCGGCGAAGTTGATCTGGAGAACCAGATGAGAAAAAAAGAGGTGAAGGAGGGACTAAATAGAAACGGGAGGATGCCACGGAAATTGAATTTCTCGTGGATATCCTTAGCACTTAATTTCTCCTCCCTGAAAATTCACTAATCAAGAATTGGCCAGGTGCTCTGATGTCGCGGCGGTTAACTCTCTTGTCATCCCGCGACGAGCCTTAAGATCGAACTGAAGCTGGCAATATCTCCTTCCAGTGACAATCAGAATCGGATCGGGTAGGGAGGGGTGGGTAGTCAACTATGTGACAATTATGCATCTAAGATGCCAAAACACGTGCACAACTTTACATAAAATTCTTTAATAAACGTTGAAAGTAATAAACACTCAAGAAACCTGCCAGGTAAGTATGGTCCTGTATCTGTTTGTACTCGTACATAATTAGATAGAGCCTGGAAATTTATACGTGTACGAGTACGGCGCTTTTTGGGGTGATTTAAAAAAAACTGCGCTATTTAAATTATCCAACCGTTTTATTATTGTACGCTAATCACATTTAATAAAACTAAATTCTGTCTTAGGGCGTCATTTTTTACTTAGCGTAGGTGGATGTAACCCTCGAGGCGGCCCTTCTATAGAACCTACCTCTCGTAGGCGGGACTGTCAGGTCGACGGAGGCTGTAAAGGGGACCCTAGAAGATGTTTTCTCATCTTGTTTTCTTTTGTTGTTTCTAGTTATTCCCTGAAATAGAGGGGGTAGTGAATTCAAATTCAAGTACGAGCATTATCATGTTATTGTATGGGGGAATGGAAAAATGTTCCCACTGGCTATACAGCAGACCGAATTGAAGAATGTTTTAGGGTGGAATGTCCTAACCTTACCTAGTTTATTATTATAATGATTGTTTTCTCTGAAGATTTACATTTCTGGGAATACGGAAAATTAGAAACGTGTGCAACCTGACATAACCAATGTTCACGATGGAAAGATGGCAAATAACCAAAGAATGCCACAGGAGAGATATAAACTTCACTGACATTTCTGATGTCATACAAATTATACCTCTCCGAAAAATCTTCATTAAGTTCGCAAAAAACATCATAAGTAAAATTAAGGAACAAACTAAATAATTATCAAAAGACATTAAATTAACTTTAAATCATATTAAGCACGATCAAAGAAAGCTTCACATTATAACTATCTGATCAACCTACAACATAGCCAATACAAGAAATCACGAATGAGAACGCCAAAGACCCTACATCCTAACGCCAAACATCCTACAAATGGCTCTGTTAAGAGGGTAAGCAATTTATCATCTTAACAGAACGTCCACATTTCTTTCAGATTCACAATACTGCTCCGGCTGAGATTTTACATGGTTCCCTCACGCTGTTAATCAAATGTTAGAGTAGTTGGTAGCCCATGTTAGATACTCCCATTAACCCCTCTGCACATCCTAAATCTGCATGACCCTTTACTTATCCCAACATACATGAAAAAATCAAATCGATAGCTCACATAGCAAAATCAAATAGCTTAAATAAACCTTGACAAATAATAGACAAGGTAAAAAATAGAACACTCAAAGGAAAAAAAAAAACCTGACCTAACATAAAGCATTTTCATTACGGTTCGGGAAAGTGAACAATTCTACGCACAACATACTCATAAGTACGCAACAAATTATCCTATAAAATTTCTAGTGTAATATTTCCACTTTGTTTCTGTTTAGTTATACACGGTGTCTGGAAACTAGTGGTACAAACAGTAAGCTGGGGAATCTACATAACATAGAGAACCCAAAGAAGTTTTTTTTTCATTTAAGCTTTTTTACTTTTTCTTTTCGTTTTTTCGGAAACTTTAGTATTAAGAGCCCGGTCTAATCTTCAACGTATTTTAAAGTCAATAAACAGCTGATAAAAACCACATAATGACCTTTTTTTAATTGCACTTAAAAAATTCCATCTTCAAACTTGATTTACTCGAAAACGAAACCTCAAAACAAAAAAGTTATACCGCAAGATCGACTCCAAAATATCTAATTAAAATGTCTGTACTATAAACCTTATGGTGCTTCTCAAGTATTTGAGTTTAGTCATGTCAAGACTCAGAATAACAGATAGGTATGTATGAGACGACGTATGAGGAAGAGGTGTGTGCCAAAACAGTCTAGTGTGGCGGTCCATCCTCTCTTCCAAAGTGAGCTCCATTATAACTTCTCTTCCTGCTTTACTATACGCAGTTCATGAGAAAGACTTCTCCGAGATCTCAACGGTATACCTCTCATATTCCCCTTTAAAACGGGTCCTGCGCACGTGTGCAGTGCGCAAGGATACAAGATGCAGTCCTGAGGTGCATTAGGCCTGCACCGTTGCCGCACCTGGCTCGATACCGGTTCACGTACACCCATAAACCTTATTTACAGTTTCACCGATGGCAACGTTGCTGGGTGCATAGCCCGCAATACAACAACGTACAAAACACAGGCGATAAGATAAGACGTCAAATTATGTGATGTACGAGTATAAGGAAATTGTATCGCTTTGAACTTTGAATGGAGCAAAACTTATTGTATTGATTCTAGGAGTTTTTTAGGAAACAAGAAAATGATTGTAATTTTGGTAGATTAGTTGAACAATAGATGTAATTTTGGTAGATTAGTTGAACAATAGATGTAATTTTGGTAGATTAGTTGAACAATAGATGTAATTTTGGTAGATTAGTTGAACAATAGATGTAATTTTGGTAGATTAGTTGAACAATAGATGTAATTTTGGTAGATTAGTTGAACAATAGATGTAATTTTGGTAGATTAGTTGAACAATAGATGTAATTTTGGTAGATTAGTTGAACAATAGATAACACGTCTTTTGTTTAATAAATTATTTCATAAAAAGCCCGCAAACAGATTGATTAAGATCTCTATAGCTCTTGATGTAATAGCAAATAATCTTAAATGATAATCACTCCAGCTCCTGATATTTGTTGGCAACATCCGACACTAGCGCCTCTAAAGGCCCGGGCTACAGCGATTCCGGATTGTATTGCTATTATAATAAATATTTTATTTTCTTCCTATACAATTTAGACAGTCCACGAACAGCGAGGCTTTGAGTGTTAATACAATCCTAATAGCCTCTTTAAAATAATAAATAAATGTGATCAAAAAAGGAGTAAAATCATATGTAGAGATTACCTAATATTTTTTTAAATTTAAATTTTGGATTTCTATAATTTTTTAAGAATATGTTTCACAGAAAATCTATTAAAATGTAAGGGAAACTCCAATTCCGCCAACTCGCGTCGCTGGTGTAGCATCTTGCCATCAATTAGGTTTAAACACTTCTGAAATGACGGTCGTATATTACATACAAATATAGAGTGGTATGGTGGACATATGCTAAAGTATACTAATCTATATATCAGCTTTTTGAAGAGAATAGACCATACATATCAGACAGACCTCTAAAAATATGTATGGCTCCTTAGATTTACTAAATCTCTCGCATCGAAATGTCCGTGTACTAGATGTTGAATCGCGCAACGCTCCATTTAGAACAAGACAACATTTACAGTGGGAATTAGGAAACCTTAAAGTAGGCTGCGAAAGCCTAAAAGTTTCAAGGCATCTACCACCTCTTGCCTCCTCCTACACCGTCTGCACACTACTGTACTTCACAGTGATGTAATCCGAAGCCTCAGTGCCCACTCCTGGGACTTATTGCTGCATTTATACTGCAAGGAGGATTATTCTAATGATATAAGTGCAACTAAATGTGGGAAAGTAGGTTAAGAATCTATAAACACTTTTCATTATTCTTATTAGTAGAGAAATGTTTTCCATGAAAAATCCTGACAGAGACAAATCAGAACATTTTTGAATTGGTGAGGTGATTTTTCTCATAAACGGCACTATACAAATCATCCAATTATTATTATTATGATATAAAGTTATTCCTTCAAACTTAACCTAACCTAACGTTAACAACGTTTAACGTTTTCATCGCTTATCATGACTATATATCAGTTTTCAATAAAAATAATTTGATGATTTCTATAGCGCCGTTTTTGTGAAAAATCACCTCAAGGGCGCTGTATCAATATTACTTTCTATTCTCTATCTAATTATAATAATAATTATAATAATAATTGGATGATTTGTATAGCGCCGTTTTTGTGAAAAATCACCTCAAGGGCGCTGTATCAATATTACTTCCTATTCTCTATCTAATTATAATAATAATAATAATAATAATTGGATGATTTGTATAGCGCCGTTTTTGTGAAAAATCACCTCAGGGGCGCTGTATCAATATTACTTCCTATTCTCTATCTAATTATAATAATAATAATAATCATAATTGGATGATTTGTATAGCGCCGTTTTTGTGAAAAATCACCTCAAGGGCGCTGTATCAATATTACTTCCTATTCTCTATCTAATAATAATAATAATAATAATTGGATGATTTGTATAGCGCCGTTTTTGTGAAAAATCACCTCAGGGGCGCTGTATCAATATTACTTCCTATTCTCTATCTAATTATAATAATAATAATAATCATAATTGGATGATTTGTATAGCGCCGTTTTTGTGAAAAATCACCTCAACGGCGCTGTACAAATACTACTTGCTGGGGTTTATCTTATTATGTACTTATACAGAAAACATACTTACCTGGTAGGGCACTCCAGATTAAAACTTAATTAAATTACAATGTTTTGGGCTGAGATGGTATGACTTGATTAATGATGGCTGCACGCACAGGACACATATATTAGAAAACACTGCACATTGCATGACATTGAAGTTACTGTTTAAATCCTATTTGTCATTGATATTATATACATCATGTTATATTTATTAGAAGATTGGTGGTACAAGAAGAGTTGGTATTTATTTGAAATATTTATAATTTTTAAGGCTGGAGAATATTTATAAAATGACCTTAAAAAGTTTTAAATATTATATTTATTTTTATTTTTTTACACATTTCGTTATTTACAGTGTTGCGGGCTGTGGACGCATTTGCGACAGTATGTCAATTTTTTTAATTATTCTATAAGTGACTTTGGGTGAGCACTAATCGGTTAGCTGTATTACTTAAAACATAGTTATTGCAATATTGCGTTTAATCGACTTATCAAAGTATCAGATTCTAACGTAGTTAAAATGCGGTCTTAAAATTCCCATACAACGTACAGCCTGCAACATTGAATAAGGCTGAAGTGGAGGTAGGAGAGAAGAGCGATAGTTTAGAAACTCAGCTAGAAATAGAAGTTAGAATTGGGAAGTAGGTAGCAGTGGAAGGTAGTGTAACTACCCTAAATATTTTGGAAGCAGGTGATATATAAAAGGGGTGAAATATTGTGTTTGGATTCAGTTTTTGATATTGCCAACATTATATTAATTGGTCCATGAGTTTGTATGTTTGGGAAATATGTTTACGATAGATGGATAGACTGATAGGGATATTGAATGAATTGTAAATGCAGGAAACTCCATTAACAGAGGATTGAACGCGATGTATCTAAAGAAGCGTAGTTAGCAGTCCATAATGGAGACAGATAACAGATTACACTGTGTTATTTCACAATTTATTCTTTTAAAATAATATCTAGTATATTCGCGGCACGTTCCAGAGTAGTAGATACCGTCAGTATCGCCCTGGTGAAAGACCACTATTCAGAATCGAAACGTTGATTGAAATGGCTTTAGCCGTGTTTAATGATAATATCTGAATAGCCAGGTACTACCCCACCTTCCTTAAATAATAATAATAATTGGATTACTTCTATAGCGCCGTTTTCGTGGGAAAATCACCTTCTTCTCCATCTCCTTCTCCTTAATAACTTCAGCCTCACAACATACCCCAATCGGAGATGCCATAGTCTCACTGCCTCCAGACTCCAAAATACATAGTTTCAGACAAAACAATATTTTGTTATATTCCTTTTTCTTATTCTTTCTCTTTCTTACAATCAATGATATTTTTTTAATATTTAATATTTCTCGGGCTTATAATAAACACATTTTTTGTACTAAATCCTGTATCTGTGCATAATGTAATCATTTGGTTATTGGGTTAACAACCTTATTATTACAAATTTGCTTTCCCATGTCTTAGATATGTCTACATATTAAGAATTGCTTTCCTATTAGTCTGTTAGTCGTTTTAATTTCATATGAAATTGCATTGCAAATTACTCATATTATTAACATTCAATCATGCAAAAACTTATTGAAGCTTACAAATCTCATTGATACATTTTTATTAATTGAATATAATATTAACAACTCTCAAAATGAAACATGAAACCAAAAAGACACAAAAATGAAAAAGATAACGGTAGCAACTGGGACTCGAACCCAGGACCTCTTGGTCTATCCGGAACCTTGCACTCTCATCCACTGAGCTACAGCTACCCCAATCTGTTCTTTCATTTCTATTTGGGTCATACTTCGATTTCTAAGAACTTTTATTATCATCTTCAATTAATTCCCATGTATTTTTGGCTGCTATCTTTTTATCATGACTCCGTGTGGTCCAGTTGCTACCGTTATCTTGACTTTTCTGTATCTTTTCGGTTTCATGTTTCATTTTGAGAGTTGTTAATATCATCTTCAATGCTTAAAAATGTTTTATTAACATTTTCAAATCCGGATAATTCGATATTCATAGTAAAAAATTCGGATGTTTTTCCTTGAAATCTCTAACCGAGAGCCACGGGTTGTACGATTTATTAGTATGTTTTTCAAATGATTTCTTCTCGTTGAACAGACATGATCTTCTATATGGGTAATATAATATAGTAATAACATGTTATGAATTTATGTAATTTGATAATAAACAATGTCCTGATATTTCTACCAAGTGCGTTTTGCTTCAAACCTATTAAAACTATACACTTACTTAGATTTCTATTCAAAGGAGCTATTTTTCCTTAAAATTACTCCCATAGTTATGTTTTACATATAGTATAAACAACCATAAATAGAGCTGTTATTAAAATTTATGTTAAATAATTCAATATTTAAGGTAAACATTAAATAATTAAATATAAACAATTAAAAAAAAATGTATTTAATACGTAGAACTCCATTTAATTTTCTACAAATTTAATAATAACATAATTACATTCGATTTAAATTAAATTTAAAAAAAAAATGTTTTCAAATGTTCAAAAAGCATCTCCATTCCGGAGTGGTAGATACTCCCTGGTGAAAGACCACCATTCAGTTTCGAAACGTGTATTGCTTGAAATGGCTTTAGCCATGTTTGGTGACCAGATCTGAATAGACTGTTATTTCCCAACCTTTCTCTTCCCCATCTGTTTCCCTTCCACGTTCCCTTCAACCTCACAACATACCCCGATTGGGGATGCCGTAATAATATAATAACAACAAAACATAGCGCAGTTTCTTTTCCCACTGGAACGTCGGCATATTGGGAGTAATTTGGACTCTTACGAAAATTTTTGTACAGCACCATGCTTATTGGCGATACAGCGTATGTATAAATAATTTTAATTTTAAGTAAGTAATTCCCTGGTTACGAATAACCTGACAATATGTGTAAATCTGACATCACAGTAAGCGAAAGATGTTGCTTGTGTAGTGATAAAGGACTTAGCCAGCCGACGAATTGAACTCACGACGCCTGGGTGGGACCCAGACACGATGCCGAATCAACAACTGACCGGTCTAGTTTTATGATATTGACCGATGAGCTGGTGGATGACATATGTTAGCCCTAACTTAAACTTAAGTATTCAATCATTGAAGAAGATAATATTAACATAACCTAAATGAAACATGAAACCGGACAAAAGGACAGAAACTAAAAATATTTCAGTCGCATCTGGGACTCGAACCCAGGTCCTCTGCCTATCCGGGGCAACGCTCAACCGACTTAGCTAATGAGACAAGTTCAATTTGTGTCATCTTCATCGATATCATATCTCAAATTCAAGATTTGTGAATATTATCTTCCATTTTTAATCTCATATTATTGGCAGCTATTTTTATGATGTTAAGTTTGCAATTAAGTTTGCAATTGAGTGCGGGTAGAACTTTGTAAACATCATAGAAATATTTTTAATTTCTGTCCTTTTGTCCGGTTTCATCTTTCATTTAGGTTATGTTAATATTATCTTCTTCAATGATTAAATATTACGATGAGGTTCTTAAATCTCAATAAAAATAAGTAATAATTAAAAATTAAGTATTCAAACTTAGTAGTAGGATAGAGCCTTGGAAAAATATTTGTACAGCCTCATTGAGGTGATTTTTCACAAAAACAGCGCTGTACAAATCATGCAAATATTATTATTATTATTATTATTATTATAGTGCGGTGTTCACATAAAAAAAAAAGAAGAAAAACAAAGACAGGGAAAAACTACTATTTAGTTGTTACTTTTGACGCTTTACAGCATTTCTAAAGTATTAGAACAATACACAACAAATATTATATCACGAAGGTAATTGATTTCTGTCTCTGTCAATTAATTTCCTACCTAATCAAGGCGCATCGCTTTGTCACGAAGTGCAACTGTTTTCTAATTAAGGGATCGAATGTCTAATAGCACTTTATTATCGTATCTATTCTTTAAATAAAAGGTTTTCTGTTTTACCTTATTTTATTGGGAGTCTGGACGGATAACAAGTATCGTATTTCTTCCCGATGCTTTATGTCCCTATCCACATTATATCTCCATTCCGAGCCCTCCACGAAGTGAAATGAGATCTTCTGTTTATTTATCAATGGGCGACCTCCGTGGCGTGATTGTCTAAGCATTTTACTTTGGGACCGGAGATTGCCGGTTCGATTTCAACATGGTAAGAATGTCTGGTTAAATTTGTTTTTGTAAGAATTATAGTACTTATTAAGTCTCTGCAGAATTTAAATGTATATATTACAAATTTCCCTTGAATACTTGAAGTTTTAATGCACTTAAAATTTGTTTTTTAAAGATACTCTCTATTTGAAAAAGTAATTATATGAAATTCCTCGATACAATTAAATTTCGAAGTATTCTCCGGAAAAAGTAAATAATACGTGTGATTCTGTTATTTAACATTTTATAGGTATGAAAAATTCACAGCGTTTCTTTAAATGCTACTAAGTCAGCAGTCTTGAGATTTTTGCTCTCTCCTAAATATGTCGTGTTTTACTAAATATTTTTTAAACGATCGCTTACGCCCTAAGCGTTTTCATACTAGCGCATTCCCTCTCTCTCTCTCTCTCTTTCGTATTGACATATCTCCTTTTCAAATAATATTCAGTTTCCGCTCGAAGAGTATTGCTGGGTCTGAACTGTATGTGATATTCTATGAAACAATCCAAAACAAAATATATACGTTTTTTTTTTTTAATTTATACTTTTGATCTACGAATTAGGTTTTGTTTCATTTTGACTTAACATCTAATTCATGTGTATTTGGATGCATGCATTTCAAAAATTCAAAAAAAAATCGTCTTTTCCTTGGATATCGTTAATTAATAAATCACCTTATATTGTAATCAGTGTTCAAACCTTACGTATGCTCGATATTATCATTATTATTTACTTACTAATTACTACTTACTTATTACTATTTACTTATTATTTTTTTTGCCTACCTATTATTATTTACTTATTACTATTTACATAATTTTGTTTACTTATTATTATTCACCTATTTTTATTATTATGTACTTATTACTATTTACTTATTAATATTTACTAAATATTATATGTATATTAACTATGCGCTTATTACTATTTAGTGATTATTATTTACTTATCATTATGATTTCATTTTTATTATTTATTTATTAATATTTACTTATTTTTGTTCATGTATTATTATTTACTTATTACTATTTACTGATTATTATTATTAATTTTTAAAGCTGCTCATCACACAGGACTGTCTTAGAGAGATGAGTGGCTAATGTTTTTTTTTATTATTTTATTTATTTAAGAATAAATAAATAAATAGATAAATAAAATATGTTTTGATATAAAATTGTCACAGAATATAATTTAGAATCATCTCCTTTCGGAAAGTACCACTAATTTCTGAAGACCGTTTCGTTAAAGTAAAACATGCATTTGTACCATTGTGCTTTTTAAATTTACTTTAATTTTTCTATGAGCCATCCTGGTGTTGTCATTTAAAACCTTGTAAATGATCGGAATCCCCTTAATTTTTGTCTACTTTTAAATGTCAGATTGTACGTTTGTATATCATGGTTTTCGACCAACTCCCCTTTCTTGCTAATGTTCCATTGACACAAAAAATACTTTGTAAACCATTTAAATATGTAAAGACGATTTATGTCACTTCCTCGGTAGATAGGGTACAATATCAACCCGGTTCCTCGTCAAAGGCTTCTTCTCGCAGACTTCTTTTTTATTCTCACAGGTAACTGATTTGCTTCTGTATTATTTTCGTTCATAAATGATTTCATAATCACATTCACGGCAATTCCGCCAATATCCGAGTCCATTGAATTAATAACTTAGGCCTGAGAATTATTTTCATATTTTAGGTCGAGTCGTAGAGGTCAAAACATGAAACCGCTTAGTTAGCCGCTATCATTGTAATATATTATAAGACGTAATATTGACTTTTACAGTACAAAAAAAATACCGCTAATTGATAGTCCGGTATGTATGTTAAGTAGACTTTCGAGTCACCGATTACAATAAACATAACTAACGGTTACTGATGATAGAGACCTGAAAAATTGGGTGACTCGATAAATCAACACACGTAAGAATCGGCATACTTTTTAAACGTGATATAAAATCATTAGAAGTATGAAAAAAAACGAAAATCACCTAATTACCTTTTTTTTATTAATATTTTTATTCTTTTTTTATTATTTTAATAAATAAAATATGGCGATTACTTAGGTTAGGTGAGATTTGTTATTTTTCGTACTTTTAATGACTTCATGTCACTTTTAAAAGTGTACCGATTCATACGTGTGTTGATTTATCGTGAAACCGAAATTATTATATTATATTAAAAAATTTTGGAAAAGTAGTGTAATTTTTGGATGAAAATCGCCTTACTTTTGACAAAATTCACGTTATTTTTGACGAAATATTCGTTGTTTTTTTGGGAAAACAAGGCAAGAAGGCAAGATTTCAGCAAAATGGCGCTATAAAATCCAGAATTAATCTTGTAAAACATATAAAACCAGAATTAATATTGTAATTTTGTTTATCGTGACGTCAGAAGACGCCAACCAATGATGCCAACCAAACAGGGCATCTTGATTTGATGGTATTTTATTCATTTTTACGTAAAGATTTATTAATTTATTAACGTTTGTTGATCCAGATGAATATATACAAGGTGTGTTCAAAAGAAAAGGTGAATTTTGAATTTTCACGGGCTGTGTACATTCGATTATCGATTTTTTTTGTTATGTTGGTACACATATGTTTATCATATGTTAGCAATATCAGCCATTTTGGATCAGTGGTTTGTTTTTGACAACTGGAAAGATTAGTCACGTTTTTTGGGTGTTCTTCGATTTTTTATTTAGGTTCGTTTTCTGAGGCATGATCAGTCCGATTGAAGTGAAATTTTAGATTCGCTTTATTTTCTATCTCCTCATCAGCATTTCTTCAAAAAATAATTTTTTATTCTTTTTAGAAAAAAATTGTTAATAATTGTTAATCCTATGGAGGAATTTCCTAGTTTTGGTCGGAACTTGATAGCCGTTTTCTGGGGCATCATCAGTCCGATTAAAGTGAAATTTTAGATTTGCTTTGTTTTCTATGTAATATAAAAAATCGATGTTTTTAGATTTTTTACTAAAATTGTTTTTGTAAAAAATCGAGGAAAAAACAAAACGTTACTAACCTTTCCAGTTGTCAAAAAAATCGATAATCGAATGTACACAGCCTGCGAAAATTCAAAATTCACCTTTTCTTTTGAACACACCTCGTATATATTTTTAGCCACAATATATTTCACTAGAGTTTCTTATTTTCCTAAAGATTTATTTATTAATCATTGTAGAAAATAATATTAACATAACCCAAATGAAATATGAAAACGGAAAAAATGACAGAAAATAAAAAGATTTCAGTCACATTTGGCACTCGAACCCAGGCCCTCTGCCTATCCGAGGCAACCGCTTAACCAACTTAGCTAATGAAACCAGTTCAATTTATGCCTGATCTTCATCGATATCATATCTCAAATTCAAGATTTGAACAAGATTCAAATTGAACTGGTCTCATTAGCTAAGTTGGTTAAGCGGTTGCCTCGGATAGGCAGAGGACCTGCGTTCGAGTCCCAGATGCGACTGAAATCTTTTTTATATTTGTAATTTTTTTCCGTTTTCATATTTCATTTAGGTTATGGTAATATTATTTTCTACAATGATTAAATATTAAAATGAGGTTCTTAAATCTCAATAAAAATAATTAATAATTAAAAATTGGATTTATTTATTTTTCAAACATGTCTCCCGGTTTTCCTTTTCAAATAGCCTGTAATATTATAGCTGTGATAATTTAAATTTCTTCCTTTCAGTTTCTTTGACAGAAGGAAAATACCTCTGAGTGGGTACCTACCTACTACAATGATACCTTTAAATTAGTGCTCTCGAATCTGAGATCTTAATTAGCCTTTACGGCTAATTTCTATGGCGAAATATTAATGAAATGTCACTTTAAATTTACCTACACATCTGAAAAATAATTTTAAATTAGGTTACACTTCGTATACTCAACTAATCACTTTCAAGTTAATAAGTTACATTATTAAATGTGAGAAGATTTCTACTTTTTGCGAAAATTATACATGGAAGTTGATCTGAATTTTCAATGAAATTGACAGAAGAATGAAAGAAAATACAACGTACTAGCTGAAGTACCCGGCGTTGCCCGGGGTTATGATCAGTCTATTGATCAGTCCCCCCGGCCCCCGTCCTCACCCGCCGCCAAACTTCACATAACTCCTATAATTTGTATTAGCGTCTTGTAATATATCGTAAGGAATAAATACAGTTAGGTTCTTTTTTTTTCAATTTAACAAATATGAAAACTTAGACCAAGCCGTATTTAGTTTTAATAATTTATAACTGCATCTCTTTATATGGTCTATAAATAATGTGTAATGATAGCCTATCAAAAAAAATGTCATAGATGTAATATAGGAATAATGTAAGAATAGGAAGTAAGATTTGTACAGCGCACTTGAGGTGATTTTTCACAAAAACGGCGCTATAAAAATCATCTGATTATTATTATTAATGATTTGGAGTACCTGTAATTTTCCTCTTATTTTGAACGTCAATGTGCAAAATTTTATCAAGAAGTACCAAAATTCTGTTTAAGGGATGGGAAAGGGGGAAGGGAGTGATTTTTCGAAATCTCATGTAGACAGTGACCTTCCTCTTGTTTTGAAAATCAAGTGTGCAAAATTTCAAAACTGTAGATTTGTACACAAAACATACAAACAAAAAATTAGAGAGGGATTTATGATAAGGTAGATCATTAATTTATGTACTACCCGACTCCTTTTAAAGCCCATTTTTTTTAAAGCTCCATTGTTCATGATGGAAATTGAATACACAGTTGCGTTAGTCTAGAAATTCTGAACACAACCGTGCAAATTTTCATTACTCCAGAGAACATTAAGGTTTTTGGTAGATATTAAATACAGATTTTCCACGTCACTGTTAAAATATTCAAGTACCTGGTTTCTGATCAGATAGGTATTTTTTTTAAATCGACACACTTATCTTCGCAGTCTGTGCAGGGGCGGCTTGTGATATTTTGATGTAGCACAAGTGTGATAAGATTGAAAAAAACTATATTTTTGATGTTGGTCTTGCCGAAAACGATTTTTTTTTTTAAATTTTTGATTTTTAGTTTAGGGGAATCAATTAACCAAAATGAACCCCCTAGCAATTTTTCAAAATGTCGTTTTTTCAATGTTAGCACTTTAGCAATCTAAAAAGTCACGAGCCGCCCCTGAGTCTGCGGCGTCTTTAGAGTAGATTGTGTGGATACGAAATAAATCAATCGATTTATAAAATAGTTATTAAGCAAGGCTATAGATAAATATGTATATATGTACGCCAAGCTATAGATTAATATGTATGTATGTACCCCAAACTATAGATAAATATGTACGAGTATGTACGCCAAACTATAGATAAATATGTATGTATGTACGCCAAACTATAGATAAATACGAGTATGTACGCAAAACTATAGATAAATATGTATGTATGTACGCCAAACTATAGATAAATACGAGTATGTACGCAAAACTATAGATAAATATGTATGTATGTACGCCAAACTATAGATAAATATGTATGTATGTACGCCAAACTATAGATAAATACGAGTATGTACGCAAAACTATAGATAAATATGTATGTATGTACGCCAAACTATAGATAAATATGTATGTATGTACGCCAAGCTATATATAAATATGTATGTTGCAATCCCGTCATTAACAATGTGCGCATGTATGTGTAGGTATATACAAAATTAAATGATATATGATTGTAAGTATTTATTTTCATATTCTAAGCCATGGAAACTTATTCCCACGAACCACAGACAGCTGCACAATGACTGGAATTACCGGCACTTCTATATACTATTAAGTGTGTCTATTACAAGTATTATGTAGGTGTGATCTTGAATACTTTTCATCTTATGCCCATAAGATCTCAAACATACATAAATAATATGATTAATTTTAAAGAGTTCTTGCGGGTATTAATTTCAAACAAAAAGTTTCAGCTAAATATGTGGGAATTTATCGAGGATAGTATTAATAATTCTTTAAAAATTTGAAGGATGATATCGATAAAATGACAGAAAATAATAAGGTCTCGTTGGCTCAGTGGTTAAATCGTTATCGTGGGTTCGATTCCCAGATACGAACGAAATTTTTTTTCCGAGTCTTTTCTGTTTCACATTTCATATGAGATTTGTTAATATTATCTTCAACAATTTAATATAAAATTAAAGTAGGTTTAGAAAATGTCTATTTAATATGCGAATATTTTATCAGAAAGCTAAGGTATTAGATGTAAAGTACCTAAAAAGATGAAGAAATTAATTACGTATTCAAGGAAATTAAAGTAGAGTTTTAAGTATTTTCTAGCTTTGCGAAGAACTCTTAAAGCATTTTTTTCCAAAAAAAATGCTCTATCTTTAGAATCTAACCTGGAGCCTGATTCCAGTTCTTCTTGGGGATAAACCATTTTCCTTGTTCTTAGGCTTTAATATTTCTTGCTTAACCTCGGTTCCGATTCTATTGAATGAGAGCTGTCATTCACCGATGACATTCTTTAAAAATATCGATAATAATAATAATTGGATGACTTGTACAGCGCCGTTTTTGTAAAAAATCACCTCAAAGGCGCTGTACAAATATTACTTCCTATTCTTTATTTAATTGTTTACAAACAGATCCAGAAAAACATACTTACCTGGCAGGTCGCTTCAGATGAACACAGTTTTATTAGAAAATTTTAATATAAAGATGATACTGTTGCTATTTTATCCTCCTTTTCTATTGATGTTATATTTATTAGAAGATTGGTGGTACAAGAAGAGTTCGTATTTATTGAAATATTTATAATTTACTGGAGAAGTTTTTAATAGATATTAATTTTTTTTATTTATTTTTTACAGTTTTAGTTATTTACATTGTTGCGGACTGTGGACGCATTTGCGCACCGAAGCGTGAATTTTTAAACTTTTTCTATTTTCGATGTTTAATCAAGGTTAGGAAAAGATATCAAAATAAATAATGACCCTCGACATTATTAGTGAGTCATTTGTCACTTGACAATACTATTACACTAACCAAATTAATGAAATTGCGATGTTTGTAAAGTACCTATGACAAAAAAATAATAATAATAATAATACTTGGACGATTTATAAAGCGCCGTTTTTGTGAAAAATCACCTCAAGGGCGCTAGCCCGAAATGTCAGATAAAAGTGATTTAAATTCTGAAAATCATAATAAACTACACGTGTTCAGTATGTGTGATACACCTATAATGTTTAATAATACTCTGATAATTAAACCTCTAACAATAACAATCAGGTCACAGGTCTATTATGCATATATTTTTAACGGACTATTATTCAATTACAATATTATGTAAACATAAGAGAAATTGTGGAAGAAGTTACGTACGTACGTGTGAATTATAGCAATAATTAATATGAGAACAAAAATTACCTGAACAATGTTTTGATGCAGCCCATGATTTTAATCATATAAATAGAAAAAAATATCATTTAAAAAAGTTTTCTTACGAAGACTGACAAAAATTGTTTAGACTTTCAGGTCTTATAATAGATTACAAAGCTGTACGTAAATACCCTTGCCAATATTAAAAAACTTGTAAAGATTATATTTATATTATTTTAGGTAATCATAAGAATAAATAAACATATTTGTACATTTTTCAATATAATATCTTTCAGAAACATGTAATTTCCGGAATAGTGTATCGAAATCTAAAATCTATTCGTTACTGGAGAACCTTTTAAAATAGAAAAACCTACTTACGTTAAGATCTCAGTACCATAGAAACCTTTTATCTCGATATTGAAAGGGGACTTAAAAATAAATATATCAGACCATAACAATGTCCCGAATGGACTAAGAACGATGCCCCATCCGAACGTCCCAATAAATTATGGGCCCGAGAGGGTCAGAAATCGTTGACCCTGGTCGAGTCCCAAATTCTGGGTTCGAAGGTTGTTCATTTCTTTGTCCTTGTAAACATACTTCCAGGGTCCTGGAGCATGTTCCATTTACTATTCAGAACAAGTTTCGTGAAACAAAATGATGAGCCTTCTAATTTACCTGGAATCCTAATATTTACCATCCAAATCTGACATTATTTCTTTAACGCCAATTTTGCTGATGACATTTAAAAATATATGAGTTTTGACCATCAAAATCCAACCCAACCTTACCAAAATTTAACAATACGTCATTTAACTTTTTTATTCCCTACCTGTAGCTAGGTAGTTATAATTTGTAATCCAGTGTTTTGTATATATTTTGGTTTATTAAAAAGTTTCAGGAAACTTATATACATGTTTGTTTTCTGATTTGCTTTAAATCTACCATGCAAATATAACGTAATTTTTTTTTAATTTTTTGCTGATGACATGTAAAAATATATGAGTTATGACCATCACAACCTAACTTAATCTAATCAAAATCTTATTTCAGCTTTTTTATTACCGAATCGGGTGGTAGTTATAGGTACCTATAATTTTTAATGTCTGTTGATATTTATAAGTTTCTGTATTTTTTAAGATCATACTTAATCTAGCGAAACCTAACTCACCTAGCCGTACCAAAAAAAAATTGTCATATTTCTTTAATCACCCTTTTTATCTCGCATTTGAGACAAGCTGGTAGATACTTATAAAACTATTGTTACTTTTTTTAGACTGCTTTAAAAAATAAAATTCAGGAAACGTAATATTAACGATTTAGGTTGAATCCAAATATTTGGCTTTCTAAACTGACATTTAATTTTTAATGTCAGTCGGCTAATGACATTTATTTAAATTTTGTAGTTGCATTGTGAACATCACCTATAGCCTACCTTTTATAGATCCGTTTAACCTCTCCTCTTTTCTCATAAACGGCGCATGTATTAGAAAGAGAAGTTGCAAGCGATCTCTCAGCACTTTACCATGAACAGAATGTTTCTTCACATAGCTTCCTAAT
This sequence comes from Halesus radiatus, assembly GCA_022606495.2. Lineage (NCBI taxonomy): Eukaryota > Metazoa > Arthropoda > Insecta > Trichoptera > Limnephilidae > Halesus > Halesus radiatus. The sequence goes on along the minus strand of JAHDVE020009821.1, from coordinate 269,946 downwards.
CAAGCATCATTTATCACAATTTTTTCATCTTCTTTTTAAGTCCTATTTTTTTTGTTTTTGGGTAAGGTAGGTGGATAATTATTAATCCTGTGATTTATTTCAGCTGGCAACACGGATTTACATTAATTTCAAATATAATCTTAACAAAATGTTATCTTGTTTTTTTATATTATTATTTTATCAGCTTCTCAACAACAGCTAACCTTTCACAAATAATTATAAAGAGAATGCATTCGACCGTGGAATGAATTGAATAGATAAACGTCATAAATATGAATACAAAAGTGTAAAAGGCAGGCAATTCCATTTATTCCATAGACAACGATGAATTCAATAGTCTGTCTGTGTGTCTATGGGTTCAAAAAGGTATTGTAATATAATACAATGATCTCTACCTGGGGCAACAGTAAAGAAATCTATGAAAGGCAGTTCAAAAAATGGGGGAGTTTCAAAAACAGTTTTTTTTTCTATGCTTTATAGGTCATGCTATATTAAATCAAATAAGAATTAGATCCGAAATGCACCCAACGAAACAGAAGCTCGGCTTTTTCCTAAGGGAATTTAGGATTTATTTTATTTTACGTGGTTCATGATTGGAACGTGCAGTAAAGAGAAAAAGATTGAGTCGTCTCATATAATACAGAAAACAATTCTAATAATGTTTTTTTTTCCTTTTGTTCCAGGTAAGAAGACAATAATAAGTGAACAAGAATGTGGACAAACAACATAGAAACAAAGGGGAAAGGTTTTTATGCTTTATATGTTAAGAATAGTTGAAAAACTTTCAAATGTGAGAAGGACATATGTAAAAAACAAACGGGTATTCAAAAACACAAACAAGCATAACTTTGTCAAGAAAATTTCATACATATAAATAAGATGAGTTCCTACTTTTGACAAGCAAGCTGGTTCTGATCTACCTTTCATTTTCAAACAGTTTGACAGGACAATCGAAATCGGTTTGAAAATGGCCTTGAATGCCGAAACGGCTGTCACAATAATAAAAACTAAAATGCTTGCGGAACTTAATAATAACATTATTAAATTTGATTTACATTATTTTTTTAAATTAAAAGGAGTTCTACGAATTAAATACAAAACAATTCCGCTTATAAAAATATTTGTCTCTGAAAAAAAATCTGAATTTGTTCAATTGTTAGAATTTTTTTTTGGGTGCTAGAGTAATGACATAAATACGTAGATTTTATGTAAAAAATATCTTGCATATTGCTCCGTGACCAACGGCAGGTAGTATATTTGTTGTTTTTTTTAACAGATTTTTCAAAACTAAGATAAAAATATTTTAATTACATGTCAATTCATACCTATATAAATCATACCCCACAGCGCATTAGCTAGTAGGGCATACAAACATAATCAATTGATAGAATTCAATAGAAAGCGGACTAGTTTAATAATACGTACGCTCATGAATATCATTGAAATAGTTGGTATTAATTTATATAAATTGAAAATACACTTTACAAATTTACTTCTGTCAAAGATTTATTCATCCATGTTTTCCTCCACCAGTGGCAGCATCGCAAAAAAGTATTTGTTCGTGTTAGTCTTTGATCTAGCGGTAGTGTTGGAAACTAAAATAACCAATTTTTATATGAAAAGGGTAAAACCTTTAGTGGAGGGATAATGTCCCTAATTTCCAAAAGAGCGTTTTATACCTCTGCAAAAATTAGTGCTGCCTTAATATATCACAGCATTTAGTGCAAGCAGTATGACAATGCGTGGATTTGCGTTGTTGTCCCAAAAAAAAATTGTGAATGAAGAAGTCAAATGTATTTCCATAAATCAGGTTGCAACTAAAACGATAAATGTATCAAACACTCTACTAGTATCAATGCAGGGCGATTAAATATCCACAAAGTTGTGGAATAATACATTTTGATCAGAGATTCGTCCAGTTTTTTAAATGTTTTTTTTTCTTCTATTTATGGTTTGTTTTTCTTAGTTTAGACATAGATTTTCAGCCTGTATAGAGTGCACGCCATTGTATATAGGTACCTTTATATAATTTTGAAAAGTTATTTTTTTACAAGGTTCCCCTTGTATTTTCACAGGTACAAAATTCACTATTACATTTATTTGCTTTTCAATATTAAACACAGTATATGAAAGCGCACAAATAAAACTTCTAGTTCTATTACATTTATTAATATACTGTAAAATAGAATAAGAATATAATATCTAGCAATATTTTGATAACAAAAACATATCAAAAATTAGTTAAACATCAATGAAATCAATACATAATTCTTTTTTTTAATAACTCTCATTGTAATATATTTTTAAACATCTTTTAATCATATAAAAAGGTAGCAGCCAAAAATATATGGAAATTAATTGATGATATTAACAGCTCTTAGAAAACGAAGTATAATACCAATAAAAATGACTGGACAGATTGGGGTAGCTGTAGCTCAGTGGATTAGAGCCAAGATCCTGGGTTCGTGCCCCAGCTGCTACCGCTATCTTTTTCTTTTCTCTGTATTTTCGGTTCCATCAATGTTATCATCAATGATTAAAAATACATAAAGCCTTATTCACGAAGTACATTCTAACAACACAATATTTCTTGAGATAATAAACATCCCTCAAGGTCACAGAGAAAATAAATATAACATCTTTATACAAGTAGCTATATCCATTTTCAACGTCGAAATGAAAAATGGCGCCGGCGTTTTCCGGGAAACGTATAAATCATTTTATCTTTTAATGTTTTTCGTAACATGACATTCGGGAATACTATCTATTTCTGGACCTTAAACTGACGTCCGCATTACTACAGCCCATTTTTCCCAATAAGGGAAGATTGATGCTCCACTGTCATGACTTGCTTTCTCTAACTTTAATGGAATGTGGAATATAATATTATGTCGTGGAATATAAAATACGCGAGTTCATTGCGGAGATGGGAGGGGTCAAATATGATGTTGCAACGTAATAAGCTTTGTAATACACGTAAACAGTGGGTGCGTGCATAAACGTAAAGATCTACGCCACGTATCTGCACGTAAAGAGATCTGCAATGTTTTAAAGGTACTCATAACACGTATTCTGATAATAATGCAGAAATAAAAATGATGTATGTAAATACTTCTTAATTTATACTAAAATAATATTTTAGTAATAATGGCCTCCGTAGCATGGTGGTCTGCGTGTTTTAGATGGAAAGTAACGAGTTCGATTCCCGCCGTAGTGTAAAAACATTATTTGGTGGCTCTCAGTCTGTGTGTTTCTGTGATTCTGTTTTATTTATGTAGATAGGTAACAGATACTTTCAAATAATTTAACGTACAAATAATGTCAAATGAATATTTTATTTTGAAATCTGCAGTAAATAATCAAAACAAAATATATTTTCAAAATTATTTCAAACACTTCATTGTGACACAAGTACACAGTTCATATGTATCAAAAAACTATAAAAATAGGATTTAATGGAATTTTCTATAATTTTGTATTAAAATTGATAATCCCAATACCTACATACAATTTTCAGTGCTAATTTCAGTCACAAGATGGCGCGACTTCCGTCCGCAGCACGTATTCGAAATGGGGCCCTTTTAACGTATGTATTTCGACTATATAAAGAGTCGTTCTTCCTTGTCTTGGGGAGCATAATGATCAGGGATCGTAAAGTGAGGTCATTGATGCTGGCACCAAAATAAATTAACCCGCGCCCGCCCCCTTTAAAGGGACGAGTGCAATTTTTGAAGCCCCTATACTTTAACAGGGGCACTAAAATAATTGAAAATTCGAAAGTAACGTAAAACGTAGTACTCGTAGTAGTTTGAAAGTACCGAAATAGTTATAGTTGCTTAAATTTTTTTTTTCAATTAAAAAAACCTTATAGATGTGGATGATACTTGATACCTCAAATTAGTGATAGTCGACATTCCTGTCCCGGTTACTTGGAATCGGTTTCTTAGCTGTCACTGAAACCAGTCAACATTATTTATCTGGGGAACCGGTTCCTTTGGAAAATTTTAATAATTTTTTCTCAAGCAATATCCCCCTTTTTAGGAACCGGTTCTCATCGGTCTCCAGTAACTTAAATTGCAGTCACAACCCATTTCAGGTAGAGATGGTTGATTACTAAATAATTATGCTTCATTCACATTCATACACCGTCGCATACGTACTTACGCTTTTGTAATACCAACTCGTGACCTGACCGGCTTAACCCTACTCAACTATTTGATTCACTCGTTCGTGCCATGTCTTCCGAAATAACATATTTCATTCAAATAATTATCAACAGGCGCAATAGCTTTCTTTTAAATATTTCCAAAAGTGTAGTTTTTAATCTCTTTTAATGAAGGTGTTGACGTGTATTTGGTGTTGCTGACGACATAATCAGCACCCGCGCGGTCAGAGATACTGCCGTTGAAAACGTTCTCCGGTCGTACGTTCTTAGAAAGAAACCGGCCGGTGTTGCCCAGTGGATGACAATAGAAATCTTAACAAACTCTAATAGAATAAAACAATACCTACTTGCGTTAATTATTATGATTAATTATTGTAAATGTGCAACAGAGAAATAATTTACCTACATATTTGGCAATTGATAAAACGTTGTTATTACTAAACTTAAAAATATACTTTGTACTTAAATTATAATTTCGCGTAATACGTGCAATGAAACATTGTACAATTTATATCATTGTGTTTTTCTAATGATTATGACTTGGCAGACGAAATAATTCCCATAAATTAAACACACAGCATGCAAGAAGGTTTACAACAATAATAATCCACAATGTTGCCATTATGTATGTTGTGTGCGTGTTTCTTTTATGTGTTCAATGTTACGCATTGTCTCGTATTATCTTTATGTTTTTAGGTAGGTACCTCAATAATAAAATATTATGTTTGCTTGTAATGCATTGATATTTAGTTAAACTATAGGCAAATACTCTTAAATGACAATACGTCCAGCTCTTGATATTTAATGGCAACATGCCACACTACCGCCCTCTAGCGGCCCGAGTTGTGCGTATTGATTTTTTCATACATTTTCTGTGGTATATATTCTTAATAACTTATAGAAAACGATAATTCTAAAAATAAATATTGATAACCTACATATGATTTTACTCCTTTTTTGCTAGTGTATATTATTTTTTAAAGGCTTTTGGGATTGTATTAACATTTAAAGCATCGCTGCTTACGCATTTATTGTAACAGCAATACAGTCCGGAAACCTATAGCCCGGGCCGATACAGGCGGTAGTGTAACATATTGCTAGTATTTTGACAGAGCTACGCGTGTAATCAAATAGCATTTAAATGTATTTATGTTTTGTCTAGTTTCAATACAATTTTGTTCATTTATATATTAAAATTTCACAAAGCTAATAAGACAAATATGTGATTTTTTCTTAGTCCTCCCCACTAGGGGTTCCTGTACTGAGGCGGACTGGGTTTTATTTAAAAACTGATTGTTTTAAGCTCCTACGAAGTTCTTTTCAAGGTGCTGGATAATTCGTCTTCTTTGTTTTCTTTGAACCAGTTTTTGATTTGGTTTTTGAAATCATTTGCCTTTTCTGTTTTTTTTTATGGCCGGTGAAAGTGAATTATATAGCTTAGTAGAGATCTATTTATAATTCCTTTGTCCAAAAGCAGTTTTAAATTAAAAAATATTCATGTCATAAATGTTAATTCAATCATAATGTCCATTTAAAAAAAAAATATATATACATATACAGAAAAGGGGTAAAATCATATCTTGGTTACCTAATATTATTTATTTTTTTGTTGTTTATTTCCATAATAATTTATTAACATATTTAACAGAAAATCTATCAAAATGTATTAAAAAAAATCGTACTCCTCGGGTGGCTAGAGGGCGTTGGTGTATCATGTTGCTGTCTCAATGTATAATAATAATGATAAGAGTAAATTTCTATAGCGCAGTTTTGTGAAGGTTCACCTCAAGTGCGCTTTATACTAACTAACCTAACCTAATGTAATTATAAACTAACAGATATACTACATAGTATATCTGTTATTATAATATATACATGCAAATTAAGACGATGACATAAAATATTCATGAGCAGGGATTATAATATAACAATTTAGAAACTAAGGGTATAAATAATAAAATATAAAGTAGGAACAAATAACGACAGAGCAAGATAAAATTATATGATAAACGAGTACATGGTTTTTCACTGGATACTAAGGGAATTAAATAACTAGGGGAGAAAACAGCAACTAAATAAGGTATGGAGGATTAACAGAAAAAATGTCCTGAAATTCTGTTTCTACGCACATGAATTTATGTTTTATATCGGATAGGATTTTTTGAATAATTTTGTTTTTAATACCCGTTTGAACTCTGCTAAATTCTGGATGTTAGCAATATTTGGGGGAAGCTTATTCCAGATGACCGGGCCGGATATACGAAAAGTGCGATCATAATACACGGGTTTATTTGACCGAGAAGGTTCAACTAATCGGTTAGCAGCATTGAAATCTGCTGACCTCAAAGAAAGCTGTCTATCACCTGGGTTTTGTCAGACACATAGTTCAGATATATAGGCTGGTGCCTTTCCCTGGAGTGCTTTGAAGGTTGTTAAGCAAATCTTGAATTCTATTCTTCCAGGGCATCGAAGCCAACGAAGGCGATCCCTTAGAAGTGGAGTTATGTGGCAATATTTATGCTCACCATATATCATTCTCGCCGCAGCATTGAAGACAGACTGGATCCTGTTGAGTTGTTTCTGGGGGAGACCAGCATATGCACTATGCTGGCGTGAGACAACAAAATAATTGAATTCGTGTTTTAGCTGCATCAGAGGGAAGGCATCTAGTGATTGATTTTATCTGCCTTAGATGGAAAAAGCCAGAACTTACATTGAACTTGAGATTTGCGACTCAACTGTCGATAGTGAAACCAAGAAATTGAATTTCTTTGGAAGGATTGATATCAGTGCCCTGAATTTGAATCGGACTGAAATCGACAAGGTCCTGTCTTCCGGGAGAAGATATCCAAATGTATGGTAAATGTCAGGAGCTGGGCTTATTATTATATCTGTTATTTGTTACAGGTACCTGCTAGTTTTGCAATGTAGCGTGTTGTGAAAGTTTTAAACGTCACTTTATTAATTAATTTTGCCAGCCTTGACGAATACTATTATATTTTATTGTATACATTTTCAGTAGGTTGGGCCAAATAATGTAATCATACCAGTGACGACTCGTGACTTTTGAATAAGCTAGACTTCCAAGATTAAAAAGTACGACGCTATTGATGTTGTTGAAGACGAAAATGATTTTAAAAAAATTTTGAAATAAAAGTTTTTTTTTTTGCTTCAACAGCTTCAATAACGTCGTATTTTTCAATCTTGGCACTCTAGATCACTCAAATCCACCACTGATATATGAAGTTGGTACTTTTAATCATGCTTACATATTTTTTAATTAAATTGATTAGCAATATCTTATATAATATAATCTTCGCAATTATAAAGTAGAAATCTGTTTGTATAAAGTAGTGAAAAATTTCTAACGGTTAGCTCTAGCGTAATGAAATTTGCACAACTTTATCTGTTTGGAATTTATGGTTCAGTTCAAGTTTTCATGCCGCAACACTGTTTCTATCATGATTTATGAAACCCATTAAACTGTCATAAAATGATACAAATAGGCATGACAAAAGCCATGTTTTTCATATAGTCAATAAGTGTGTGATGTCTGGTAATAACTACTACTAATTTAAATAAATATAGCAATACTAGCTGATGTGTACCCGGCCTGGATCGGGTTTTTTTTTGGAACAAAGTTATGATGTTGAGAATTCTTGCTTGTCATTAGGGTGCCATAATTGATTTGACAGCGAAAGTGAGTATCTCCAAATAAAGAAACATTCATTTGAATATTTTATTTCATTCCAAACGTCTATTTTTTTACAAAATATATCTAAATCATAAAGTTCTTAAGTAGGTGTTTTCCATTTTGAAAATATTCTAACCAAAAAAACATTCTTCTTTTGAATGTGTAATCTGTGGCTAACGAGAATGGTATATCAATGGGCTAACCTTGATACAACATGGCGGGTTCAATGTATTTCATACAAATTTTAAAACTTTATAGCAACAGTGTTACATATTGGATTTCATTCAAACTACTCTCTAAACCTTCCCGGCACTAATAAGATCAAACTGTGCTATTTTCAGCGAAACCGGTCCAGTGATTTCCGAGAACATCAAGGACAAACAAACAAAGTTACAAACTTACATTGATTTTTATATACATAGAAGATAAGCTATAATAAGTTACGAATAGAAAACATTTTCCAACATTATCGGGAAAGTGTTGGAAATTTAAATGAATTGTAATTTAATTTACAGAGGTACATAACTTCACGCACTTGCATTTGAAATTACCTACATTATTTAATTTAGTGACCGGATAACAGAACAATACGTTCCACATTTGACGACAGTCGAGGAACGTTGTTTCACAAGCTCCTCTCGCAATGTTCCCTTTCAACGCGAAGCCGAACAAACCGCTTGAAGCGCTGCAAACGCTTAATAAATTCTCAGATAACGTAATACACCGTGTGCGAGCGGCTAATTGTCTTTCATTTGATAATATTTGTAGTCAAATATGTGATTCATTGCCAATGTTAAAGCTAACATGTAGCCACGCTGTAAAACACACCGCCACCATGTACAAACTAGTTCAAACAGTACCGACTTGGATAGGTACTCGTTCAAATGCTCGAAATACTAGAGTAAGATTCTAGATAATATGGGATATCACGGAATGTTTGAAGTTAAGGTGTGTCCGTTTGTGTAACAATGACTGTTTGAGTCAAATGTTGGTAAGATACCGATTAATGGCCCATATTTAAAGCTCTGCAAAGCAGAATTTCTATGTACATACTACAAATATCCCTTAAAAACTGGACGTTTTATGTATTTAAAAAATATATATTTTTATTTTTGAAGATAATCTCTAATCAGTCAACGTGCTGAAAATGTAATTATATGAAATTCCCTTGATAGAAAAAAATAGTAAAGTATATTCCGAAAATTAAAAAAAAAACGAGTTTGTTCTGTTATTTAACATGTTATAGGTTTGAAAAAAATCATACTTTTTCTTTAAATGCTACTTATGACATTCGTCTTGAGATTTTTGATCTATCTTAATTATGTCGTGTTTTATTAATATTTTTAGAATTGTCACTTACGTCCATTTATTCGAAACGCTCTTCACATTGGCGCGCTCTTTCTATCTTTCGAATGATCATATCTGCCTTTCAACAGCGGTCAGTCGGAATTCAGAGCCGATGCTAGATAGACCTCTTGCCGAAATCTAAATTCTCGGAGATTAATGCGGGGCCTTAACCGAGATCCAAATAAATGGCGATGAGATGCCCAAATATTTGCCTTTTGCCATAAAAATAATATTTGAGCACTAAATATTAGGCAAAGCTTTATAGGTTATCTATTCTCAATAAACTAATAAAATTGTCCTGTAGATATAAGATTATGATTATTTTATTTTATTTTATTTTATTTTATTTTATTTTATTTTATTTTATTTTATTTTATTTTATTTTATTTTATTTTATTTTATTTTATTTTATTTTATTTTATTTTATTTTATTTTAAACAACGCCTTTATAAGATACAGGAAATAAGTATTAATAAATTGTAACAACTAATTTTGAATATAAATATATTATCTAGACATAAAATAACAGTTAGGAAAATGTAACGAGAAAAGAAAGACGAGGTTGGGGGATGATCTCTATGATCATACATAAATTGATGAATCTACCATATACTGTGAATATTGCCACAAGAAATCATATTTAGCCGTTAAATATGGGCATCAGTTTACAAGTCATCTGTAATTAATTAATTTAATTAGTTAGTGTTATTCTACTTATCAATTTAGGTTATATTGTAAAAAAGAAATGTAGTAGCCCTAATCTGGAATAAAAATCACATTATTGGTGTGTAATCAATAATACGCTGATCATTGAAAAATTGTTCTAAAATCCTGGTCTTGGTTAAATCGTTTTTTTTTTTTTAATAATTTTTGCTTTGAACAAAATACATAATAACGAAAATTCAAGAAATTATATAGGTATGTACATAGATACTCAGCATAGAAAGCATATCTTATTTCGTCACACTCCAGAGGTTATTATTTATTTATTTATCGAAACCGCTTTGAACTCGTCTGAGACTTGAGGTAGATCAGTATATTTTATTTTTTATCGATTCCCCGATATCTAACGATGTCAATTAGCTAAATTTCCTGTCTTTTCGGTCCCACCGTGTGATGTTGGCAACTTTTCTCCGGTTCGACCGCTTTTTTCATCGCATTGACCTACCCACAACCCGGTCTGACCGGTTCGCCGCGCGTTGAACTTCTAGGGGCCCGATGCGAACACTTAGTAGAGCAGTCAGAGACGTTTGTCACGGAGACCGAGCGGCTGAATAACTGAATAGAAATAACTAAATATGTTGTAACGTAAATACTGACCCCGAGTCTATGATTGGGATAATTGTCTACGGAAGAGATTGGTGAGAGGATGTCTATGGGAGACGGAAGAGGGAAGGCAGCAACTCAACATGGCGGGCGACATAACCTGACTGGAGCGGTCGTGATCGACGTGTGTTTTTTGGGAGAGATTATGTATTTGATTTTCTATTTTGTTTGACGTCGGAGGGCGTCTACTGAATTTGCCCGAAGTGGGTGTGTTTTTGTTTTATTGATTGATCGATGGCCGGATTGTGAGGCGATGAAGCCAAACCGCGCGTGCCTGCTGCTTTGGTGAAAATCTCGGAAGAAGTGATGAGCGGACCAAAAAGGACATAAGGTAGCATCTGCATATTCCATTGTTTGGACCCCACGGAAGAGGCTGTGGCGGATGGCGCTTCAGAAGAGTCGTCCTAGACTTCTTTTTGGAGATTACTACGATCGGTGAGCATCTGGACCTGGAGAGGCCTTCCATGATGCTGAGGAGAGGAGTCGGACCATAAGAGCCATCAATTATTGTTTGAACCTTTTCGTGTTGGGATCAATCCTTCTCTTTACTCTTTTCTTTGCTAAACCATGATAGACGTGGTTATAGAATCATTAAATTTATGTTCTTTCCTTTTACAGGGGTTTTATTTACTGTATCAATCAATACATCCCACTTCCCTGTGCTTCACCATCATTCTCACCCACGAATCTTGAGATGAGAGAACAATAGCCGTCGTATCATTTTACGCTACATTATGGCGCCTCAACGTTTTTTGTGAATAATATTTAAGATATTATGGACACGGACTCGGGAATTGATGGGTGAAGTTCGTGTTGTGTGATGTATGGATTGATACAGAAATATTATTAATTATATCATAATATTGTTTATGTATATGTGTGCATACATGAGGTCAGCGATCACGCCATTAGAAGGTTGGTAAATATTAATTGTCGTAATTTTTGGCATATTTGTGACATTGTTATTCTTGAAAGAAACGGTACTTATTTTTGCGACACAGGCATTTCCTGGCGTCGGTAACTAAAACTAATGCAAATAAATTTAAATAAATGAAATTAAAATGATTCATGATTTTGACAATAGATGGTGTTGCGTGTACACGATTGTTTGCGTCTCGGATAATTTATAAATAAGTAATTTAATTCTGTTTACAATGGAGTTCAATAACATAAACAGCTATTCGAAAGAGGAATTGTATCCACTATTTAAAAAAAGAAAAAAAGAAAAAGAGATAGTACGCGTCTCTTAAAGATGAAGATGACAGTGTGGTTGCATGTGGGACTACCAATCCTTCATGTCGCTTCACTTGTTTCTTTAAAGGTGTTATTGTGGTCACATGTACTGGAGTTTGGTACCTTCAATACAGGTGCTCAGAATAAACACAAATTCTAATTTATTGATGATATTTTTTTGACACTTATCCTCATTAGACTAGAATAGAAACATATTATTTGTTTCTCTGATCTTTTAGATCAGTGGCGCCCTAACAAAATAAACAACAAAAAAAACGGGGATTGATTTTTTTTTTGTTGTTTTTATAATAATTTTGATTATTTTTTTACATAGGTACATACCAATAGTGTACCTCGAAAATTAAACTTAAGAATTTTCATGATATACATATATATCGGATATTATTGTTGTCGCTACGGTATATCGGTTAATTACCTCTAATAATTCCGAATACTATAAATGAAAGTTAAATCGGTTACCGGTCTGATGGTGTGTTACCTGACAATATGTATATATTTATAGTAGGTATTCTTTGTATTTAATTTGTTTAGCCGTAGGTAGAATTATGCTTTTGGAGTGCACCGGAGTAAAAGTTAAATTAGAATTTTTGGAGATTACTACGACACACTCGAAAAGGATAGTTAATATATTCTGTCTGGGAGATTTTGAGCTACTTTCTTTCACACAGATAATAAAATAGTTTTAATTGTTAATTAGTAACTATAATGTTTAATGTATATTCTAAGTTTATAATTATGTCTAAAGTAAGTTGGTATCTCTTTCCTTAAAGAATATAGTATAGACATTTAGAAAGTATGATTTTTTTTGTAATAATATTAGTATTAAGTATCAAGTGTAGTACTGCTAATGCATGCACACAACAAACAAATATTTACCAATTTGGAGTAAACATCTTCTGCCTCCTTGAACAGGAGAAGATGATTAGTAGATAGTTTAGATCTAGTAATACCACTGTTTATAATATGTTGATAAGTATTTTTAAGTTGATTTGTCCAATAGGTTTAGTAAATATATACTATTTTTACACTGCTAACACCAGCGTAAATTTATCAAGTATTTTTGTGTATCCAGTGTCGATTTTTGAAAAAAAAAAAAAATCGAGCACCAATTTGTTCCAGTGTCGATTTTTGAAAAAAAAAATCGAGCACCAATTTGAAAAGATAGGAAGATGTAAAATTTCGAGAGAAATTGTACTTTGCAAGTTTATATAAATAGATATTGACAAATGTACTTGTTTGAAACCACACGAATAGATAGGTATTGTAACATGTAAACCCTCATCTTTATACTATTTAGCAATGGCTAAATGACAACCAAATAGTTCTATAACTATACGACGAGGAAAATTTTTGGAGGTGAATACGCAAACTATCCAATGGATATTGGTATACTGTGTCTAATTCTTTAGATACATAAAAAAAAAAACCCTGTTGAAACTGCATGGTAATTGTAATTTTTTGTTAAGAGGAAGAGAGGATTAGTTAAGTAGGGTATTATTAATAATAAAAATAATTTTTTTGAAAATTTTGAAGTGGGAGCTTGAGTTCTCCAAACCTCACAAGTGTTAACCTAGAGAAATTGACTCTCATAAAGTGAGGAAGTGTTTGGTTCATGTAACTTGTTTATTTTTATTTATTTTATAAGTTGCTTGAGGATTATAAGTATGAAGTGTTTCCTTGCTTTTCGGTTATGCTTAACCACCTTTTGTTTTATATTGGTTGTTACTTGTTTCTTTGTTTTCAGTTTTTTTCTGTAATTGAAAAGAGTAGAGAGAAGGTTAGGTCAAATTTTACTTCACTTCGCGGCAATTTTACGGGGAAGCGGGGAATTGTAACGTAAATACTGACCTCCCGAGTCTATGATTGGGATAATTGTCTACGGGAAGAGATTGGTGAGAGGATGTCTATGGAGACGGAAGAGGGAAGGCAGCAACTCAACATGGCGGGCGACATAACCTTGACTGGAGCGGTCGTGATCGACGGGGTTTTTTGGGAGATTATGTATTTGATTTTCTATTTTGTTTGACGTCGGAGGGCGTCTACTGAATTTGCCCGAAGTGGGTGTGTTTTTTTGTTTTATTGATTGATCGATGGCCGGATTGTGAGGCGATGAAGCCAAACCGCGCGTGCCTGCTGCTTTGGTGAAAATCTCGGAAGAAGTGATGAGCGGACCAAAAAGGACATAAGGTAGCATCTGCATATTCCATTGTTTGGACCCCACGGAAGAGGCTGTGGCGGATGGCGCTTCAGAAGAGTCGTCCTAGACTTCTTTTTGGAGATTACTACGATCGGTGAGCATCTGGACCTGGAGAGGCCTTCCATGATGCTGAGGAGAGGAGTCGGACCATGAGAGCCATCAATTATTGTTTGAACCTTTTCGTGTTGGGATCAATCCTTCTCTTTACTCTTTTCTTTGCTAAACCATGATAGACGTGGTTATAGAATCATTAAATTTATGTTCTTTCCTTTTTACAAGGGTTTTATTTACTGTATCAATCAATACATCCCACTTCCCTGTGCTTCACCATCATTCTCACCCACGAATCTTGAGATGAGAGAACAATAGCCGTCGTATCATTTTTACGCTACAATGTCGATAAACAAGCGTAGACATGAACAAGTGAAGCGACGATTTGAACAAGCGAAGAAATGAATAACGATCTAATTAAACAAGGGAAGAATTTTCTTAGTAAAGCAGTCAGAAACTATTATCACGGATACCAAGCTGCTAAATATTAGAATAGAAATAACTAAACATGTCGATAAATAAGCGAAAACATGAGGAAGTGGAGAAGTTAAGAATTTAACGTACGAAAAAGTATGTAACTGAATGAGTGAAGAAATGAACTCGCAGAGAATTGAACTTAGTGCGGAAATAAACAAGTGAAGATCTGAAAATGTAGGGAAATAAACCTAAAAAGAACTGAACGAGTGGAGAGTTGAAGAGGTGGGGAAATGAACAAGTGAAAAACTGAAAAAGTTAAGAATTGAGCAAGTAAGGAACTGAACAAGTGAAGGAATGAAGAAGAGAATAATTTAATACGAAAAGAAATGAACAAGTGAAGAATTAAACAAGTGAGGAACTGAACAGATGAAGAATTGAATAAGTGAAAAATTGAAAAATTGAACAAATAAAGAATTGACTGTGGGAAAAAATGAACAAGTAATGAAGTGAACATAGGGAGAACTAACCATATGAAGAATTTAACAAGTGAAGAACAGAATTAGTGAATAACTGAACAAGCGACGAACTTAACCAAAAGTAGAAGAATTCCCTCTAAGAATTAGACGATTATAATGAACGTAAAAACTGCTTTACTTCCCAATTTCACCCGAGACTTTGATTAAAAAATAATGTACCTCCAGAACAAACAATACAACGTCCTTATTTTTCGCCAGATCTCTATATTGATATTTCAATGTCAGAAATCACCTCAAAATATATAGTTGAGTTGATCTAGAAATTCCGGAGAGAAAAGTTCATAACAAAAACAGATTTCTGCTTCGTAGTTACGATTACGAGGCACTGACGCAGAATTAATCTATAATGTTCCTAGCTAATACCTATCGCCTATAAAACCTTTATTATAGTGCCTATCCCCGACCATCGTTTAATTCAGCGTGTAATGTCGGTCCATGTAAACCGGGCGGAGACACGAGTGTGCTGGCCGGGTACTTGAGTCTATCAACACGCGTTAACAACCCACTTCATGAGTATGACATACGGGACCATAGTACCTGCGTGGGCTCCTAGTAAGCGCTATTAGAAATATTCACTTTCAAAGTTTATTAACTGCATTAATATAATATATCGTCACCTTAATTAGAAAATTAAAAATTAAAGTCATTTTGGCAATTTTAAGGAAAAACAAATAATTCTTACTTTTTAAACTAGTAAAAATTTAAAAAATCTAGAGGTACGCTTTGGATCTACTTTATTTATATATATAATGAACGCATGAAATTAAATTTTAGTAAGATTAAATCGATGATCTATGTAAGTTATGAATCCCAAAAACGGAAATTCATATTTTTCCACCGTAAAACATTTTTCTTTCGAACATTTGTAATTTTAATTTCAAAATTGGGGAAATCGGAAACTTTACGGACTTCAATCAAATGTCAATCTTACTGTAGTGTGACAGGAATGAAAGAGTCGACCAAATTCAAATGATTTGAAAAACAAATAAATTCCGGACTTCACAAATGCGCTTCACGCGGTAATCGACCCCGTTGCAGAGCGAGATGTACGAGAACGCTAGTCAAAATCGAACTTTTTGAAAAATAACTGATGAGTATTGGTGCATAGATTTTTTTAAATATTTTTATTTTACTTGATACGATTTTTTTATTAACTTATAACTCACTTCGCAAGTCAGAATATTTTTACTTAAATAAAACATAATATTTATAATTTAATTTAAAAAATAACTTGCGAAACTATAAGCTTTACAATTCTTGCAAAAATTATCCATCTCAATCTGCCAAAAAACGAACACTTTGACTTGGCCACCTTTCGTTGTATGCTCATGATATTATAAAAAATGCTAATAGATGGCTTTCATAGCTCAATTTATGAAAGAATGGACGATATGACGATAAACGACAAATATGAAATGTGTTGAAGTGTAAAAGGGCGATTGAATAGGCAAACTAAGGTGCCCTTTTTAGTCTTTACTCATAAACTGAATAATCTGTTATGGCTGTTGGGCATTTGTCAAATACTCTCACTGTGATGTTTACTAATTAGTAAGCTCCACCTAAGACTGAGATTAAAAGTGTTAATTGGATCATTTTTTTAATGTAAAATTATCGGTATTGTACATCAATGGCCAGGGCCCTTTAAAAATGAATAATATATAATAAAATAGAAACCTTATTTACTTCTTTATTCATTGATTTTCATTGGAAGCCACTCAGTTAAATATTTCTATTCCCATTAGTTATGATATTCTAGCGATTAAATGAGGAGCTCAAGAGCTCAAAATTAATTAAAATTCGCAAAAATTCAGATTTATAAATATCTTACGCTTTGTCGAGAATCATAAAATTAAAAGACGAAGAATAAATTAATTTCAATGATTCTGTATTATAGAAAAAGTTGTAAAGGGACCTCTTAATTTGAAGACCGCACAAGAGTCCCAACTGTTCACAGCCAGTGGGACAATTGCATACGGAGGGAGTGAGGAGGGGGAAGTAATAATGAGGAAGAGGTAATTTATAAAGTACCTGACTATTCAGATCTGATCATAATAATAAGAAAAATATATGGAGGATTTGTATAGAGCCGTTTTTGAGAAAAATCACTTAAAGGGCGCTGTAGAAATATTTGTTTTTCCAATACTCTATCTTATCACTAACTATAGACAATCTATTATTACTACTTATGGTTAACAAAATACGTTCACCGGTTCATCGATCTGTAATACCAAAATGTACAATGCATTTGACCAATGAACGTGATGCCGCGGTGGAATATACGCGTTATTTATTTTATTTGCGGTCAGATATTTTTTTGCAGTACCATACACACCTGGCGGGTCACTTGGGGTAAACACTGTTTATTAGCGATTATGATCACTAAATACGGCTAAAGTCATTTCGTGCAAAGTTTCAATTTTTAATTATTCGCTTTCACCGGGGCTATACTGAAAGTATCTACTCTGGAACGTTAATTTAACGCCGCTAATTTACCATATATTATGTCATTTGATTTTTTTTATTGAACTATTTGCGCAAGTCCAGATTTGAACCCGCGACATTCATAGCTAAACACATTACTAATCTTTCTCCAGAAAAATTCAGATAATATTTTTCACTCTTGAAATCATCATTACTGTCATATTTTTAGAAATACAAACATTCCTGGGTTACGGCAATATTTAAAAATCTCCTACTACCATCACAATCGCGAAATGTTTCTTGTTTCGTGATGGAGGGCGTAGCCAGCCGAGGAATTGAACTCACGAAGCACTTCTAGGTGGGAACAGAACGCGATTCCACTGTCTTTATAATATATTTTTTCTTTAATTTGTCCACTACCATTTACTATCCGATTTTAATTATCAAGAAATTAATAATACATCATCATCAAAACATTCAACTTACTCCGATCCCAACCGGTTCCGTGGAATCGGGTATAGGATTCAATGGTCTCGTATAACCACTAGCCAGTGCCCGGTAATAGCCCGGTTGGACCATTTGAATACATCCACGAGAGACTCTGTTTATAAACATTGCCTCCTCTGAATTATCGATCTCATTCCAGAAGGTAAATATTTCCCCGGCCCATAGACCAACGCGGTCATTTTATATCAATCCAGCAATGATTGATTGTTGATTCGGTGTCAGTATAGCATTATTGTTTGTTTATTTTGATTTAAAATGAACCTACATACGTGTATGGATTTCAGATGATAGGTTAAGTTTAATTTATTTTTAGATACTAATAATAATTTTAACGTAACATAACATAATTAAAATAATTTTAATATAAATTCTTGTAAATCATACTTACAGAAGCTATCAATAATTAATAAAACTTCTACGGCGGGAGATGCTCTCAGTTCCCTGCCCTGCTGAAAGACCACCATTCACAGAATTCAGAGCAAAACTCAAAACTCATCTCTTCGCAAAGTCATATCCATGAATGGTTCAGTTGCATACATAATGAACATAGCGAAGCTAGCCGTTAGTACCTACCTAAAGTTACTAACAGAAAAATTTGAAACTTTTCATAGTCCTCGACATTATAAATAACTATAAATATTTGTAACTGTAAATAATTATTATCGAAAATCTCAAATAAAATAATGTTTCAAATAAATACCTACTCTTCTTTTGCCAAATAATTAATATTCTAATAAATATAATGTTAATGACAAATAGGATTTAAACAGTAACTGCAATATCGTGCAATGTTCAGTGTTTTCTAATACTGTGTCCTGTGCGTGCAAAATCATATTTTCTCAAGCGAAAACTTTGTAATATAACTTGTTTTAATCTGGAGTGACCTACCGGGTAAATATGTTTCTGTATATGTACATAATAAGATAAACCCTATAAAGTATTATTTTTACAGCGCCCACTGTGAAATACACTCTTCAAGAAAAAAAATTCACTCTCATATAGAAATTAAGATTTAGCATTAGTTTTACGAACAGTAAAATATTCCTTTTAATCGTCTCCTGTAAAGTTTTCAATTCGTAGCAGGGTTTACATCAATTTACAGTCGATATGTAACTTGAAACTTATGAAATCACCATTACCGTAACATACCGTATACGTAACAATACATTAAATTTCTCCATGGAAAACACCCATCAAATACCAAGTTTTGATTTAGACCAAAACTAGCTAACTTCAATATCATATTATATTACGGAATATGGCTATTATATTGGCAGTAGAAACTTAGACTGGAAGCAGGTAATGGAGAATCCACTGAGAGAATTCAGTAGTGTCTTCATAACTTTCCACAGGGTTACATAGTGGAAGTTGAGAAGTTATATTTAGAAAGTTTTTGTATCACCAATTCAGCACTATTGCCGGAGAACTGAAAGGAGATAATAATATAATGCTGTAAAATAGTATCGATGTCAGTGGCGTGCAGTCCATAAAGGCTGAAAAGCTGTGCCAACCCTAATAATAATAATAATAATAAGAGTTAATTTCTATAGCGCAGTTTTGTGAAGGTTCACCTCAAGTGCGCTTTACACTAACTAACCTAACCTAATTGTAAAATAACAGATATACTACATAGTATATCTGTTATTATAATATATATACAATATGCAAATTAATACTATGACATACAATATTCATGAGCAGGTATTATAAAATAACAATTTAGAAACTAATGGTGTAAATAATCAAATATGTAGTAGGTACAAATAACAAGAGAAAATTATATACATGGTTTTTCACTGAATACTAATGAAATTAAATAACAAGGAGAGAAAACCGCAACTAAATAAGCTATGGAGGATTGAAAGAAAAGAAAAAGAAAAAGAAAGAAAAAAATGTCCTGAAATTATGTTTCTACGTACATGAATTTATGTTTTATGTCGGATAGGATTTTTTGAATAATTTTGTTTTCAATACCCGTTTGAACTCTGCTAAATTCTGAATGTTAGCAATATTTGGGGGAAGCTTAGAAACCCTAAGACAAACAACGAACCACATATAAATGGGTAAGAACTTCTACGCTTTGTTCATTTGGCCATAACAAATATGATAGTAAAAGGGATATTTTTAAGTATTCAAAACACATTTTTTCATACCTTTAAAAACTCCACACAGCCTACCTTTGGTCATAGGGCAATGCACTCCACTGATCGATGTAGTGCGGCGTCTTCCTCTACTACGTCTTAAATCATTATCCCCTTGGTTTCGTATTTGTAGTTCCTCATAATTGGTCCAAGATATTGCGGTTTTCAAAAGTACCTACGCACTTCCTAATTACGATATTTCATTTTTATTTGTATTGTACGAAGCTTTTGTTTTTTTGAGATTTATGTATATCCTACAAAGGTCCCGAGTCCCGACTAGAGATTGATAATCCGGGGCCGTTTTTGAAAATCCGGATATCAAGTTATGGTTAAACTCAAAATCCGGATATTCGGATTAAATCTAAATGTTTTGAAAAAGAATTTTAATGATCTAGTATAATACAATATAAAAAAAAATATTTAAAAAATAAAAAACCTTTTTTAGTTTTTTTTTGGCACTTCATATAGTATATTATATTTAGTTTCAGACAAAACAATATTTTGTTCAATTCTTTATTCATATTCTTTCTCTTTCTTACATATAATTTTTCCTTCTTTTGTTTAATATTTTTCTGTCTAAATAATAAATACACTTTTTTATACTAAATCTATTCTAGTGTGCATAATGTGAACATTTGCTTATTGTATTAACAACCTTATTATTATAAATTTACTTACCCATATCTTAGATATCTATACTGATGCATGCATATTAGCCTGATGGATGTTTTCATTCCATATGACATTACGTTGCAAATATCATATTTTATACAAATTTTCAACTCCGGATAGATCGGGTCATATTTTAAAAAAAAAGTTTTGTTTTGGCATCCGGATAGCAATCCCTAGTCTCAATTATCCGGAGACAGTAAAACTATGTCATCCACGTATTTTTTTAATATATTATTCAGCTTAAAGAAGTAATAATAATAATGACAAAGCATTTATATGGCGCAGTTTTGTGTTATTTCACTTCAAGTGCGCTTTACTATAAATAAACTTAAACATGATTAAATAACTCCATTCAGTGGTATTCCTACAGTGCTACTTTTACATTCTATTTATACATTCTTAACATATTACATACATCCTTACTTATTCCTAATATTACTCCCACAATACTCCTTAGGTGCATATTCATCTAATTAAATTACAAAATATTATACAGTATATACACGGCTATACAAAAATAACACATTCCCAATAATACTGCAAAAATAGTAACATTTTAAGAAAAGACATGTTCAGCAATATCTGACTTCACATAAAAAAAATTAAAAAATATATATGGAGGAAACCGAAACCAAACAACTACCAGAGGCTTGAGGAAATGGCTTTTTACAAAAAATTGAAGAGGAAATTAAAATTTATATACAGTAGGATTTTTTAAATAATTTTGTTTTTAAAGTCCGTTTAAATTCAGTCAATTGCTGGATATTAGTAAGAGCTGTGGGAAGTTTATTCCAAATGAGAGGGCTATTTACACGAAAAGAGCGATCATAGTAGACGACTCGATTTGACCTTGAAAGTTCAATTAGACGATTAGTAGCATCTAGGGGAAAGGGAGAAGAGGACGAGGAAGGTTGAGAAGTATACTAAATTCCTTTAGATTCGTGGATGTCATTATAATATCTCTACATTTCAATTCGTGCAATTCTATATAAAATCTGACCATGACTGAGGGAATGAAGAGCAAATTTGAAATGCACCGTATTCTTTGTTTACTCTAAATGCACTAATGACTAATGACAGTAATGACCGCCATTCCTTTTGTCCCTGATTGACCTTGGAGCAGCAACCGAGCCAAAGTTGGTCCGGGTTGCCGGCGTCATTAGCGTGCCGCTCTCAGGTCGGATGACGCCATAAAAAGCAAATAGAAAGTAAAGCGATAATGGGCCGCCCAACGGAAAAAAGATGGAAAGTAAATGATCACACTTCTCCGACACTTTGTGTGCCGAAGATATGACAGAAATGGAGGTTATGTTTTAAAAAAATATTATAAATGTACTCGTCAAGTTATTTTATTCATAAAATGTAGCAGGTGATTAATACTTTCACAGAAAAGTTAGTGTAGGAAATTCATCTAATAGACGACTCGAGCAGTCGCTAATATCTATTAAAATCTTTGAAAAGAGGTTAGCGGTTCACAGTGGGATTACAGGTAGAACTCATTAGGAGCCATACACTAACTGTGTGACACATTCGAGTAGTGACTTTTGCCTCAAATGGGACGATATGTTAAGAACGCAAGGAATGAATGTAGATAGCTTGGACATTTAGAGAGGATGGATGGGTCACGGTAGAGTCAGGAAATGTATCTGCAGCGATTAAGTGGATGACAAAAGATGTGTTGGAAGCTTCAGGAAGGCCCGATTGAGTAAATCAAAAATCGGCCGGGTCAGTTTAAACTGAAAGTTGGAAAAACAGAATAGTACAATATGTGGGAGGTAATGTATGGATGTGAATAAAATGTGAAACAAAATGTGGTGCAACATTCCCTTTGTTAATACATACGTTTTATTTTTACAATCTACATTGTTCTTCTTTACAAACACTAAAGAAGATACTCTCAGTTTCGCCCTGGTGAAAGACCACCATTCAGAACTGAAACGTTGCTTGAAATAGCTTTTAGCCGTGTTTGGTGACCAGATCAGAATAGCCAGGTATTTACCCACCTTCCTCTTCCCCTTCTCCTTCCCCTCCCCAATACCTTCAGCCTCACAATATTCCCCAATTGGGGATGCCACAGTCTCACTGACTCCAGACGGTTGGGAGCAGCTGAGACTCTTGTGTGGTAGTCATATAAAAAAAAAACTGAAAAGTTCCCCAGGTATGTGTACTAAATCACGGACACAATTATTATTGATTGAGCTGGCCTGTTGATATAGACACTGTCAAACCCAGTGGCGTGCTTTGCTCTGTGACCAAAGGTAGGCTGTGTATTTTTTCAAGCTCGAGTATGAATTATTGGGCATTAAATATTTGAAAATTACTATTTTATTATCATCTTCCGCTGATTGTTTGGCCAACTGAATAAATGAGCGTTCATGAAATTCATGAAAAAAATACATTTTGATAAGGAATTTTTTTCCCTTTTTTATTTTTACATAGTTTTTTCTTGTGATTCATTTTTCTTGTGGTAGGAACAGCTTTTCAGCCTTTATAGACTTCACGCCACGTTTCGGACAATTTTACAATGAACAAATTTGTAAAATTGTCCGAAATGTCAGCCCAAAAAATAGGAACACGACTATACAACAAAATTACCACTTCGAACATTAAATTTGACCGCCATCTTTGTCGAGGAAATAGATACTAGTGGTGGGCGAAGCGGCTCGGTTTATTGATCCGGATCACTAAATCAGCTCTCTGTAAAGACAATCCACATGAAAACTGGACGAAAAAAGTATCGTGTAAGAGCGTCTTAAGGACGTCTTTAGGATGGCCAAGGGAGTGAGGGAGAGGACATGGTGCGGGATGACGCGTACCGTCGTTCAATCGAGCTGGATCACCGAACCGGTAAACTACAAAGAGCTGATGTAGTGATCCGGCTCACTAAACCGAGCCGCTTCGCCCACCACTAATAGATATCTGCATTAATAATTAAGGCACTTGCTTCTACAGTTATATAATCTGAGATGTGCTTGGCGTCACTCTTAATTATCATTTTGTAGCGATTGGTACCGGTTATTGTAATGAGAAGAGTTTTTGTCCATCGCGGGGCTGTGACCCAAATCTAACATCGGTTCGTGGGCTTCAATTCGATTCTCAATTCAATCAATTTAATTAAACAGAGAAGATGGGCCAATGAAAGCACTTAATTGAGTAATAAATAATTGATTAATCCACAATTTTATCTTTCTTCATCACGTGACATAAAGGGTCTGAGCGTAATTTAACTTATACAAGGTGATCGAATGCCTTTTCAAATAGGTTGGTAATTAAGGCTAAATGAAAAGTAATTCAAACTCACAGATGGCGCTAATTTTAATATTTTAGGGAAAACACGTTTAGCACGTAATGCTTTTAAATATTGAAATGTATTGTTTGTTGGCGGCTGTACACTTAGAATATGAAATAGAATATATTGTTACTGTAGATTTAAAGTTCAAATCCTTCAAGAAACTTATTAAAATACAGTATATTATTGTAAAACCAACATATACAGTATTTTTCTAAGTTTCTTGAGAGACTTCAGCTAACAATTTATTATATTTCTAATTCCGTGTGTACACCGGCCAACAAACAATTCATCTCAATATTTGAAATTTGTGAATCAATGGCTGAAATTGTTTTTTTTTCTTCTAAAATATTTGTATTAGCGCCATCTGTGAGCACCTATCACGTTTCATTTAACGTTAATGAATCTATTTTGGAATATCTCTCTTTTCGACATTGTAAAGTTTCATTGCTCTGAAGTCAGAAAGCAATTTTGAAATCATAAAAAAAAATCTTCTGAAACTCTAACGAAATGATTTTAATCGGTGCTATAGAAAAGTTGATCAATTATTATTAAAGTTCGTCACACTAGAAAATCTTATTATCACTTTATTTATTTCGTAGCCACAAATCATTTTGCATTCATACCTAGATTCTCGATTTAGGTATGATTTTTATATTCTATATTGTAATTTCCCAGATCCAGTCCAAAAACTTTTCAAATATTTCCATCGTTCAAATCATATTCTGCCCATCACTTACATAAATACTTCTTTCTTAAGGTGATAGGTTAAGTTACAGTTCGTACAGATCCAAATTCTTAATATCTCTGGGTTATTTTTATACGTTAAGTTATTATACAGGTAAATTGCTCTTGGCTTGAATTTTCATAAAAATCGCACCAAACAAATTGTTGATATTATAAATATGTTGTATTAGATGAAGTAGCTGGCGTTGCCCGGGGTTAAAAATGATTTGAAGTAAAGTGTTGAGGTTGTGATGTGTTACCCATACCCCTACCCCTACCCCTATCGAGTATATTTCCTGTTTTTTGAACATTTATCAAAAAATACAAAAAATCTGCTTTAAGCGGTGGGAAAATGGAATGGGGTGGTTTTTAAAAATCTCATGTAGAGAGTGACCTGTCTCTTTCTTCGAAAGTCAAGTATGCAAAATTTCATCAAGCTCGGAATAAAAGCGAAGATTTGCATACAAAATAAACAAACACATTCTTTTTTTATAATAGAAGAAGAAGAAGAAATAGTAGATAATTTATTTTTAAACATAACCTAACCTACCCCAAATATTTGGTAAATTATATAAAACAAATAATAGCAAATTGTAGAAGTCAAAACGACTACCAATAGCTTTATTCAAAAAGTGAATGTTCATGTTAGTGAAATTTTATTATTAGTGCAGTGACTCATATTAAATTTAATATTAGGACATTTTCAGTAAAAAAATAAACTCCAATATTAACGACAGTCATCTTCATAAGTGTGTAGGCATGTCTATAAATAGTTTTCAGTACAAGTTTTTTTTAACAATTTTATTAGAAAGCGTGCTGTATGAAAAACATTAATAATAAACATCGTGACAGACGGTTGTGGCGATAATCGTCATTACGATGACGAATATTAAAAAGTGGCCTGGTTTATTTGCCGTGTCAAATGTTCAACTTTCCGGCCAAAATGTCACAGGTATTTGATTTGAAAAATATTTCCCATAGAATTAAACAACGTAATTTCCTTTTATGACATAATAACTTCTCATGAGGAAATTTTCTAATTAAATAAGGAATCTTTTCAAATCCAGACAGACGTATTAAAGTAGGTACATATATTGTATTTTAGCAATTTATTCTAATTTTATATTTGGATTGCGCTTACCTAGAGCTTGCCATTTAATTGTAGATTTTCATTAGTTTGAACTCCAAAATGTCATTACTATTGTAAAGACATGGAACGAGTGAAGTGTTTTTCTGCGCTTTTTATGCTCCTTCCTTGCTCAGAATTTTGAGCAAGGAAGCTAGTGTCCAACTTTGAAGACGTTTCAAGAGTACAGAAGGGTATTTATGAGACAATGTATGAATGTGAATGAAAAAAGGAGTGTGTGCCAAAACCGAGTTGTTGGAGAGCCATCCTTCCTGCCTATCAACTAGTTAGTTAGTTAGAATATCGTCGTAACCACCGCGAAGTCGTTTGGAGAAAAAGGAATAATTGAATTTTTGATTGGTAATTTGGAATCTGTAACGAAGAAACATCATCGTGGTTCAGTACGATTACTTGTTAAATTAGGATTTAGAATTAAAGCACTTAAGTATCTAATAGCACGAGTACCCACATAAAAAGTTTATTTTTAAGTGTTTCGTTTTTATTCTCCTATTCGAATGTTCCCTGGCCAGATAAAAAGTGACCGAAAGAGAGCTTTCAAAGGGAGCCGGAGATGGATTTCCGAAAGGGTTGGGAGAAGACTACCTGGCCGTAGGGGTCCAGTCACACAGTAATATCTAAAGGAAACAACAACTGAGTTAACAATCTGAAATAATAAAAGCGACTTGTGCACTTGTGGTAAACTTTCATAAAACTACGCTGTATAATTTTTTTGTTTGTTTTCCTTTATTCATTGATTTTTAAGTATAAATTTTTTTTTCATGGTTTTCGACTGCCAAACTAAGAACATGCCCGTATTATGGCAATCGATACATATATACACATTTACACATATACATAATAAATACATATTTTTACTATTTTTTTTTGTATTGGTCACTTTGTAGTTTGACATATTAATGAAATAAAACAGGGAATTCATGGTTATGAACAAAGTGATTGTTTAATTACGCCTCTTGTCTGTCTGTCGATAGCACAGTTTGTTCTTATCAGTGCCGGGAAGTTTTAGAGAGTAGTTTGAATGAACTCCAATATGTAAAACTGTTGCTATAAAGTTTTAAAATTAGTATGAAAAACATTGAATCCCCCATGTTTTATTTAGGTTAGCCCATAGATATTCCACTCTGGTTAGCCACAGATTACATATTCAAAGGAAGAAGGTTTGTTTGGGTAGAATATTATCAAAATTTAAAACACAAGTAGGTTCCTACTTTCCTACTACATATCAGCTAGTCTTCTAATGAATGTAATGTCAATAATAACCAATAAGGATAAAATAGCAACTGCGATGTCATAATATTGTGTCCTGTGCGTGCAAAATCTTATCTTCCCAAGCTAAAACTATCCAATCTAACGTGTTAATCTTTTCTTTTTTTTATTAGTTTCCATATAATTATGACATTTTAAGGTAAGGTATAAATATTAAAAATACATGTACGAGTATATTATAGATTTTTTTTCATGGTCGTCCTCACTAGGAGATTCTGTGCTGAGGCGGACCAGGTTTTGCATAAAGGGGTTTCAGCGACTTCTATATTTCAACATCAAGGTTAGGATAGGGTCTTTCCAGTAATTTCTATGACGTTTTTTTAGAATAGCAGTCAGTTCTTGTTCTGGTATTTCCTTAAGCCAAGTTTTGATGGACTTAATGAAATTATTGATTGAGTTTGTTATATAATTTTACAGCAAAAAATTCAGAGCTTCTCTGTCCAAAAGTAGTGTTGCATTTAGGTATATTTATCTTCTCTAGTTGCTTTGTTCTGGTATTATGATCATGAAGAGTCGTAGCCATTTTCTCATGTTTAAGATGATTAACTAGAATATTTTTGGCAAAGATTTTTTGGATACTTGGAACGTTGAAATGTTTAAAAATTTCCGTTGTTGACGTCCTTATGGGGACCTTCAAATTGGTATTTATGAAGTAACCTGTGTTTATGTTTCTGCATCTATTTTTCCATTATGTATGTGTTTTTTCATGAAACTTCGCTGTACAAATTATCTAATTTATAATAATTATTATAAAATCATTAATTTCAATAGCGCAATTAAGTGATATTTCACCCCTTGTGCCCACCGTCCATTACTTTGATAACTTAACCTGTAGTATGCCATGCATTTACGGTTAATAATCTATTCAGGGGTGTACTGCTTACATAAATTTACCCCAACAGCCACAGAGGCGCCTACATAATAAAGCAAGCAAACTGAAAGCGAAGTTATTCCACGTTAATTTAAACAAGCAAATTATGAATCAAACGTTGCAGCATGTTGTACTTAAATAATAAACTGAATATTTTAACTCCGAAGGAGAAAATCAGCTTTCATGAAGCCATAAAAACTCTCGAAAAATGCGCTCTGGCTTTATGAAATTTTCACATTTTTTCTGTATAAAATTTTTAGGTCAAAGCAATAATTTTTATATTTTCATATGAAGCGGTAACTTGTATTATAATTTAAAAAAATAAAACAATAACTTTGTTTACATCACTTTCATACTTTTGCCGATCGGGTTTCGCAAGTACCGTAGCTTCTTCAGGGCAGTATACAACTAAACTATGAACTATGATACGCATCTGTTATAGATTGATTAAAACAGGCGAGTGACGGGCCAAGGGTGGGAGAGGTGAAAAAAAATGGAAGAAAGATGTAATTTATCTTAATAAGGTAATTCAAGAAGAATGCAAAAAAAACATTGTCCCTTTCTTAATCTTACTCATTACGCTTACACAGCCTTGCATTCTTTACGAATTTCAATATTTTTCACACGATCATACATGGTTTTACCAAACATTCGTCTCAGAGATCTCATTTCTACGGCATTCAGTTTACTTTCATCCTTCGTCTGCCAATTCCATGCTTCACTGCCATACATCAGGGTTGGTATCAGCACTCCATTGTGGACTGCTAGCTTCGCTTCTTTGGACTACTTTTCGTTAGCGCCAACCGCGTTCAGTCCTCCGTTAATGGAGTTTCCTGCATTCACCCTTCTTTCAATATCCCTATCAATCTTTCCATCTCTCGTAAACATACTTCCCAAATATACAAACTCATCGACCTGCTCCAAGTATTCGTCATTCACCACTATATTACACACTGTTTTCGTACTCTCTCTTTCAAACACCATGACTTTAGCCTCACTTACATTCATCATTAGCTCATTCTTCATACATACTTCATTCAACTTAGATACGAGGGACTGTAAATCTTCCATACTGTTAGCAATCAGCACCGCGATAACGATAATGATAATTTATAAAAATGGCTTTCAAATATTATTTTATAAATATCAATAAAAATTATTAATCAGACATAGAATTTTAACTATTCGCTGTCCGCTGGCATCACAGTAATCTAACCTACATACAGATCAGTTATAATAAAATCCACCATTAAAAATAATTATTATTGTTTCTTTAGATTTATAACTCGACAAAAATTACGAAAATGTTCGAAAAATAGCCAAAAAGTAGTCCGGTAAAGTCATTTGGTCCACGCTCGGAGCATTAGAGGGAGATGCTGGAGATAATGGAATAACGCACAGTATTTTGGCGGCAAATTATGTGTTTGGGTTCAGAGTTGTTAAAAATTTCACCTACCAAACATGGACGATGTACCTACCATAGAGAAAACAGAACCAACTTTGGATTGTGGCAGGTACCACAGATAGAGTAGTACGATATTGGTTGGTACTACCTATGATTGTTAACCAGAAATAAAATGGACCATTTCATTTGAATTCAGAAAGTTCGACACCTATTCCGAAACTGACCATGATATAGCTATTTCTTAATTTTTAACCAACAAATATTGAGAGTTCCAGTTCCAGTACACGAATGAAATATTCGGGATGATAATGGGTGCATTGACCTGCAGATTCCTGACAGAAAAATCTGAGAAAAATTCATGCCATCACAGCTCACCATTTGAAAGTTTTCAGCTTCCGACGTTATCTTTACTACAGATTTTTTAATTATCAAAATTATTTTCAAAGTAAATCAGTTTTACCGGTAATAAATCGTAAACACTGTCCAAATTAAAATTGAATGGGACTAAATAAAATTATGTAAGAAAGTCGTCTCAATGTGAAATTTGAAAATGGCATTGAATCCCGAAACAGCTGTAACAATATTTAAAAAAAAAACTAAAATACTTGCAGAACTTAATAATAACATTATTAAATTTAATTTACTTCAAATTTAATTTTAAAAAAAAAGTTAAATTAGGTTGTAAAGCGCCCATTAGATGATTTTCCCATGAAAACGAGGCTATAGAAATAATCTATTTTTTTATTATTAACTAACTAACTAACCATCACGCCGTTTCCCCGCAGGAGTAGGCAGAGAGGACATGCCGCCAAACAACTCGATATTGGCATACACTTCTTGCTTCATTCACATAAATACATCGTCTCATACATTCTATTCTGTTATTCCGACTTATGTCATTGCTCGACTCAAGTATTTGATTCACTTGATCGTCCCATGTCTTCCTCGGACGTCCCTGGCCTTTTCTTCTATTCACATTCGCGTCATATATTTATTATTATTATTAAGTCATTTCCATCATGAGTTGTGTAACTTTGAAGTAACAATTTAACTGTCAAAAGACAAGACACGCCGCCATATTTCATAAAATTCGTCATCGATTTACATTGATAAATACCATAAATACCAACTCGCTGAAATATTTCCTCATCCACACATCCTCAGTAGCTTTTTCATCTTTCAAACATTTGAATCAAAAGCTGAGAGGAAACATTAAAAAGTAACTCGGAAAAACTCGTCGGTGCGAATAATAATATGAAAGTTCAAAAGTCACGTCACGTCACCGGCGGCCATTGTTAGTTGCCCGCTCAGTTCTAGTTCAGGAAATAACAAGAAAGTGGCAATAATAGGACGGGCTCCATAGGTCGCAATTTCTGCAAATCCAGTCTGCCGCCTCTTACCAGACCTGACGGTTCACTAGCAAACACTGCTACCGAAAAGGCCAACCTTTTAGGGAAAATGTTTGCAGAAAACTCGGCCCTCGACGACCGGGGTGCCATCCCGCCGTCGGTTCCTCACTGCGGCTTCTATATGAAAAAGCTGAGGATACGGCATCGGGATGTACTCCTTGTCTTACGGGGGCTCGATGTTAATAAAGCTAGTGGGCCTGACGGAATACCTGCCCTGGTATTGCAGAGGTGTGCTGCAGAAATCGCTCCAGTTTTAACAAAGCTCTTTAAAATGTCCCTGAAATGTGGCTCTGTGCCCTCTGGTTGGAAAAAAGCGGTCATTCATCCTATACCTAAGAAAGGTGACCGCTCCAACCCGGCCAACTACCGCCCCATAGCGATCACATCAGTTCTGTCCAAGGTGATGGAACGTGTGATCAACGACAAACTGCTTACATACCTCGAGAAGAACAAAATCATTAACGACCGCCAGTATGGATTCCGGCGAAACCGCTCGTGCGGTGATCTTCTCGCGTATGTGACGCATGTTTGGGGACGGTGCCTGGAACGTTATGGTGAGACTCAAACGGTCTCACTGGACATTTCTAAGGCCTTTGACCGGGTTTGGCACCGAGGACTTGTCAACAAACTGCCTTCTTACGGACTTCCTGTTTCCTTGTGTACGTGGATTGCCGACTTTTTGAGGGAGAGATCGATTCAGACGGTTGCTGATGTTTTCATCTCTTCCTCGCATTCAATAAATGCTGGCGTCCCACAAGGATCGGTTCTATCTCCGACATTGTTTTTGTTGTACATCAATGACCTCTTGACATGTGCACCAATCCATTGTTACGCGGATGACAGTACAGTCCATGATTGCTTTTGTTTGACAAGCCCCCAAAGGGCACACAAACTCCAACGGCTCGGAGGGCTTTGAAACAGAGAATGGACGGTTACCTTGAGAGGGTCTCCTCTTGGGGTAAGAATAACCTCGTCGAATTTAATGTTTCAAAGACCCAATCATGTCTGATTACGTCTAAAAAGGATCGAAATGACAATCTAGTCTCCTTTAATGGAAGCAATCTTCCCAACAAGCCCTCCA
The DNA here is from genome assembly GCA_022606495.2 of Halesus radiatus. Taxonomy (NCBI): domain Eukaryota; kingdom Metazoa; phylum Arthropoda; class Insecta; order Trichoptera; family Limnephilidae; genus Halesus; species Halesus radiatus. Next base: position 238,024 of record JAHDVE020009821.1, on the reverse strand, counting down.
TTGATATGCTTGGTGTAACCTTAAGTGATCAGCTCAGGTATGGGGTCTCCATCGAAACCCGAGTAAAGTTAGCCTCTCAGAAGCTGGGCGTATTGTACAGAGCCCGCAGATACTTTAATAGTACACAACTGCTGACCCTGTACAAATCGCAAGTGCGCCCCATTGTAGAATTTGGCAGCCACCTCTGGTCGGGAGTCCCAAAATATCTGAAAAAAACCTTGACTCTGTGCAGAAACGGGCGGTCCGTTTGATAGATTCGCCTATCTTAACAAATGGGTTGCAATCTTTGGAGCACAGACGTCAGGTGGGAATGCTGTCCTTGTTCTACCGGTATTTTAATGGAAGATGCTCCGAGGAACTAGCGTCATTGATCCCTTCGGCACCGGTGCATAGTCGGGAAACACGCCAAACGCGCCCAACATTTGCACACGGTTGACATTTGTCACATGAGAACGGGTCGCTTCTACGATTCGTTCTTGTGTTCAACAGCTCGGCTGTGGAATGATCTGCCGGCCTCTGTGTTTCCTCCATCCTATACCATGGGTCTCTTCAAGACCCAAGTTCACTCCTTCCTATCCTCTAAAAGATCCTCCACACAGCATCCCCAAAGATGATATAGGCCTTGAGGGAAATTGTTTCCTCCTTGGTCTCCTGTGTGGAGTTACTGTAAAAAAAAAAAAAAAAAAAATCAACTGTGATAATTTAATCACCTTTTTGTCGTTATCGCTCTCATTCCTGTTTTTAAATTTCAGCTGAATTTGAATACATATTTAGACGATGTTGTTTTAAAAGCATTAAGGTGAAATTGGGTTACGGGTGGTATCTCCGTTCTAACTTCGTTCTTTGTTTTTCATAAACTACGCGTGTGACAGAAAGAGAAACCGTTCACTTAAGAAGAAGAGGTTAGAGCGGAGGTGTCAGCAGTAGAGAAACCCTTCCCTTGCATTACTGATCCCTCAAGCTCCGGTGCTGTACACTCAGTGTGCACATTTAGAATTTTGTAATTTATAAGTTGGATAAAAATAATTAGTTTACATTTGTTACTTATGGAAATCCTTTTTTTAATAGAACATAATATTTACTATTAATGTACATGAGTGTTGAAAACGGGCAAAATCGCAGGCCACGCATTCAACGCACGATACGCCCATTACAGCCGGCAGACCGCCGGGTACTACTGACTACCACGCAAGGTGGTACGGTGCCCGTATCCTTCTTACTCACTACTACAGCATCACTCGGCAAGTTATCAACGCACGCAGACATACATAAATATTAACAAATTTTTCGACAAAACATTTATTTTCTGTATGTTCCATATAATTATTTTATCGAATACATAAATGTATTAATGAGGAACACCTAAAATATGTACTCCGTGTTTAGCATATTTAAAGAGATATTGAAATAATTAGAGACATGTCAAATTAGTTGACAGCACCGGCAAGGAAGGGTTATATGTGTAATATACAAAATATAAAGCAGAAAAAACTCTTAAACGGTGAGCTATGACGTCATGAATTTTAAATATATTTTTAATGAAATTTCGGAGGTGAAGGCATTATTGTACTATTTTTCAGCTTGTAATATATTTTCCATCATGTGCTATGGAGCTTTGCAGTAACAATTTTTCTGTCGAAATACAACAAAACTCAATATTTTAAGCGGCATGTCTTTCAAACGTTTAGATAATAAGAAATGAGTATAGAAACTCGCTCGAAACCGGTTTGGAAAACAAGTCAAAACGTAATATATTCAGCTTCTTTTAGGCTTCATTAGAATTCTAGATTATTTTACATGCCCGGATAGTAGGAACGCCACTGCAAGAATAAGAACGGCAAATAGATTTTTTTTAAATACTTTACAACTTTACATTAGGGACCTAACAGATGTTAACAAAACAATAATGCTAACTATGCAATAGGAATTATAAATTTATTACCCACTATCAGAAGTCAGTCTTCTCGTGAATCCGTTCCACCTTTGTTACGGCTCCCAAAATTGGTAACTGCAATGGTATAAATTCCCACAAATCTCCCAACTCCCTCCGGCGTATTCGGGGTATCCACGGGAGATACGCTGGCGCTGGCTGCAAATTAATGCCTAGTACAATTAGCAATGAAATACGCTCGCGTCAAATCCGTTTCACACCCAACCCAAACTAAGGGTATGTTTTGAGACATAAGAACTTATAACAATTAAATGTTGGTCACTAGGGGAACGATCGATGTTCCCAATTTACTAATATATCAATTTGAGTGTTGGTCACTGTGGGAACGATCGATGTTCGCAATATAATAATATGTCCATTTGAATGTTGGTCACTAGGTGAACAATTGATGTTCTCAATAATATATCCAATATAATATGTCCATTTGAATGTTGGTCACCGTGGGAACGATCAATGTTCCCAATATGTATATCCAATATAATATGTCCAATTGAATGTTGGTCACTAGGGGAACGATCGATGTTCGCAATATAATAATATGTCCATTTGAATGTTGGTCACTAGGTGAACAATTGATGTTCTCAATAATATATCCAATATAATACGTCCATTTGAATGTTGGTCACCGTAGGAACGATCAATGTTCCCAATAAGTATATCCAATATAATATGTCCAATTGAATGTTGGTCACTAGGGGAACGATCGATGTTCGCAATATAATAATATGTCCATTTGAATGTTGGTCACTAGGTGAAAAATTGATGTTCCCAATATGTATATTCAATATAATAATATGTCCATTTGAATGTTGGTCACTAGGTGAACAATTGATGTTCCCAATATGTATATTCAATATAATAATATGTCCATTTGAATGTTGGTCACTAGGGGAACAATTGATGTTCCCAATATGTATATTCAATATAATAATATATCCATTTTAATGATGATCACTAAGGGAACCATAGATGTGTCCACTATGTATGTTATCCAATATGATCAAAAAATATTTTCATGCTCTCAATAATAATTCACCAAATGTTTAAAGAGATTACAAATAGAAACAAGAAAACAGTAAAAAGAGAAATGGTACAATACACATAAACAAGTAGTGCAAAAAAGTTTTGTGGTATGTACATAATTGGAAAAGGTTAATAGGAAAACGGAATAAATCCAAAATGTACAAGTGTAATGGGGACAATTTTACGCCTATTTTGTATCAAAAATTCATCGATAAACTGTCTGTAAGTTACGTTAAAAATGCCAATGATCAACGCTTGAACTACTCTTTTGATTGGCACATTCTGATAAACAGAAATTCTCGCTTTTGAAGCATAAAATAGTACATGATATTTTCCACGAGTTTATTTGTTAAGGACTACCATTTATATCAATATATCCATTTCAAATTAAAAGGTTTCTTGAATTTTAATGACATAGCAATATCTTGACATTGTTATCTCTGCAGGCGGCCAAAAGAGGAACTAAAACGATTTTTTTTTTCGTTATTCGGCTGTCAAAATATATTGAACTGAAAAAGTTTTGGTTTTTATTTCATCGATCCAAAGCGATATCTATTATGGGAAAAGTGAATTTTAGAAGGATATTCTCAATGTTTTGGCTTTCTCGGAGACCTTGAAAAAGGTCAAAGGTTCCCATAATTTCAGTATTTGGGCGACTTGACATCTAATCAAATTGTGTTTCCAATTTTGCTAATCGTGCATGCACTCAAAAATGGCCCTAAACCTTGGTAGGTTGCTAACCTAAGCAATACCGCAAACGAAATATCTGTAAATTCTGTAAGCGTAGTTATGGAAAATGTAGAATGTTTCAAAATATTAAAAAACCATGCATACCAACATTTCTGAAAATAGGTGCAGTTTTTAAAGCAGTGAAAGCTGTTTTGAATGTTTTATCTAAAATTCCAATAGGTATTTCATGTGGAATTTAAAATATTGCAGTTTGAGGATTATTGTGTTTTGCAACCTTATACATTTTCGTAATTACCCGTTTAGAATTTACAGATAGATCACTCGTAATATTTCTTCAGTCAGCAACCTGCAAAGTGTGTATTTTTGAGTGCTTAGCGTTAAACCTGAAATTTACAAAGCTCACTTTCCAAAGCAATTTAAAACGAGCAAACAGAATCTTTATCGCATCGATACGCAAAACAGCTGCAACCGATGCAAGCCTTCAAAATGCCTGACCCACATTGCTGGGCTTGCAGTTTGTCTTTAGCGTATATGGCTTTAATTTCTGGCCTAACGAAGCGCCATTGTTCCAAGTTGGCCCAAACTGAATACATACTCCACTCTAGGGCTGAATAATACAACTACAGTCAGCGTACCGCTGCAGTGGAGCACCTTGCTACTTCTAGTACGGTTTCACTATATTCTGCGGTTCCACTACTTTGCTGTGCGAATTCACAGTTTTACAACTCGCGCAAGTGGTCGACAACTTCCTCCACTAGCCCCCGTGTCTTCATAAATATAAAAACAGAAAATATGTGTTTTTTTCTTAAGCGGCTAAAATTCTTGAACAGGGAGATCTGACATCATAAAATTTTGCACAGATTTTTTTTTGTCAATGTCAAGCATTTTTTAAAACTAGCGGCGTCATTTCCATCATGAACTATAGAGCTTAGAAATATCCATATATATTTTTCATAATAAGACGAGACCCCATATTGTTTGTTGCATATTTTCAATTTTTCATTGGAAAAGAGATTTTGAAAAAGGTTGAAATAACGGGCGAAACCGAATAGCAAAACCATTTTTGTGTACAATAAAATGCGTAATCAAGTGTGGTAAACTGAAATATTGTAAAAAAAAATTATGTACATTCACATTTTTAACAAATTGTCGCCCATAACACAAACAGGCGTATCTCATATTTAGCAAATCTCCAAGAGAGCCAAAAAAAAATTTTTTTTTTGGTGGATCCTTACACATTTTATTACATGTTTCACTAATGGAGTAAAGAAAAATGCTCAATTAAAACTACATTGGCGAAACATGTAACAAAATGATAATAAGGATCTAGAAAAAAAAACAGTTTTTAGCCTCTCCTGTAAATTTGCTAAATATGTGATACGACTGTTGGTAATATGCGACGAAAAGTACAATGTGAAATAAAAACTTTAAAACAAAAACAAAATTGTCATTTTTATAATACATTATTCATCAATGAGGGTTTAGTTAACGAGTCTTCCGGTGATAAGGGGGCTGAGTCTGTATCTGTTGCGTCAGCTAACGCAAAGTTAAATCGGCCATAAACAACACATTTTGGCAGTTTTCATAAACTTGGGGTCGTCTTTTGTGTTTGCATTACGGGTTTGTCTCTTAACGTAAGCGCAAACTTAACTTGTTAGAGCAAATTGGACTAACAAACTGTCAAATTGTGTTGTCTATGGCCGATTTAACTTTCGTTAGCAAACGCAAAAGGTACAGACCTGACCCCAAGGTTGTGGACACCTCCACTAGCCGCATTTCTACAATTCCACAACTCCATAGTTCCAGTTCCACACTACGCGCCCACTCCACTGAAACGGCACTTTGTTTTTATTTTTAAGTCGTCCGCTTTCGTATATGGGTCACCGCGAAACCGCTGGGAAAATGCTTTGAATAAAGTTCCCTAGAAAAGCGATTACAATTTTCACTCTCTGAACAATCGACACTTTTCCGCGCGGAATATTTCGGTACCTATCCGCTTATTTCCGGGGAAATGTAGAAAAATATTACACGAGTAGAATCGGGAAAACTGTTGTGAATTTTTAGAAAATGTTTATGTCATTGAAAAATAATTCAGTTGTTCCTAGCAAGTTTTTAACTCTTTGTCACACTATTTTTTTCGGTACTTCCATGCTATTCGAAAAGTTTATTAAAGGTTAAGTTAGGTTAGGCATGGTTATCTTAGGTTAGGAAGGTTCAAAGTGGTAGATACTCTTGGTGTCGCCCTAATGGAAGATCATCACTCAGAATCGGAACGTTGCTTGAAATGGCTTTAGCCGCATTTGATGATCAGATCTAAATATTCGATTAACAAATACGTTTTTCGCCTAACATGTTTGGAATATATGTAGTTCCCGTTGTTGTATGTACTTTGTACAACATAAGATCTCTAATGAGTAATGAGGCGTATTACTAAACCACAAAACTTGAACAGCAACAAGTCATTCTATTGACACTACAAACCACCCTAACATTATCTGTAGAATACACCTTAATAATAATAATTTGTCTGACCTAACCCACCCAAATCCACATTATACTAAACACCCTACATCTACGTGCCCGCGTCTTCATACTAAATACTAAACAAACAACAAAACCCCATGGCATGCACGTGCAATAATCGCTCCTTATTAACTTTCCGCCCGGAGCGGCGCCGCGGACAGTATGCCCCCAATACCTTTGATCAGCGAATAGTGGCCTCAGTATACAGTGTTTTGTTGCATAGACGTATGGTTGTGGTTTGAAGCCACGAGATGATAATGATTGCATCCGGGCCGATTCCAACGGATTGGCGCCATGCTGCAGACGGACCACTTTCATTTTCAGAGACAAATCTCTTCCTCGGAGCAGAGGCGAATGCAGATTTTTCAAAGATTGATCTATTGCGTACCTACTTATCTAAACATATAGTATATTTTACCTTTTTTATACATAATACTAGTCATTATTTCTCGGCTTCGCCCGAAATTAAAAATGTTTTTTACTGATCATTTTATTAATAAAAAAAAAAAGAATGGAACTCTCAATGTAGCGTCTTGCCTAAGTTAAATGGATTTTTCAAATCTCTGTAATAATAATAAATAATAATCGGATGATTTTTATAGCGCCGTTTTTGTGAAAAATCACCTCAAGGGCGCTGTACAAATATTACTTCTTATTCTTATATTACATGTAATCTACGTTTTTTTTTTTTTACATTTATTTTCTCTTTTTGGACAGGCTATCATTACACATTATTTATAGACCATATAAAGAGATGCAGTTAAATTATCAATACGGCTTGGTCTAGGTTTTCATACATGTTAAATTGAAAAGAAAAAGAAGCTAACTGTATTTATTCCTCTCATGATCTAAAAGACAGAAAAAAGCTATGTAAAATTGAAAAAAATAAGAAACACAATGCTAAAGGAACCCTTGCACAACCCTTCGTAGTTTGCTAACTCAACCATTTCTGCAAATGATTTGTATGTAAATTCTACACCGGTAGTTGGGATAATGTGTGAACTTTCTAAATACAAACCCTTCAAACTATCTTTTAAATTCTATAAAATACATTACGAAATGTCTGGAAATAGGCGCGTTTTAAAACCAGTACGGCCAATTTTAAACGTTTTGTCTAAAATTCCAGTACGTATTTCATATAGAATTTAAAAGATTACGATTAGATTGGGGATTTTTGTCCTTTGAAACCTTATACATTTTCCTAAATACCCGTATAGAATTTACAGATAAAATTTTCATAGTATTTCTTGCGTTTAGCAGACTGAAAAGTGTGTATTTTTCGGTGCTGACCGTTAAATAGGTCTTGTAAATAATTGTTATTTTTTGTCAGTTAAATGGATATTTCACAGTTCGCGGTGGAAATGACATTGTGAGCTGAAAATAGTTCATTGAAACCCCTAACTGGAAGATACTTTTATGATCGTCCTTTTTCTTCGTTGTCTGTGGTTATCTATATATATAAAAATCAATGTAAGTTTGTTTGTTTGTCCTTGATGTTCTCGACAATCACTGTACCGGTTTCGCTGAAAATAGCACAGTTTTTTTTTATTCATGCCGGGAAGGTTTAGAAAGTAGTTTGAATGAAATACAATATGTAAAACTGTTGCTATAACGTTTTAAAATTAGTATGAAAAACATTGAACCCGCCATGCTTTATTCAGGTTAGCTCATAGATATAACACTCTGGTTAGCCACAGATTGCATATTCAAAAGAAGAAGGTTTTTTTTGGGTAGAATATTTTCAAAATGGAAAACACGAGTAGGTACCTACTTGAGAACTTTATGATTTAGATATGTTTTGAAAAAATAAACGAATGTTTCTTTATTTAGTTACTTTCGCTGTCAAATCAATTCTGGCACCCTAATAACAAGCAAGAATTCACAACTTCATAACTTTATTAAAAAAAAAATCCTTAACAAGGCCGGGTACACTTCAGCTAGTGTTTAATAAATAGATCTGATTGTCGAATTAAATGACAATCATTGGCTCTTCCTACTTTTGCTTTCCTCCGCATTTTCTTTCCGCCTCTCAACATATATTCTTGAACAAAAGGAGCCATAATACCCCTGGTTCCGCGCAGTGGGTTTATTTTGTGGTTATCTCATCTAAAAAAACAGCATTTCATTATTCGGGACAAAAATACTAAAATCGCTGCTCTTGTGTGCCTTGGTAAATGGATCGCCTGTTTTGTTTTCTCTTTTTCTTAATCTGATGTTTATCCTAATTGGACTTGAGTCTTCCCACACAAATGGTCTCCCACACATTCGTATTCCAAAGGTGACCATGAAAACATTATTGAGTTAATTCCAATAAATAACCATTCCTATTTAGTATTTTTATCATAAACTAGCTGATGTGTACCCGGCCTTGCTCGGGCACAATAATTGATTTGACAGCGAAAGTAACTATCTCCAAATAAAGAAACATTCATTGGAATATTTTATATCATTCCAAACGTTTATTTTTTCAAAATATATAAAGAAATAAATAAGAGAAACAAATAACCATGTAAAACTATCATCTCTATAAATAATATTTCTAAAACTGTGTTCATCTGAAGCGACCTGCCAGGTAAGTATGTTTTTCTGTATCTGTTTGTACATAGTTAGCTAATAAATATTTGTACAGCGCCCTTGAGGTGATTTTTCACAAAAACGGCGCTATACAAATCATCCAACTATTATTATTATTGTTATCTATATCTTAAAGTTCTTAAGTAGGTACCTGCTCGTGTTTTCTGTTTCGAAAATATTCTACCCAAAAAAAGCTTCATCTTTTGAATATACAATCTCTGGCTAACCCGAGTGTTATATCTGTGGGCTAACCTAAATAAAACATGGCCGGTTCAATTTTTTTCATACTAATTTTAAAACGTTATAGCAAGAGTTTCACATATTAGATTTCATTCAAACTACTCTCTTAACCTTCCCGACACTAATAAAAATAAACTGTGCTATTTTCAGCGAAACCTGTCCAGTGATTTTCGAGAGCATCGAGGAAAAACAAACAAACTTACATTGATTTTTATATATATATAGGTAATACAGACTTATTCATTAAACACATTACTCAGTCTACTCCTAATAATCACAGATTAGTAGAAATATAACATGTATTATTACAGTACGCCATACCTCACGATATTGCTCGCCATGCAATGCCTTTGGCCGTCACATACGGATAATATAATATATATTTACATGTGGGTGTGGCGTAGACATATTCCTTATAGCGAAGCTATCGGTGTAATCACTATTTCGATTAATCTTTACTACGAATCGGTTTACATTATAAAAACCAAAAAATATGCTGTGAATAAAATGAAGCTTTCTCTACAGTTTTGTTTGATAATAATTATAAAAAAATGGTGATTACGTAACAAAAAATATAAGTGTAAACTACTAAATAAAAATAAACGATTCCATTAGAAAATTATGAACGCATACAAGAAACAAACTTTAAAAAATACTAATTTATAGATAAAATTATTTGGAACGGTTTCATTTGATTATTTTTTTCTTTCTTATAAAATTATTCACGAAATAGATAAAAACTGCTTTTTGAGCTTGCATCAAATATTTCTGAATAATTCTGCTTGTTAGGCGATTTTTAGGCCTATTACGTATATTCGTGGTGATATAAGACACACAGATAGTAATATTTTTGTCTTGTATATTCCTCTTGAGATTTGCAATAAATTTTTCCATCTCCTGCCGCACGTGTTCTTCCAGTGTTATTCACTGTAAAATGAAATATCAAGGGAACGATCACGGAGCAAATTTGGTCAATCCCGATAATTTTAATTGTAAATTTTGAAAAATATTATTATTTTAATTTTGTTATTTTGCAATCTTATATCCTGGTCGTCGGACAAATTGGTTTTTGCTAGATTCGTACTTATTTATACTTATCCGTTAATGAAGCGGTTTAATGGTCAAAGCTTTGAAGAACTAAAAAAAAAACCGCAATAATTATTGTTAGTACTCCACAAAGTCGTTCACAGGTATCTCAGCCTTTTTCCATCATGTTGGAACATTAGCACCATAGATTAATCATTATTTCTTCGTGCCTTTCATATTTTCCACGGCTATTGGCGCTTTCCATTTCCAACAGTTGCATGCATCTCCTGAGGTAGCAGTCTCCTGGTAAAAGTCCTACTAACTCCCAGCTGAATCCCTGTACATATTGAGTAGTTTCCTGTGAATTTATTCTAATACCGTACAAACATTAATACGCGCAGCTCCCGACATTTACCATACATTGAGACGGCAAAATGCTACACTAGCGACCTCTAGCGGCTCGAGTTGTACAATTTAGGTTTTTCATACATTTTAATAGATTTTCTGTGAAATAAATTCTAAATAAATATAATATTAAGTGACCTTGATTTTACTCCTTTTTTGCTTATGCATATATATATATATTTTTAAAGGAGGTTAAAGATTGTATTAACATTTAAAGCCTCGCTGCTCGCGCACCGTCCTAATTGTTTACAAAGGAAATTAAATATTTATTACAACAGCAACACAGTCTGGAAACCTATAGCCCGGGCCGCTAGAGGCGGTAGAGTAATATGTTGCCAGTATTTTGACGTCCATGATATTTGATTACACGGGTAGCTTTGTTGCGGGAATGGCAAAATTGTAAATATGAACGAATTTCCTGGTAATATTCATATGATAATAGTTGCCTATTCCGGACCTTTCGCCGGAACTTGTGTCCATTTCTTCCGGCCTGGGAATCGAACCGGTCATTTCGCTGCAGGCTCCGCTCTGTATGAATTGAGAGTGACCCACTGGACTGAACCGGTTCACGTACCAAGGTCATCTGTGGGATAAATCTTAATTGTGGGCACTTTTCAAGATTAAGAAAATGACATTTGCGTTTATGTGGGATCGAAACTCTCGGAACAATCACATAAATGTGAATATCAAATTATTTTAAAACAATAATTTCTGTTTTCCACTAGTAATACAATATTGAATGTCTGTGGTTGAAATCTGTTTTTAAAATTAATTCAAGTTCAATTGTAAATAAAACAATGATATCCAGGTCGCTTTCTTACATTGCTTTGGATTAAATCTATTATAATTTTCTTTCAACGAATAATGGACAGATCAAACAACGTTAACTCTCATATTCGTTGATTGGAAAACACTAAGTTCGAAAACTTTCTATTATTGGTATATCTCAGCATAATCTGATAACAATCACAGATCAAATACATAAAGATGCCCTAATACGCAAGGGGAAGAAGCCAAGAGGGGTGGGGGCGAGCTAGGCGTGCCGCCAATTTAGTTTGATTATTTTTATAAATATATTTTAATTTGCTTACCGCAGTCAAAATCACGCGAACAAACGTGGATGGCGGTAAACTAAGCTGGTGCCAAAATGGGTGTCACGTGACCTTTGCCTCCAGCCATCGATATCGTACTTATGTCAAAGTCTATGTCAGTGGATAACAATAATATAAAAGCCTCGGGTTCAATAAAATGGATTTATAATAATAATACAAAAGGGGTTGCAGATTTAAAAAAATTGAAAGAACATATTTTAAAGGATACGCTTTGTTTTCTTGTTAAATTGATTTCAGGAAACGTAAAAAAAAAATTTAATTTCGTATTTAGTAGTTTTAATTTCCTGTGAATCGCAAATGATGTACTTACCTAAGCATCAATTGCTGCAAAATCGAGTACGATGGCATTCTAGAGCTTTTACTGCTTCATAAAAGAAATTCAGATTTTTTACTCTTTCATAAACAATCAAATGTATCTCACCCATCTCATAAACAATTCCAGCAATCTCAGCCAACTTCAATTATTTTTTGTTAACGTGAAACAGCATTTAAATTGCCTTTCTTTCTTTCTAATGTGTTTTTTTAACTTTTCAGATGATTGATTAAAATAGTTCCAAGTTTCTATACATTTTGACAACTAAAACTCTCAGTTTCTTTAAAACTTCAATTTAATAGCTGACAATACCACAATTTAATGTGTCGAGATTGTTGTCTGAGCTTTTATAGCCCTCGCACGCACCTCCGCCTTTTTACAATCTCATATAAAAACAAAGCCACAATCTGTTTTAACCGCCATAAAGCACGGATTTAGATTGCAACGGAGCGGTGTGTGGTGTGTGAGGTCACCGGTGCCACAATTCTCAGTTGAAGTGGTCCAGGTCTCGGCGGTCCGCGCAGGTACCGGCATCGGCAGATCCGTAAGCACTAACGGTACTCACAAGTACCAGAAACTATAGGCTCCAGACTTGTCTGAGCCATGCGGTGCTAGGCAGACGTCAGAAACTTGTGGACTTCGAATTATTTCAAATACCACATTAACCCTTTACTCATGTTTCAAGAAGCGTCAGGTGTCCGATGATTTGCTAATAAGAGAACAATAAAACGGTCAATCAAACATATAGCAGTACAAATTTGAACAGAGAAATTCGATAGCGCAAATAACAAAAATTAAACAATGCGCTTAGGTGATATGGACAATTGACAAATAAAACGAATAAAATGGATAACGAGTGCCAGGAGAATTTAATGTATTTTGCCGCCGATATTTAATAGATAACTCACCAATTGCTATTTCCGGCAGCGACGTAATTGCGAAAACAACCGTCAAACTTCTGGGCGTTTATGTGGATTCGGACTTTTCGTTGAAAAGTCAAATAAACAGGACAGTCAGCACTGGTTTCTTCTACCTAAGACAACTCAAATCAGTCCGACGGAACCTTTCTACAGAGGCAACTAAACTATTGGTTAACTCATATATTGTATCACGTCTTGATTACTGTAATGGCATCTACGCAGGTCTTCCCAAATACCAAATTGATAAACTGCAATCAGTGTTCAACGCCGCAGCAAGGCTAATCACTGGGGTACCTAAGCTTTCGCACATTTCGGAACATCTCCGAAATCTTCACTGGCTGAAGTGCCCTGAGAGGATCCAGTACAAGTTGTGCTGGGTGGTGTTCAAAGCTATCAATGAAATGGCCCCACCCTATATCTCTGAGCTATGTGTTCCGGAAAATACTAGTCTAAGGCAGTCAACTCTTAGATCAGCGACATCATCTGCTATCGGAAGGCTGAAAGAACCTAAACGCGAACCGAGCACTAAGTTGGGTGATCGTGCTTTCGGAGTACCTGGCCCTAAAGCATGGAATAAACTCCCTATGGAATTGAGATGCATATCCAGTCCGTCAGAATTTAGAGCTAAACTAAAAACTCCTCTGTTCAGATACTCATTTCCATAAATTCGTGAACATATTCTTACATTTTTAATGACATTGTTTCCTGTGTTTATCTATAATTCAATTTTCCATGTCCAATACTAAATTCCCTAGAAATTCCTACCAATATACAATGTCAGTGGGAGCTGAACATATCTGTTTTAATTGTGAGTGACAAATCTTCCTAATGCGCTTAATTGATTGTCGATTATTTTCATTTATTTAATAGCTATGCGTTTCTTTAAATTCAGATAACTCATTAAATACATTTTTTGTATCCATGTCATAAAACTAACAATAAAACATATACATAATATTAATATAGGTAAAAACTTCCTTCTTCTTTTGGCGCTCATAACATTTTAAAATTTAATCCTATAAAGGCATCTGTCTAGCATTACCATCTCTATTAACATGTCTAGCATTACCTAGACATGTTAATAAAGATGTAGAATATGATATACTCGTATATGTATGTATATTACCCTCAAACTGATCAGAAGCATACAAATGCAGCTGTGATGTATCACACACATACTCGCCCCACTGCTGTTCAATATCAGGTTATGCTCTGATTTTGTAAATAGTAACATTTTGTACATAATTTAGTCTGAAATGTAAATATGTTAGTTGTAAGCCTCTATCACTAGTTTTAAGTCACTAGCTACAGGCTTTAGTTGTAAGTCGCTATCTATATAAGTCTTAGATGTAAGTCACTAATTATAAGTCTGAACTAGGTATTTTCTAGTTATAAATCTTAGCTGTAAACCATTAGTAATTAATCTAATATGTAAATTATTATATATAAGTCTAAGTGATAAGGTATAGGTTAGATAAATGATGTTGTAAAGCGCCTTTGAGGTGATTTTCTCATGAAAACGGCGCTATAAAAATAATCCATTTATTATTATTATTATTTCTAGTACATACTCGTATGTACAATGGTAACATTGATATTCTAATATTAAACATACTATGGTATATATCTGCAAATAATTATACTTTTAAGCAATTGTTTTTAACTTCTTCAAAAATTGTACCATGACTTTGTGGAACCGTATTTAACAAATAATAATAAACACTTTGTTTTAACTACCAGCGCCCTTGAGGTGATTTTACAAATCATCCAAGTATTACTATTAGTATTACTGTTTTTAATCATATATGTCAATATGTTTCCAAACCAATGGTTCCTTCATCAGGATAAAAAGAATACATTGTATCCTGCTGAACAATTTTCCCTTCTTTTACATTATCTACCGCTCTATATAGCAATGAATTCTGAGATATTGATATCTTTCGAAGTGGAGGTCTCACTTCATTTTTTCTTCTTGATTGTGTATGTGTGTTGGTGTTTATCAACTTCTAACATAAATTCAGAATACGACTTTGCGAATTAGATTCAATATGATAAAGAAGAAGTCGGGGATGCCCCAGCAAGACATCGAACTATATGGACAAAAAGATTATTGATATTCCATTAAGTATGTATTCACCGAAACTGAAACAAAATTACTAAAAGGGAAACCTCGTTGTATTGGGGAAATTTCCTGCATTATATTTATAATAATCCCCATACTGTTAATACGCCACTATATGCGGAATGCTTTCACAAAATAAAACATCTGTTCTATTTTTAATGGTTTTCCATCAATGCTTTGCGTACCGGACTACAAAGAAGAAACCAGTCGCGTGCGTTTGATATTTCGTGAAACCGGAATGAGAGTAATTCTTATATTAGCAGATTCGTATGAATAATATTCTAAAATTTTCTAATGGATCTATAGCGGTCTTCAACGATTAATCCACTTTTTGTTCTGTTTCTTATTGACCACCACAATTAACACACATTTTTTCGTCGTTTCCATTGAAGTAAATGATTTTAAAGTATCGTAAATACAATTTTAAATTGTAGTTAGGACATAAACAATTTGTTTGTGATAGTTTCATAGTGATAGAAATGCGGTATTAAAACCCACAGATCCTCATCATGATACTTAATTCTAGGTTTGGATTTGACCTCCCCTAAAAATCTTCTTCACCGGCTCCGGTCCTGGTTATTCGTCTTCGGACCCAAGGCCTTCCTATCCTGCTCCATTATTCTTACATGTAGTTCATCCGCGTCTTCCTTGGTCTGCCTGCAGGCCGCTTCCACTTGGCACCCACTTAGTATCCTGTCATCTGGTTTTCTTTCCACATGGCCAGCCCATCGCAGTTTTTGGGACCTACAGGATCTTGTCATGGTTTCGCGCTCTTTGGAAGTTGTATTCTCGAGTTCATGATTCATTTTATTTAAACACGTACAATATTATCTAAATAAATAGACCGAATGATACTTCATATA
This sequence comes from Halesus radiatus, assembly GCA_022606495.2. Classification (NCBI taxonomy): domain Eukaryota; kingdom Metazoa; phylum Arthropoda; class Insecta; order Trichoptera; family Limnephilidae; genus Halesus; species Halesus radiatus. The sequence continues at coordinate 222,262 of JAHDVE020009821.1, read as the reverse complement.
AATACAGTCCACTTTACTTGCAAAATTAAAGTAAAATATTGTTCCCTAGCGTGAAGCAGGAAGGGGGTGAGGCGGCTATCGATGTCGCCCTAATCCTTCCGACCTCGAATGATCTCAACGAACGTAGTCACCGCCGCCCAGAGCATTTGAGTTACCGGCATGCCTATTTCATTTGCTCGTTGAGTTTTTTTTTACATTAAAAAAGCCAATTTACTCGAATACTGATTATGTTATAACCGATAAAAGGTTAACCGATAAAAGGTTAACCGATAAAAGATGTAACCATTACATCTTTTCCAGCCTTGTAGGCATTTTGCGGTTATCGTTGGAGATCCATCACCGTCGAGCGCTTGTAATCTACTGAAGCCCGTGTTATTTCTATGATGCCAATTGACCGCATGTTGTTGCCCATATTTCAAACAATAATATTTACTCCATTTGTATACCTCTATGCAGTAAACAGGTTGCATGGATTAAAATCTCAAACACTTCCTTTATTAAGCTCGTTCTGTATCTACTTAATATATTATTATTTAATTAGCATCTTACGTTTAAGAATACTTGTAACCAGTGGTGTAATCCGATTTCAGTACCTAACAGCAGGTTTCTTAGAAAACAATCTTTCAATACATTAGAGAGAATAGTGATTTGAATTGGAAAAACATTTTTTCAACCACGAAGCTAAAGCTTTTGTTTTTAATCTAACTAAATGACATATTTTCAATTTTAAAAACAGATTTCCGGATATCTTAAAATTAAACAACGGATTTCCGGAAACCCGCTGAATGACATCACTACTTTTAACAAAAGATGTTTTTAGCAAATTGGGCATTTGTAACATTCCCTTTAATGTGCGACGCATTCGAACAAACCGTGTTCGAATCCCAAACGAACTCTCAAGCTCTCTAAACGTGACAGCCTAAATATACAATGGCCCACTTAGGAACACAGGCCCGTGTGTACATCGGCAATAAAACAGTGTCTTGCCAGAATGCGTGTGTTCCTTTTATGGCGCATTAATATCATCACACACGTGGCACAACTGACAGCCCCGGACAAATTTATTACAGTTTTCATATCCAGGCTCTGAAAACCTGGACTTCGTTGTGTCACGGGTTTTCTGTCAACGCTTTCCTTTTTTATATGAGTCCCAGCTGCTCCCAACAGTCTGGAGCCAGTGAGACTATGGCATCCCCAATTGGGATATGTTGTGAGGCTGAATGTATTGAGGGGGGGGAGACGGGAAGAGGAACGCTGGGAAGCACCTGGCTATTCAGATCTGGTCACCAAACATGGCTAATGCCGTTTCAAGCAACGTTTCGATTCTGAATGATAGTCTTTCACAGGGCGATACTGATAGTATCTACCACTCTGGAACATGCCGCAAATATACTGCATATTATGTTACATTTAAATATTGTGAAATAACACAATTTAATCAAATGATCGTGTGAAAAATGTTGAGATTCGTAAAGAATGTAAGGCTGATGTAAGCGTAGTGAGCAAGAATAAGAAAGGGACGCTTAGATGGTTTGGGCATATAGAGCGAATGAATGAAGAAAGGAGTGTAAGGAAATATATGACGCGAATGTGAATGGAAGAAGAAGCCGGGGACGACCAAGGAAGACATGTCACGATCAAGTGAATCAAATACTTGAGTCGCGGGCCATGTCAGAAGTCGGAATGACAGAAGAGAATGTATGATTGTATGAAAGAGAATGAAGCAAGAAGTGTATGCCAAGATTGAGTTGTTTGGCGGTCCGTCCTCTCTGCCTACCCCTGCGGAGAAACGACGTGATGGTTACTTAGTTAGTTAGTTAGAATTTACTTGCGCACGCCGGGATGTCCTGTCACCGGTATTACATTGCATCCATTTAAAAAAAAAGGATTTTCATCACATTACTTCTGTCACTAATTTTGCCACGTCTTTTCCATAATTGATTTTTTACCCTCTTTTTTTAACTGACATTTTCACCAACGCATTTTTTTTTCCATTTTGCATACATCGTAAGTACAGAGTAACTAAACTATACTGGCAGTCGGCCAAAAATGGTACTAATTAACTATGTATTTATTTTTGCACTGCGTCTGTAATATATACAGTACGAACGCCCCCTTTTGCACAGATAAGTTTGTACATTACGTTTGAAAATCGTACTTTTTGCTTTTGGATTTTACTCGTTGTCTTTTCTATCATGTTTCAGATCATAGACGTTAAAATCGTGTTCAAAATAATATTAATATTAACAAAAGTTCAACTATATCGCTAACGTTTTCTTTGCGGGTAATTTTCAAAGGGGGAAGTGATATACGATTCAGAAAATATAGGTTTTAATTTTCTCAGAAAAATTAGTGTTTGATGTATTACAAACGCCTGGTTACACAGAGCGCATAAAATCTAGAGTCGTACAGGGATTGGCCCAGGCACTTATTATTCCCATATTTAATTAGAAGTAAACTGGAATATGGAAATTCTATTTGGAATCCTAATTACTATAAATATGAAAACATTGTTGGAATCTGTTAAAAAGAAAGCTAAGAATGTTATCTTTTAAATGTGGTTTAAATTACCTTCTTAGATCATATGACGTACATATTGAATACTTCAACATTAATTCACTTAAAATTAGAAGGTAATTGATTGATTTAACATGTTTATACAGAATAATTCACGGTCATCTAGATACTATATTTAGTCTTGGTAGTTTTGAAATAAATGTACCTAATTCCTGTTGTTTAAGACGCCATAGCACATTCCAATTGAATACTTTCAGAAATATTTTTGCCTACTTTAATCTTCTGCCTCAAATGTGTCTACTATATAATAAGATAGAGTGTGCTAATACAGACATTTTTGTCGGTAATCTCTACAGTTTCAGAGTCCCAGATGCGACTTAAATCTTTTTATTTTCTATTGTTTTTTTTACGTTTTCATGTTTAATTTAGGTTATGTTAATATTATGTTGTACAATGATTAAATAAATCGTTTAATTTTTTATTTCACTGAATTTATTAAGGTTCCTTAGGTCGGAAGTTGAGCAAACAAAACATGTTATCCTTTTAGAATAGTAATGCCCTGTTTGTCTTCGATGCAATAAAACTGAATGTATTACAATACATATCGGCTGTAGAAAATTCAGTGATCCTGAATTGCGGTATTAATCACTTAAGCTGATAAGTTGAAAATTAAAGTTGGTAAGCTTTCGTATAACCACGTTAAAATCAAAATTTACGGAAAATTAAAATATCTTCATAGAAAACATAATATCAATATTCATGTATTTATTATATTGTATACGCCCTTGAGGCAGGTGAAAAACATACCATAGTAGGCACATTGATATTATTCGCAAAATACAATAACAAAATATTTTAAATGTCTCATGAACAAATTCAGCAATAACATTTTCCATGTATAATTCAATATAATTTGCAACATAAGTGAATATACTTACATTATCACATTATAAGCATATCAAAAATATGGGAAAAACTGTTTGTACCTATATCTTATCACAAACTCTTGAATGATGAGCTCTAGCGTCATGAAATCGTGAAATTTTGCACGTTGACATATTAAATCTTAACTCTGAGGTAGGCCAGCCGTTTATGTTTCCCAAAATAAAACGGTGAGGTATTGTTTCATGAAATTGGCACAGATTTTTCTTTTAGAATTTTCTAGGACAACGCAAGTAAATTCATTTCGCTAAAGCTCTTTCCATCATTTAAGTAATTTTACAACATTGGATATTGGAAAAACAATCATGAACATCCTTATTTAAAAGAAGGAGAAGACTGTCGGCTAACTACATATATGTCTAAGTGGCTAACTTCAGTCTTCGTACGACAGTACTACAGCATAGGCTGTTCCACAGCACAACAACCATTCCGAGGCAACCGTGGACTATCAAAGGAGACACCTTTATATCAGCATATAGTATTTCGGTTATAGTTTGATTGCTTATCTTTAAATCCGTTATTTTTCAATAACGTTGAACCCATCTTAACATAGAGACGATCTTTCACTTTGCAGTCACATTTGTTATTTTATAAACTACCTAGATTATTGTTCAGCCCTCATTTTGATAATTAACTATTTACCCATTTATTTTGGAGATTGATACACCCCGATCGGAGTTTTAAATATTGTTAATGTAACTTTTTTAAATCACGCTCTATATAATAAAACATTTCTTTTACTAAATCATTATTTTATTTTAATCATAAGCTAAGTAAAACGCACTGTTATAAGTTTAGGAAGTATTTAGGTCATTCAGATCTGGTCACAAAGCACGGTTTAAGTCATTTAAAGAAACGTCTCGATTCTGAATTGTGGTCTTTCACCAGTTTGGTATAGGGAAGTGATCTATGACAAAAAATAAGAATTTAATTATCGCTATTTGGTTATTTTTAATACACCTAACAACAGCTACCTTGTCTATGCTATGTAGAGTAAATATAACACGAAACCACTTTACAAAATTTATATTTGGTAACGTTTGAAACACGGGTGAAATCATTTAGTACAGTACCCGGCTACGAATGCCACAAGAAATATTACTCCTGAAAGTTTTAATTTCAGGAAAATTCATCAAAATCTGCCTCTTTAATATTATTTCTTTCTCATGAACAACTTTCCCGAGATTCTTGGTTAAAATGCCTTTAGCTTTTAGAACTTTTAAATTTTGAATGAGAATTCATCCCCCGAAAACCCATTGTTCAAAATTCTCTGGAAAAGGATTGAAACGATATATTTTTTATGTGTTTGTGCCAAAGTTTTCAGCTTTCGACATTTGAAATTTGATCATTACGGTATATTTCCTCTGAATTTTTTCGTTATGAAGGTTTATAATACGCAACCCAAATAGTTTTATAACACATATTTCTGTGTCAAAATTTAACTGGAGTTGAAAAAACGCCACTTTGAAATCGAATATACTCCCCCCTCAATAGAAATAAGACTGCCTGAATTCACCTTGAACAATAATCGGTATGCCTGAATGTAGCTTATCGCCGTGATAGATTCTGGTCGTCCTAAAAAAAATTTAAAGTAAACATAAAGAAAATTTTATTAAAGCACGATGGCCGCAGTGCGGCAAAAAGATTTTTTTTCTAGAAAAGTTGATTGAATTAGGAATTCTCACGATAATGTAGGTATCAAGTAATTCTGAAGACACTAAGTTGATTTTCCTTTAATTTTTAATCTTTACTTCTTTGTTATTCATATTCCGTTCTTACTTTCTATCAAATTTGGCACTCTATTTAATTTGAAATCACATTTTTAATGTGATTCCAGATTAAATATACTATCAAATGATCGATTTAACTACTGTACTACCTGATGTGTACTCAGCCTTGTTCGGGATTTTTTTTTAAGTTATGGATTCTAGCTTGTCGTTTGGGTGCCATAAATGATTTGACAGCGAAAGTAATGCCTTGTGGTAACTATTGCCATCTCTAAACAAAGAAACAAAAAAACGTTCATTTGAAAATTTTATTTCATTCCAAACATTTTTTTTTCAATATATATCTCAATAAAAAGTTCTTAAGTCGGTACCTACTTGTGTTTTCCATTTTGAAAAGATTCTACCCTAACAAATCTTCTTTTGAATATATAATCTATGGCTAACCAGAATGGTATATCTATGGGCTAACCTCGGTATAACCTGGTGGGTTCAATGTATTGCATATTAATTTTAAAACGTTATAGCAACAACGGATTTCATTCAAACTACTTTCTCAACCTTCCCGGCACTAATAAGATCAAACTGTACTATTTTCAGCGAAACCAGTGGAGTAATTATCGAGAAAATCGGGGACAGACAGACAAACATTCATTTTTGTATATAGAGATTATTAAATTATATTTTAATTTAATCTCCATAAAAGTTGTAAAAAATGTTCGTGAAAACCAAAGATCTATTGTGAAAACCGGAAGTTCCCAGGGAGGAGTGTCTATGTGGCCTTCCTGAATATGCAATTCGTAGAATACACGTTTCGCCGTAAATTTGAAACTCTGAGTAAAAGCAGTGGTGACAATCCGCTAGTCCTATGCCATATTCATAGTTGATTATAACATGGCTCATGGCTGCTACCCGTTTAGTTGATTAATACGTCTAATATCTCTCCTTTAGGGCCCCTTCGCATTTGCAAAAGTCTGGGGGGCAGTAACCAAAGTTACCCGTACAGTGGCGTACTGGCCGCGGAGGCCTGGAGGGTCAGCCCCGACCTAAAGGCCTGCGGTCCTCCCAGACGGAAGACAAACACCCGACACCCCAACACCCCTCCCAACCGAACCCTCTCCACACCCTCTCAATACCCTCCACCTCCACACCACGTCAGCTGAGAGGCACGGATGTATTACTGCGTATTTTGTATGCACGTACATAATGCTAATGACAATTCTAAGCCCGAAGTAACCCAGCAAAGACAGTCATACTTAGCAACGTGTAGTTTTTTTGGTGTAGAAGTTAAAAGCATGAAGTTCGATTCACATCTGCCGGTACCGCGTAGCACGGCAAAATTAGTTGCTTACGTTATCTATAAACACATTCACGCACGGTGTAATGTGAATAATCCCTTCTGTACCGTTCCTGCCACTTTACGTGTCTGCACTGCACGGTGCCGGTAGATGTGAATAAACCTTTATTCAGTGATTTCCTATACTCGTAAAAATCTCATGCAAAAAAGCAACATGAGGGCATCAAAAGGCAGTAACGGGCGGTAAGGGCAATAAGAGGTTAATGGAAAAAAGGTGGTACTCGTTTTAACTAGTATTTCAAAAGAAATTGATGCTAAATTCATATTAAAAAAAATGATTTTCGGGGAGGCAGGAGTTAGAAAATGCAATTTCGAATATTATGTGCGATCTCGGGGTTATTTTAAATAATATGTTTCTGATTTCGATTTCGTAAAGACAGAATATCCAATTATGTTTTTTTTTTAATATTCTCTTTATCATTGATGGCGAACATTTTGAGAAGTGAGTCAATTTGTATTCATTATATTTTTTAGTACTAGCTCGTGAGTCAGTGGCGTTAGTAAGGGGGAGGGGAGATGTTTAAAAACTATTTTTTTGGTTCTCACTTTAAAAAGTTTTTTTTTTTTTGTTCCTAAAAAATCCTCTAAAAAGTGTTCCTTTTTGTTTTACAACTTTTACTTTTGGAAGTGAATAGCAAAAAATAAAGGTCGACATCAAAATATAAATGGGGTGATACCAGGAATTACCGCACCAGCTGATACCATTCCTAGTCGGCAGTTGCCACTACACTGAGTATTTGAATATATCATATAATTATACGATTGACACATGCTGATAATAAAACATTTATATTTTCGAATCGGGATTCTAATTAATCGCTCTTTTCTACATCCCTTTCTCCCAAGACCTGTAAAAATTCTCACCCCTAATTCATTCGAATTTTTTTTTTAAATATTCCATTCGAAACGCATATTGCAATAATTCCCATCTCTGGTACCTCAGTACCTACCCACAACCTACCTCAGTACCTACCCAAAACCTAGAATACTGTCTGCTCGTACGAAGGCCCCTTTCCACGGCCTTATATTATAATGTCTATGGCCGTGGCCGGTCCGGCCGCAGTCCCTCCTGCCTCACTTCACTCGAGTCAATACTTTCGGGATATTAAACCCAGCAGCGTTATGGGCAAACTTTCCCGTCTATTTTCTGTTTTCCTAGCTCGGATATTACAACTTTGATTTTTGAACCTCCTTGAAATGAAAATGTGGGGAAGTGATACGAGTACGCTGTCGGGATGAAATGTAGCCGGTACCTACCGGGCTAAGTATTATTATATGACTTTGTTGCCGGTACCTAGACACTACTACTAACAGGGCCAAGTATTATTATTGGAGTTGGTTGATGGTAGACAATATTTACTTGAAGAGAGTGTGTGGCAGGCGTTTGTTGGCGTACACTTAAACTATGGTGTTTGTTTATGGGTCTGAGGGCGAAAAACGTGGACTAGTAATCATTCCTAATAAATATAATCTAATACGAAAGGACTCTCTTCATTAATGTAAAAGACATTCGAAAAGACTGTTGTCTGAATATCTAATACCTGTTATAACTACGTAAAACTATGATATAAACGGGGAAAGCATAAAATATACTAATGTATTTATCTATGCTGAGTTTTCTACAGATGTTCTCACCTACGTGAGGACAACCCAGTTACAAAAACTCAATTATTTTTCATTAAATCACACACTTAGTCGAAGTATGCATAAAATTTCAAAAACTCACTCAATTGATACATAATACAAACAGACGCATATTAAATATTTGACACTATTATATTAATAAACAGCTAAAAATAAACAACCGTCATCGACCAGCCGTTATTCTGTGGTAGATACGCTCAGTATCGCCCTGGTGAAAGACCACCATTCAGATTCAAAACGTTGCTTAAAATGGCATTAGCCGTGCTTGGTGACAAAATCTGAATAGACAGGCACTTTCAAACTTTACTCTTTCGCTTCTCCTTCTCTTTCCCTCTCCTTTCACCGTTCAGCCTCGCAACATACACATTTTATTGGGTATGCCATAGTCCCATTGGCTCCGGACAATTGGGACTCTTGTGCGGTATTCACAAAAAAAATCTCGTAAATAAAGTACATCTATAACTTCTGTATAAAACATAGAAAACAATTTAATTATTTTAATTAATGCATAGGTTAGATAAATTATGTTGTAAAGCGCCCTTGAGTTGATTTTCTGACGAAAACGGCGCTATAGAAATTAATTTTTTTAATTTCCCAAATGTTGGTGAAATATATGTATTTTTTTAATTCACACACATATCAATAAATTTAAACCTTTTAAAATCCTGTAACATCTGTAAAAATCTCTATATCTGATAAAATTTATTTATGATTTTATTCTTTTCCGGTATAGCACCATGGACTATTTAATATTTTACACAAATGTGTTATTCTTAGTATTATCGATATAGGTAGGTACCTCTCCTGAACAATCCTACCTGAATTCTGAGAAGTTGATGCAATCAGTAAATAGTGATAAGAATAACTTATATAATTTCTCAATTTCCCTAACCCTTTCTTAATGACGTGCTTCGCTGCACTACTACTTACTCCTTCCACGCCCTTCCTGTTCCCATCACCGCCACTTCCTCATCTGCCTCCATCTACCGTCCCGCTATCCTCTCCCCCAACTTCCTTCCCCCCTTCCTCCCTGATATCTTCCACTCGGATAGGTCTCACGACGAATTAAATAAATAATACGGGATCGAGTTACATCAGTCACTAGGGAAACTGCTTTGAATGCGACTAGGAAATTCACCATCGAACATCGAATATCTTGTTTTGATTTGGCCGCTTAAATTATTTGGTTCGATTTTAAAAAAGTGCAACAAAAATACACAACAAAATGCAGTATTTATCATTAAAAATATATAAAGAACTACTGACTTTTGGTTTCCCAATATTTTATCTACTTTCAAAATAGGCAGAAACAATTTTGCTATCAATGCGTTAACAGTTTTACAATCTAACCTTATATTATGTCTTATTTAAAAAAAAAAAATTATTTATCCATCTACCCAAAAATATTTCAAATCAGTAAATTTTTGTCCGTATCCATTTTGGCAACTTTACATAAGAAACAAAAAAACTTATTTTTTAAACAAGTTTTTATGAGTTCAAATTGTTATAGTACAATTTCATACTGTTTTTGTTTTAAGCATGAAGAATTGTAAGATTCAATCGAAGATCAAAATTATGAATAGCTTCTAAATCGAAGTTAAGCTTTGTTATCCCAAATTTTAAAAAACAAATGACAATTTTAAATATCTTATTTATTAATTTAATTTAATTTATTTTTATTTTTATAAACAGTAATTATTAGCCTGAAACACTCATCCAAATTGAAAAAAACCTTTCCGAGCAAAGTTAAATGTCGCCGACAGGACTCGAACCTGCACCCTTCTGATGTCCGGTCAGATGCTCTACCGTTGAGCTACGTCGGCTTATCGCAAACCCGCCAAGTTAATCAATATATACTAGTGTTTCATTCAATAATTACTGTTTTATTATATTTTCACCTGTAAACAACCAACTTTATTAGTATGAGAGAGGCTTGTAACGGCTAAATCCCTCAAATAGATGGCGTCGAGACAAATTATGTCTACATTTTATTGGTGAAAATTACTTTGACTTGTCAAATATTTATTAATTGATAAACTAAAGTTCTTAAAAACTTAAGACAAGATTTTTGTGCATAGCGCAAAGGGTAACAATTATTTTTATAAACAATAATTATTAGCCTGAAACACTCATCCAAATTGAAAAAAAACCTTTCCAATGTAAAACCTGCACCCTTCTGATGTTATATATGATAGGTTCGAGTCCTGTCGGTGACATTTATCTTTGCTCGGAAAGGTTTTTTTTTCAATTTGGATGAGTGTTTCAGGCTAATAATTATTGTTTATAAAAATAATTGTTACCCTTTGCGCTATGCACAAAAATCTGTCTTAAGTTTTTAAGAACTTTAGTTTATCAATTAATAATTTATTTTTATTTATCTTATTTGATGAGATTTTTTTCGAACCTATAATTATCGTACGGATATGAGGTTTTCGTAGTAACGTGTATATTTAAAAGGTCGCATTCAAATTTCAATTCCTGCAAAAAAAAGGATTTACGTAAATGACGACGAAAGCATTCACTTACGAGTGTATAAATATCTTATTTTCTATGGCAACACCGGGTGATTTTCCGGTCTACTGAGGTCACAGGTAACAGGACACAGGACATCCTTGTTGTTCTCTGCTTGCCTCCATTGTGGTATTGTTCTACCTTCCGGTTCCGAAGTTGCCCTTCGGTCAGACATCAGGATATCCCAAAGAAATCAATAACGTTTAATGCTTTTTTGTTTTCAAGGAAAAATGTAAACATGTATGACGAAAATTAATCTAAATTGTATAAAACAACCGTTATAATATACATATTGTTAGCATTATTATTTATTACGTTGATATGGCCGCATATCGGAAATGAAAACTGGCCAAGTCAGAGTATTTTTTGTTGGCAGATTGAGATTGAGGATAGTTTATAGTTTAGCAAATTTTGATATTTTTTTAATATAAAGTGTATTTTATTTCACATACGTAAAAAATATACTCACTTGCGAAGTTGTATGTGTGTGAGATTTTGACATTTCGTTATATACTCACAATATACTCGTATTGTTCAATTATGAAGCCTGTGTGCACGTGAAAGTATTTATAAAAAGCCTAGTAAAAGGCAATGTCGATGGCATAGCGTACAAATGTTTCATTTGTAAATAAAATTACGGTTTTACAATAATAATAATACTTGTATGATTTGTATAGCGCCGTTTTGTGAAAAATCACCTCAAGGGCGCTGTACAAATACTACTTGCTAGGGTTTATCTTATTATGTACATATACAGAAAACATTTACAACCCATCTGTCAAGGTAATTAAATTAATAAATAGGTGTATTGAACATAGCATTTACATAGCGTGTTTTTGTGTTATTTCACTTCAAGTGCGTTATACTATAATAAACTTTAAAATAATTATTAACTAACTCCATTCAGTGGTATTCCTGCAGTGCTTCTTTCATATTCTATTCATAAACATATTCTATTTATTCATTCTTAACATATCGCATATTCTTACTTATTCTTAGCATTACTCCTACAGTGCTCCTTGGGTACATATTCATTTTATAAACTTACAGAATATTATGCAGTATATACAAAGCGATACAAAAAGAACGCATTCACAATAACAGTTCAAAATCGAAACATTCTGTCAAATTAAAATTGCTTAATTCAACCAAGAATACATTTAATAAACGTGATTTTATTGTTACTTATTGCAATAATCCCTAATGTGGAATTTCCATGTCATACTTAAAACAAAAATGCACAATTTTTTGTGTAAATACTCCACAGGAGTTCCAAATGCTCCCAGCTGTGGGAGTCAATGGGAATATGGCATCCCCAATTTCGGTATGTCGTGAGACTGTTAGGATTGGGGAGGGAAGGGAGATGGAGAAGAGGAAGGTTGGGAAGTACCTGGCTATTCAGATCTGGTCGCCAAACAAGGATAAAGGCATTTTAAGCATCGTTTCGATTCTGAATGTTGGTTTTTCACCAGGGCGACAACGTATTTACCACTTGATGTACAAATAAAGCGGCTGTAAACAAATTATTCAAATAATTTATATTCTCAAACTCTTTCTTGAGCGGTTGACTATTCATTTATTAAAAAATAGACAAATCATTATTTTGCCTACAATAATAAATACCGCATATCGACCATTCCAGCTTTTTTCCTTTAGCTATTTCCACAAATACTTGTAAAGCAAATTTAATAAGAACTTTATTCTTCAAACACTTGAATTTCACCAACCATTTTCAGCGATCATAATAATCGTAATGGATGCATGCGGTGTCTTCTATTGACTCTAGTCTCTCGTTCCTAAGAAAACACCTCAGGACTCGAGATCCGCCGTGGTAAGTCAATACCTATACTAGCGTTCACTTTCACGACAATGGGCCACTTGCACGATGATTTTTTTAAAGGGGGAATTTCAAAGGCATTCAATTTTTTTAAAACTTTTAAACCATTTTTTCAAACACGCAGCAATTAAAAAAATATTGCTTTTAATACCTGCGAAATTGAAGTATTTTTTTAAAAACAGACATTTATTTCAGATCTTTATTGACGTTTGAACAGCGATTCACATTATATAAAAGTCACGTGGCCTACTGTAGACCACGTGACTGCTGTCAGTGAAACTGGCAAAGATGTACCTACCTAACTAAAAACAATATTTTTTTATCATAGATTTAATTGGTTTTCATAGGGGTAATAATAATAATCGTAGAAATTGATCAAATGAAAGTTTAGTTAGCAATTTCATTAGAACGACATGCGCAATCTAAAATCTCCAGTTCCATTTAATTTTTACAAAATTCAAAGGCCGCCATTACTGCCAAAATTGTAATTAAGTACGTAGTTTCATAAAAATAAATAAAGGGGACGACGAAATGGGTTTTTTTAACATAATTTTTTTTGATTAAATTTTTGAGTTTACGTAAATTAAAAAATCATGCAAGTTGCTAATGTACTTAGTTCGGTTCCCTTTGTTATTTCAGTCCTAGAAGGACGTCCTGGCTTCCTAACCTCCACCCTCTACCTACCTAAACTTAATAGGATCAGCCTGAAGAAGGCAGCCAGCCATCTCGTGCAGACGATGCATTGATTGGTCATGCGATCAACACACAATCAATATGGGAACACGTGTGTCGTGAACTGCACTGGGTTGATTGTATTATATTCTAGGTACACTAGACCCGGTCCTAAGTCGAATGGCGCCTGGAACAATTAATTTTTTGGCTCCTTTTGATACGAAATATAGTACATCAACTCTGTGGCCCTACCAATAACTAATTTTTTTTTCTGATACCTTCTCTATTTCTCATCTAAAAAGTGCCTTTGTTAGTTATGAAACCAATATGGTCCTACCGCTGAGAATTCCGTTGTAACCTCTATTTCTGTTACCTGCATCGTTTAGACTGTTTAGAGGGAGATACAATAACAGAGCTGTCAGTGGTTTGTTTTATGAACATTTTATGATTAATTTATTTATACTCATAAAGTTTTTCAATTTTACTAAAATAGCACAATTCACCATTATTGGAAACGTTGGCAGTTGGGATTTCAATCACATAAAAAAACACACACAAAAAATGTCAATACTCGAATGAATAGTGATATAAAACTGAAAACAAAATCAGAGTAAAATTTTACAATTCAACCTGATTATTGACATAACACTTCGTTTTCAACTACTTACGTTTGTAGAAATGCAAAATAATGCATTTAAATTTATAAAGTTTAGTAAAGTTTTAAGTTTGTGAATGATTTTTAGGTTAGTTTTTTTTTCTTCTTTAATCTCAACCCGAATATCACCTATATTATATTCAATATAATATTATTATATCTAATTATTATTAATATATTATTATAATATTATATATGATATATTATTATAATATTATATATGATATATTATATTATTATATTATAATAATATTATATATGATATATTATATTATTATATTATATATATTCAATATAATATTATTATATATAAAATGGGTTCTTAAGTTGGGTTTAAAGAAGAATAAAAAACTAACCTAAAAACGAGTCTGAATTGAAAAACTTTACTCACATCAGAATTCGGTGGGCGTTAATGGTAAATTGTACATAAATTTGATAAATTCTCGATACATAATGTATGGGTATGGGTACTAACAATAATAATAGGTAATAATAACATAATAATCTTTATCAGACGAAGGTGTGTACGTTTGTTCAATCAACCATATAAACCATCCCATTGTCTTGGCCTGCCTCCCATCGATACTACATCGATCATTCCGTATGAATGGATTTAATAACCCGGCCTACGATTAGTATTTTAATGACCCATTGAAATTTCTGTTTACCTACCGACCGTTAACATATTTGATGTTTTGTTCAAATCTACGTAATGTGTCTATTGTGTGTTCACGCATCATTTTATGGGTAAAATCTAAGATGACGTAACCACATGCATGAAATAAATTCGGTTTTACACGCCGTCTTTCATTTCTAAATTTACCCAAACTTCATGCATGCAAATGGCCGGATGAAAAGATTTCCCGCCACACATTCAGCGGCATATTTACGTACCTCGTACGTGGCCATTGTCATTCACGCCGCGATACTAATTGACTGAAAGCATAAAAAAACCATTCGACCCATTCAGGGGTCTCCGGAGAGGGGGAGAAGACCAACAAAACGGACAAAAACAGGATCATTTCGCGTGTTTGTGTTTCTTTATGCGTTGCGAAAAACCCGCCATTTCCCCAGCTGTCAAAAGGGCCGACGCCAGAGACATCTGCCGCCGCGGCGAGGAAAGTCAACATGCTAATAGTGTTGGTATCTTGCGATGACACTTTTTCCTTTACCGCTTTTATTATTCTACGGTACCTACCGTGTTAGCTAACAGTTTTTTTGTTGAAACTTATTTTCTTTACCTCTAAAATGTTCCAATATTTTTACATTTTAAAATACAGCTGGCTAATGGAATTTATTTACTTTCTGCATAAACAAAACATATAAAAATGTTGCCGGAAATATTTTACGGAGTAATCCAAATAAAAAACTATTTGGGTCGGAATGTGCATAACCCGGACATAGTACCTATACTCATATATAATTATAAACAGAGTATTACTGCGTCCATGTGACGTATGTGGAAAATCGAAATGGGTTTTTAAAACATCGCGTGATACGTTCTACACAAAGTAATCCATTTTCATAAAAATATGTACATTAGAGTTGACAAGATGAATGGTCGTACACCTGTGCATGTAAAAGCGTGTGCAGATTTAATGCCATAAACAATACTAGCCGGTACCCACGTTTTATCTATGTCAAAACAACCAATGAACTATAACTCTATAGATGGGGTTATTTATAATGTTATAAAATGTTACATAGCCCAAAAATTGATATAATAGACCGTTTTGCTCTTTTGAAATATATGAAAATGGGTAGGTGCCACTGAATGATACTTGATGAAGTACTGCAGTTTCTGTTAACCTTTCTGTGACCGGAAGATCTTTCTATCTTCCGTCCCAATAGGTGTACATAATTATGGAGCACTTTGGCTTTTACTTTGAGAGATGAAGCTTTACTGGCAGTTGGACGAGCGTAAGTCAACGCTCACCGCGGTTACCCGACTTAGGTCATTTTCAATACAGGTTATGCTTAGTGAAAAGGTACCTTATAGGATAAATATTACTTTTTTTACTTCTTTTTTTTTATAATTAACACCCTGGTGGGCTTTTACATATTTCAAAATTTTGTGTGAGTTTATGTTCAGAAATACAAAAAAGGTTTAAGTTAACAAATAAAAGAACATGACGCACAGTAGGTATATTAGTGTAACACTTTACTTTTTAAGAAACTTTAAAATTGATCTGAAACATTTTCATCTTTACTTGTAAATTATGACACATGTAATTGTCTTGTCTTTAATACATATGCATACTACGGTGTGCAAAGCAATTTTGAATACAGCAATAGCCGATTGAAGAATTGTATGTAAATGGATTACACTGAAAGCAGTATAAAGGTTATGCAATATGACCACCGACCGCATCCTGGTAATAAATACGGCATAATGGAGTCAAATTATCTAAAGTACAAGGCCACGGACTTTAGCGGATGGAAAAGGCTTGTCGTCTCACCGGCAAAACGGCTCCCCCGCGACACGACTCTCCCCGGTTTGCTGTAAACCAGGGCTTACCGGGATACAGGGACATGTGGGTAGGGGATAGGCGGGCAGGCGGGTAGGTACCCGTGGAATCGGGGAACAATAAAAATAAATTTATAGCCCTGGCAACACAGAAATGCCCGATGATTTGTGGGTTCTGAAGCTTAAATTTAGAAATATGAAGGATTTTTTCAGTGATTTTTTTAAGGAATGGGAGATTGACTGTCTATTTTTCAATATTCCGGTAGAATATAAATATGTTTTGCACCGTTATGTATTGCCAATCTATTTATTTGCAGCGTCATTTGCTTCTTACGTTATTTATGAAACTAACTAATGACTTGTACATAATGTCAAAATATTATAAAAATTGAATAAACTATCTAATTAAATATTTCTTATTTTGGAATAAAACATAGTTCTGAGTACGTGTAATTAGTACCTATTGTAATTGGTAGCTTTTTAAAAATTGGATGACGACAATAGTTAGGGATCATAGAAATAAAGTTTTTTTATTGTAAATATAAATACATGTAAAAATATGTAATAGTATCTTAAAAGCTAATTACAAAAGAGTATAAATTTATTTAACAAAAACTACCCAACTCAATACAGAAAGATTTCTCGTGTTTGAGTTGGGGAGTAGCGCCATGTAGTGACAGTAAAGGTAACTTTTTTTTGTGGTAAATAAGTATAGAAATAAAATACATTTAGAATATAATATATAAACAGTTTGTTTATTGTACATGATAGTTACTACATTATCTACAAAATAGAAAAGTAAAAGTACTTACTATTAGTATTCTCCACCAACTTCAATTATTATTATCTGAATTAATTAAAAACTGTACGTGTGATTGTGCTTTTCTTTCGAGAATATATTGACATTAATTAGTCGTGTTAACATCGAAAAATTGCAGTTTATTTGAAATATCATTTACAGGTATACCATCTCCAAAAATTTTATTTCTTGTATTTTTATGTCCACGCTCTTCTCTCCTCTCAATTGGCCTATATTTCTTTTTCCCTAATTTAAGTAATATCAATTTATCTTTAATAATTAAGACTGAAATTTATCCAAATATCAAATTACAGGATATGTGATAAAGCAAGAAATTAAATTTAGCAAGCGGTCCTTCCGCGATCCCTGTGGAACACCTGAGGTTGCTCCCACTTCAATTCATAAATTCCATTTAAGCCGCCGGCTACCGTTTATTAGACCCGACTTTGTTTTGACAAAGGTCAGTTTGTCACACAATCCCACCGTTTGCTGTTTATTTGCGCTTTTTTATCGGCTTTCATTTGTCTAACGGCCCTCCGAGGATTTTTGTATGATTGAAACGTTCCGGGAATGGAGATTTATTTCGCCTAATTTCAGTACAAGCGATAAATCTAGACGCTTGAGCGGATTCATAAATCAATCACTCGGTATGGACTGAATGAAGCACGGGCATATTACGCTATTTGTTTTGAATTATTGGTGAAACCGTAATTTTAACCGTGCTTACACAAATGTGAGCCTAGCTTTACTTTTTACTTAGTTACTAAAGTTGCATTGGATAATCATTAGTGGAAGTTTTAATATAGTCCTGACAAAGGAGGGGTTCTTCCGAAACCGGTTGATCAATATATTGAATTGAAGTGGTTTAAAACAAATGTACATGTTTATATTATAATTATGGCAAGTCACAAAGTAAATGCTTTTTACGTCTATGTGCAATAATAAAATTATACTTAATGCAAGTTGACAAATACTGCACAATAAAAAGGGCATTTGTTTGAACTCCAATTAAAAAAAAACTTTAGTTTATGATCTTAATGATTTCAATATGTCATATAACCAACTAACTAACCATCAAGTCGTTTCCCGCAGGAGTGAGCAGAGGACGGACCGCCAAAAAAATCGGTCTTGGCACACACTCCTAGCTTCACACATTCATACATACCCTTCTGTTATTCTGATTCATGACATGGCCCGAATCATGTATTTGATTCACTTGTTCATGCCATGTCTCCTTCTGGCATTCCTGACTTCATCTACCATTCACATTCGCGTCATACTAGGTTCTCTTTATACTCCTTTCTTCGCTCATCCTCTCTGCGTGCCCAAACCATCTAATTATCTCATGTTATAATGAATTTCATACGTAAGCATGTTATCTTTCTTTGTGGATTTAGTTTTTTGTATGTGAACCTAAACGATTTTGAAAGTTCAGTGTCGTGTGAACAGTCTCTAAACTGCTTCAATGCAGTCCTACGTTTAGTTTTAAAAATACTAATTTATGGCACATTATAAATCACGCATATCGTCGATCCCAACATATCGTTCCAGCGCTAAAAACATCTTATCTGAAATCTAACAACTAATTAAATACAACATACCTATTTCTTTTAATGTAATTAATTTATTCCTTCAGACATTTTTCACTCTTTTTAAAGTTCAATCGGGATCGGTCTATGGTAGATTAACCGTGAATCAACTGAATATGAATTGAATTGTTGAGTTAGCTATTACGAAAAACGCAAGCGTTCGAGAATATCCCAGTGGTATAAAATAGACAAGAGATGCCTTCTTCGGATAGTATGCTGTCGAATCAAATTGAGTCCATTGATTATTGTGTTGCATTTTAAAGATAAACATTTGAACGAAGACAATTTAGGTTAAGCCAAATATTAATCATCAGATTAACTGCAGCTTATGAAAAATTATAAGCGACAAATTTAGACCCTTTTTATACAAATGTGTTTTTTTCTTAAGCCAAATATTGCACAGATAAAATAACAGGAACGTTGAAAGATTTCTGAAAAATTATTACATATTGTACAGTATTTCTGAGATATGCACCGACTAACATAAATTGGGTTTCGGATGTAAGTATCCGAAATAATCAAAACCCAACCGTACCGAAGTGCTAACAGCATTTTTTTTCCCTAGTTCTAGGCAAATTTTCCTAGACATGTCAACACTTTCTACTCCATTCAATGTTCCCATCAATCTGAATAATATTTACTGAGGAATAAATACCTACTATAAAGAAAACGGGGTAAGTTGTTGCGTTTTAAATATGATAAATAACGAATTACTTATCCCCTTTTTAAAGTTTTAACAACTTTTCACTTATTTTAATTGGTATGTCTACATCAACATTTACAAACTGATAAAAAAAAACAGGTATCCCTATTGTTTGGGTACCAACAACGACATAATTAATTCATTCTAGTCGTACCATCTATTTCAATGGATTTACCTCATTGTGTGAGCAAGATGTTGGATTTCTATCTCAAAGCTGTTCGTGAAATGTCAGAAACACGACTAGGCCTACTCAGAACCCAGACTTGCTGAACGGCGAAAATACCATTTAAGTCACTAACTGCAAAAGGGCGCATCCACATCTAGGTACCGAAAACCTCACTTGCAGTCGTAGTTTGGCCCTTATATCGTAGTCTTTATTTTGTATGTTGATTTTTTAGTACAATTGATCGTCGCTGTACTTACAGGGGATCAATTACACGGTCAAAGAGCTTTTGAACGAATCGTCGTACTTAGATTTGTGAAACTGAAGATCTTTTGTGTTTGTTTGTTTATTTATCTTGTCCACGTTTTGTGTATTATTCTCTTAAAAGAACATAAATTCATGAAGTTTTGTGGGCTATATTACGTGGTGGTCTCCACATTGGGGCCCTACCGTCCTAAGTATCTTATAATCCCTCCCTATACGGGTTCGATTCCTGCTTATGTGGAAACTTTTCCTATAACTAACTAATCTATCTATCTATCACGCCGTTTCGCTTCAAGGGTAGGCAGAGGGAATGAACTGCCGCACAACGCCCTTGAGGTAATTTTTCACAAAAACGGCGCTATAAAAATCATCCAATTATTATTAACTTTCTTGGCATACGATACTTGCTACATTCACATTCATACATTGTCTCACGCATACTCTTCTATTATTCTAACTCTTGACATGGCCCGACTTACATATACTTAGCTATACATGGCAGAAAGTCTGTTTACTTACGAACGGTGAGTTCTGGCGTCATGAAATTTGCACAGAAATGTCCTTTAATTTCTAGATTAACCCAACTATTGTCATCTAGAAACGTCATTTGCATCATGAGCTATGGAAAATATTCACGTAACTGTAAAAAAAACGCCATTTTGTTTACCACATATTTTTTATTTGTTTTCAATTAGAAAAATATGTATCGAGCATAGAATAAAGAAGAACATAAGAAATGCAATGTGGGGGTATTTCGTGAGCTGAAAGTCTGGCCATTCCGGTTTTAAATTTCTAATACAAAAAAATATTTCATCAGCATTTCGTTTCGATCAAATGGAATGGCAATATACAATGCCGGCAGATACTGTATTTTTATTGGCTCTCGGGGCTAGAACCAAAAGGTTCTAAGTTAGAGGCTACACAGTCTTCCATTCAAATCTACGTGGATGCATTTCCATACATTTCTAGTGTGTATTCTTTATTATTATGTAGTATAAAACGTAAATGGAGGTTTTCTTCGAGGAGCCAGTGAACTCCCAAACAATACCAAAGTCCCACATGGCAAACATGGTTTATAATATTACATAAATCTCATTACTAAAAACTTCGCCCCTATGAAAATCTGTCCATAGGAGCTGAATCCAGAAAGCACCTATAGACAGCTAATTCCTTTGAAAAATTCTTTCTATCTCCGGAGCCAAAATATTCGCATTTTCGTTCGGCGGACCGAGCTTTTATATACATCGCCAGTCATCACTTTCGGATAACATAATATTTGTGTGCGCCTCAGATGAAAACGAAACACAATAAATACTCATATTTACGAAAATATTATTGGATGAACGAAATATTATTTTATATTATTTCTTTCCATAAAAAAAATGCTGTGTCTTTTTTTATCTCATTTTCTGTATTTTTACAAATATTTCATAAAAGAAATTGAACAGATTTTGTTAGTGAATGGAAATTAAAATGAATTTATTTTTCTTCTTCAAACTCGAACCCCCATTGAGAATGATCACGAACCGCCAGTGGTGGGTACATATTATGAAACGCATTTCAAAGATCGTATTTCAACATGTTATTTTACTCCATTATTAATATTATCTTCCTGCTCACGAAATTACATAATCTGAATTCATTTGTGAATAAACCCGTCAGATTATTATGACACCGGAGTTCCAGATCCGTTTCAGACATTCGGATGAACGTCCCAGAATCCGGAAAACCGTTCAGCAGAGCTTACAATGGCTGCAAATCTGGCATTATATTATTTTAACATCTCCCTCCCCCATTTTCCATTCTTCATGATCAAGCCTCCTGCCATCCAGACGTTCAGACATGACATGTGCATCGTTTTGTAATGTGCGTTGTGCAATTTTAATGCTTCAGACAGGCGAGCTTCGTTCTGACATTCTGATAACGTGGGAGTTATACAATTATAAGAATACTATTATAATATATAGAATATTTTAGATCAGTGATGCACAACCGTTAGCCCGCGAGCTTATACGTACGGCTCAAAAAGTTTACCGAAAAAATATATTCAGCGGTTTCTGTTCTATTTTGCAAGAGGGTTTTTTTTCATTTTGCAATTTTGTCTTCAAAGTTTTAAATCAGCCGCTCAAAATAACAAGCTTTTTACATATTCTTAACATCATGCAGGATGAGTAGATAAAGGCCATGCTGTGCTGCTAGCTGCAGCAGCTACAGGAGTTCGGTGGTCGCACGGTAGACAAGCCTGTCATTTAACCATAAATGCAAAAAAATATATATTGTTGAGATCTACGTTTGAAACATTTTAAAAGTTTCCAATTTATAAAAATCCAACAAATTTCTGAATTAAATTTTATTTGGAATCTGACTCCGAACGATAAAAATCAACAGCAGTTATTGGCTTGATTTTAAAGTTAGCAACAAATTTTGCCTGCGGCGCTTTCTTCGTAGGCGTTGTGATTGATATTTTGTTACGTTTTTTGACGGTACCCTTCCAAATGTTGTTTCTAAAAACATATATGTAACAGAAGAGTATTTTGATATTTAATAGTAATCGTTCGGATTTCCGGGTACTATGATCATATACTTCAATAATCAACAAAATCTGTCGATCGTTATCATTCTGAAATGTTAAACAACAACCTTTTTAATTTTGGACGGCTTATTCAAAATACACAGACAAAAGTTTGCCCCTATACCCTTTCGTGTTTTAACACCTCTGCCGTAGGTCACAGTGGTTCGCTACGTTCGGTGACGCAGGGATTCCCGGGTTCATAAGGTAACATTTGTCCAGATCTTGGCGTCGAATGGGTCTGTCCACCAGCTGCGTGGTGGGCCGGATCGTTGAGGAAGACCCCCCTAACCTCTCGAGCCGAACTCTTTCGACCTATCGCCTTGCGCCGCAGTGGGAGGAATGGATTAATACATCCGTCACTCCTGAACACACTGACCACCAGATACCTACCCAACCCTCAAACCCTTTTACTTCTCATAACTTCTTATCCTTCATTACCTTAAAAAGACACTTCACACAGCATACCCAAAGATGATAAGACCCCCAGGAAAATTATTTTCCTCTGGTCCTCCTTTGTGGAGTTAATGTTTTTTTTAATACTGATAGAAAAGCAGGTTTGTAATTGTTGGAAAATCTTTACAAATTATTCGCCTAAATGAGTCTTAGTATTAGTCATAGATAACATAAAATCAATGGTTATTATTGTCTATTATTTTATTAGACACACACAGCAAAATGAGGTCATTTATTTAAATTTACAAATTAGAAAGAGTCGCTCCTTTCAAACAAGTTCGTGACCCGAGTAGGCGGCACTCACCTACTTCAACTGCTGCAGAACTAAATGTAATATCGTAATGAATATTTAACTACACTACACTGCACTCAAGTAAAACAAAACATGAAACCTATGCATAATTATTTATTTTAGTCTCCGTTATTCTTAAAAATTTGTTACAGTAATAATAATAATTAATGTATTACTTCTGTAGCGCCATTTTCGTGGTAAAATCACCTCAGGGGCCCTTTTTTCTTATTTTCTTTATTAAAAGAAAGACAAATATTCCCTGTTTACGAATAACCTGACAATATTTGAAAATCTCCTATTACCATCACAGTAAGCGGAAGATGTTGCTTGTGCGGTGATGGAGGACTTGGCCAGCTAAGGAATTGAACTCACGACACCTGTGTGAGACCCAGATGCGATGCAAAACTCAGCCACTGACCAACTAATTTATTTAACCCATGACTTGATCTTATAACTAATAACTTACAACTAAGATTTATTACAAGTGGTTTACAACTAAGATTTATAACTAGTAACTTACAACTAAGTCTTATAGCTAGCAACTACCGAGACTTATAAATTTCCAATGCTAAATTTCGCTATGGATTTTTCATTTCTAACCTGTAGTGTCCCTACAGATTGGTAGTGATTATGAAATATATGTACAGACAAATCATTATAAAGAAATTGTTGCTTGTGTAGTGGTACACATCGATAATGGTTCAATTGGTTCGAAATGGTTTTTTAACACTAGTCCGCAGTCCTTTCTTAATCCGCAGAAGTCATACGATACAGTACATCACTACACAAGCAAGAATCTCTTCAAAATGATTCTACTCTACATTAAATTTATACAAAAAAAAAACAAATAATTTCATTTCAAATTATACCTCATATATTAATATATTATTAACGAATGCCTGAATTCGCACGGATTCATTCGCGTCCCCGATGCCTTAATTGAGTTAAAGTTGTTTCATTAGCCCGCCAGCTAAAGGGGCAAGTTGTTACAGGGAACCCTTGTACGGTGTGGAGTGTTTTAAATTTTAATTTCCCCTGACAACGATAGCCCCCTATCCGCTGTCACTACCCCGCACGCGTGGGCCCGCGGGAACCGTTTGAGGCGAGCCCTAGGCCAAATAATCGACAAACTCGCCCCAAATTAAAACGTGGGACAAAACAACTATTTGGGATGGCAGATATGTAGGTTTCTGGAGTAATAGATACATCTTTAATTAGGTACTAAAGTTGGTACTTACACAGTCCTACTAGAAAAAGGGGTAGATAATTCATTGAAAATGTTCAAATTAGTTTCTTTTTTCTTAATCTGCAAAAGCAAAGCGATAAATTCCTTCCCTCTGGGGCCAGAGACTGTTGTTTTGATTTTCGGGGTGGGTAAAATAAATGTTTTTTTTTAGTTATTTCAAATTTTTTTATATACGTTAATTCCACACAGTATGCCCTGAAGAAAATTATTACCCTCGGGGGGCCATGTCATCTTTGGGATGCTGTGTGGAGGGTCTTTTTAAACAGAGGAAATTCTGAGAATTAAAAAAGTATGGGGAGTGGGTAGGAATCTGGGAGTCAGTGCGTCCAGGAGTGACGGACGTATTAGTCAATCCCTCCCACTGCGGTGCAAGGCATATGGTAGAAATAATCCGGCTGGAGAGGTCAAGAGTCAATAAAAATAAAATAATTCATTAGGTGTTGGTATATTTGCAATTTTACAACAACATTATTGCCTAATGCCCCTGTTTAATTTACATCGTTAGAACATCCGCCAGTTTTATTTGTTCTCCGTGTAATTACTCTCAGTATACCCCCTATGACAGATCACAATTTGCTTAAAATGTCATCAGCTATGTTTATTGACTAGATTTGAATGGGCAGGTGCTTCCAACATGCATCTTCTCCTTTTCCGCCTCCTGCACCGCACAACATTACCCTTCTTGGGATACCACTAACTCCGGCTGTTGAACTCTTTTGCAGTATCACAAAAAAAAAACCTTTACCTACAAACCCAGATTTGGCGCACTTCCACCGGGGTCATCTTTAATATTTGGCATAATGCGGATTAAATTATATATTCATCATCCTTTAGTCGACCCGCATCAATGGCTTTTGAGGGATATACCATAAATAATAATCAAAGGCAACCCATAGAGCTCATAACCATAGAGGCAGCTTCTCATAGAAATCAGCGAGGAGTAGATGGAAATTTTCCCTAATTACTAAACCAGAGAGAAATGCACTGAACGTAAGGTACCTTCCTCGGAAATATTATCTTCACCGCGGTTTTCATTACTGTCTTTCACTGAAGATTATTGCTTTCTCTTTGACAGATTATACATAGTTATAGTTAGCGATAGATGGTGGATTGTACTTTATGTTATGAGGCCACAAAACGTTTTGAAGTGAGGTTTGTTACAGAAGAATAAATGTGGATTAGTGGGTAAGTAGTGTTATAATTTTTTAGCTATGGTTCTATTTCTTTTCTTTTAAATCCGTCGTCTATAAGAGAAGAACCTATTATATTGCTAATATTGCGGTATGATATTTGACGGCCTCGATAGTCGAGGGGTAAGGCTCTCGACTACGAATCCGAAGGTCGCGGGTTCAAATCCCGGCGTGCGCAAGTAATTTTTATTTCATTAATTTGTGTTGTTTCACAATTAATTCATTTAAAAATAATATATAGTATATTTGCGTGGAAGATACTCTCAGTGTATCGCCCTGGTAAACTGAAAATTGGTAAACTGGTAATTTAGAATTGAAAGGTTGTTTGAAATGGCTTTTAGCCGTTTTTGGTGACCAGATCTGAAAAGCCAGGTATTTCCCCTTTTCCCCACCTTCCTCTCCCCCTCCTCCTTCCCCTCTCCAATACCTTCAGCCTCACAACATACCCCCCAATTGGGAATGCCATAGTCTCACTGGCTCCAGACGGTTGGGAGCAGTTTGGGACTCTTGTGTGGTATTCAAATAAAAAATAAAAATAAATGATAGGACTAGATGCCGCGGCACTCCTTCGCAGCCACCCTAAAAAAACAGTTTTCCAACGTAATAGTTAAAGCAACAATTATGAACGGAGAAAATTCTTATTTCACAGCATTGCAATTTATAAATTGATTTTCTAGTATCAGACGCCTCGCTATCATGGTAAAATTAAAATAACATGTAGTTCTTATGGAATAATATTTGTGATTTTTCCAGAATTTTACCGCAATTTTAATCTTATTCCTGAATTACGCTACCCTCTGTCTCCATTCGTGTGGGCGGGCGATTTCCGTGGTTTAGCGACCGCTATTTTTCACCCAAACGGCCGGCTGCAGGTGCGAACCTGGTGACAAATTATAATAATACGAAACCGTCGCTTTTTCCGAAAATAAAATAAGGTCAATTTACCGCGCGTGCCAAATCTGCTGAAATGGCGGCGCGCGTTCTTATTTTTCTTTCAAATTTGTATGCTGTATACTTCGTTCTATTCCATAGATTTAAACAAAACACGAAAAGGTATGTCTTTGTACAACGGTAAGGAGTATTTTTTTAAATTTTAAATACTATGACTATAATAACTTTGTCGCCACTGTACATACATTAGGGACATCAGTGAAAAAATCCTTCGTTGAAAAAATTCTGTTTTTTTAGTTTTAAGAAAAACAATAATAATGAAAACAATCAAACCTGAATAAATCTATAAATTGCACGCCACCAGTAGGTAAACAAATAAAATAAAAAGACAGTTTAGTAGTCAATAATAAAAGAAAAATAATATCTCCTCAATCTCGGGAGATATCCCTCAATCTGGGGAGACGGAGTTCCAAGAACAGGAGGCAGTTTTTAACAAATCTAGGGAGATCTCGGTATGGGTGAACATTTTTTCAGCCTTTTTTACAAAATTATGAGCGAAAAATTCTTAGATTTCAGCCGTTTTGATCAACTTTATGGGTTTTATTTTGCAACCTCCCCCCTTACCAAGACGAAAATATTATTATTTTCAAAAATCCAATGCGACTGTCTAAAATCTAGGCACTTATTTTTGGGATTTCTGGGGATTTTTGAGGACGTTGTTAGGGAGTTTCTATTTTTTGACCTGGCAACGCTGCCTCGTAGGACACTGCTAACAGCAAAACATAAACTGGCGGCAACTCGCCCTAATACTGTGAATTATCAGGACTTTACATTTATGAATGCCAAAACCTTAGTAATAATACGTCGTACATCACTTTTCACAAGTTTTTACATGTTTAATGTCTTTAAATCACAAAATCAAAAACAGGAAACCTAAAAGAAAATATTTTCACAGCCGACTAATAAACAAGATGGCGTCGTTAGTTCTTCTATTGTCCGCCTTCGAATTTAATTCCATAGATTTAAACACTATGCAGATAGGTCTCTTTATTTTCACGAACCGAGATTTTTTTCCCAATACCATGACATGTTCACTTAAATAAGCTGGTATATTTACATGAACGATGCTTTATCATATGAAACATCAAACATTCTGTTATCTGGGCTTAGTATTGATGAGTTTAGTTATCCTTTACCAGTTAATCATTATCCCTGGATAATGTAACTGATCACAACACACAAATTAATCCCTTTGAATTTCGTCAATAATTAAAACGGTCAAATCCCGGAGGCTTACATGATCGGAAAATCGTGTCGGGATACATTATTCATAGCAACAAACATCAGTATATATCTTTACACGTCAAAGTACGTCACGTTTTACATATGCAGAGCAAATTAAAGTTTTTTATCAGACTCGAAAATTTTTATTAAAAAATGGATCCAGGTTTTCAGCAAAAAATATTTGTCGTCAATTTTAATTATTCATATTTTAGTTTTATCGCTTCATAATATACATTACTCACACATTATGTGCAATTTTATTTGGAGTTTGGACTTCTTTCTTTACTGAAAAGAAAATATATATGAAGAAATTCACCTGTAAATTGCTTGGCTAGGCTAGCTGATTAGTACTTACCTAAAGTCATTATATAAATAAATAAATAAAAATATTATAATAATTAAATTAAATTAAAAATTCACGCATCGGTGCGCAAATGCGTCCACAGCCCGCAACACTGTAGATAGCCAAAGTGTAAAATAAATAATAAAAAAACGTCAATATTTATTAAAGGCTTCTTACGCTTTTTAAGGTAATTTTATAGATATTTTCGAGTCCTACAATTCATTTTATGAATACCTTCCAGTCCTAAAGATTAATACCAATAATTCAATAAATACCAACTCTTCTTGTGCCAATAATAATAAATGTAGCATCAATAGAAAAGGAGAAACAAATAACCATGTAAAACTATCATCTCTAAAAATATTTTTTTCTAAAATTGTGTTCATCTGAAGCGACCTGCCAGGTAAGTATGTTTTTCTGTATCTGTTTGTACATAATTAGTTAAGCAATATTTGTACAGCGCCCTTGAGGTGATTTTTCACAAAAACGGCGCTATACAAATCATCCAACTATTATTATTATTATTATGATCTGTTTGTATGAAGCAGCAAAAACTCTCTAACAAAGAGATCTGGCATCATAAAATTTGCTCTAATTTTAGTTGTAAATTTTTATTCATTACTTACCTACTTTCATCACTTATTGTTAATTTTCGTTTGTCTCATCTTGCGTTATTGTTTTTCTATGTTTATTATTTGTCCTTGCCATTATTTCCTCAGTATGCTCTGTATTCTGATGAGGGAATCTTAGCTTCCGAAATATGTTGATATTTATATATTAAATAATGGTTTAAACAAAACATTTCCTATTCATTTTATTCAACATGACACGACAAAGTGATTTTCCACTTATGTAATAAATTGTCAGAAATTTTCTATAATTTATTATTTTTAAAAACCTTTTGGCGTAACATACTTACCATTATTACTTAACATACTTACTAACAATTCTTACCATTATTTTATTTATTTATAATAATAATAATAATTGGATGATTTGTATAGCGCCGTTTTTGTGAAAAATCACATCAAGGGCGCTGTACAAATATTTCTTAACTAATGCATGCATGTTTTAAATAGATATACTCGTAAATATGTAAATGTCATCATTAAAGCATATATAAATAAAAATTAATGTGTGTTCTTTTAATATTTATTTTTTTTTTTTTTTTAATTAAAACAAAATAACTTTGTATACATCACTTTATTAATTTACAATATTACTACATGTTTCGTGAGCGATGCTCACATCTTCAGGTATCAATGTATATTCCTTTAACGATCGTAATTTCCTAATTATTTGTCTTTCCCCTACCACCCCTCCCCACTTAAATCTTTGTAATTTCCTGATTGTAATTTCCTAATTACTTGTCTTTCCCCTACCACCCGTCCCCACTTAAATCTAACTGTTCTATATTTTAATTGTTAACTTCAGTATACATTGATACCTGAAGATGTGAGCATCGCTCACGAAACATGTAGTAATATTGTATATTAATAAAGTGATGTATACAAAGTTATTTTGTTTTAATTAAAATACATAATGACATCACAAAGTGAAAACCTTCTAGAAGAAGAATTCTTCTTCGAAAAAAAAAATAAAAAATAATAATAATTGTTTATTTTTACTGGAATATTCTTTTTTGAGTAGTATAACAGGTTTGAAACATGATGCATGCAAGCAATGCATCTGTGTAAGTGGGTACTCCGTTCGACTCAACTCTGGTTGCGGTACCTACGTCATGACAATATTTTGTTGGTTTTTTCAGAATATAAAGAAATTTTAAAAAATTCTGAAAATTAATGGTATTTCTCCTTTTTTTGTTTCAGATGTCAATACGGCGAAGACTCGGAGCCGCCCAAGACGTGCTGCGGCGCGGTCGGCGCGCGCGCGCTCGGCCTCAAGTGGTTCATCGTGCTCGTCGCACTGGCTGGCATCTGCTGTGTGCTAGTAGGCACCGTCCTGGGAGCGGTGCGCGCGCAGGGTCGCGCTCATCTTACGGTGCTGCTCTTGATGATAGGTCAGTCAAGACAAGTAGCATTCAATAATTAAACAAATAGATTTTTGTTACTAAAACTGTCAAGCGATGAGCCCTGGCGAACAGCTTTTCTCTTTAGTAAATCCAATGGAATAAAGAATACGCACTAGAAGTGACTTCCACGTAGATTTAAATAAAAGCCCCTGTGCCTTTGACTTACTGTACCTTTTGGTTTTAGATATAAGAGATCCAATGAAAATACAGCAAATAGACCGCTCTGTCTCTCTTACACTACCTGAATTGTACATTGCCATTCAATTTGATTGCAATGAAATCATGGTAAAATAATGTTTTGTATTAGAAATTTAAGGAACGAATGGACAGACCTTTGGATCATGCCCAAATCCCATTTCTTGTGTTCTTCTTTATTCTATGGTAATTCCCAAGTCAGTACAGATATTTTCATTTCGCAACGTCCTTTTCACCATGAGGTTTGAAATATTATTTTGTGTTAATTAATATTACAATTCATTTTTTTTAAGTGGTCAATTTTGGGCGAATGAGAATTTTTCACTTTTCTTCATTGTCTGCATAAATTAAGAAAAAAATTATGATAACGATGGCATTTTTATTTTATTTTTATATTGACGATTAAATTTTCTATAACGATTTAAAATGTACCATTTTTGATATGCCGCCAAAACGACATGTTCGTGAATATGGCGTTATTGACGTCACACCGACCAACGTCGGTGACAGCCGTCTTACCAGGCAGTAATGTTATGTACATCATAATGACATTGCAGCCAGTTCGAACCGTTTCGGAATATATAGTTTTCGATCGTTTTTAAAATCAATAATTATGAATTTAAATATTAAAATTGCACATTTTTAGTGCGATTATCATAATCAGAAATATAAACATTAAATCCTCCACACATGTTTAACGGTATCTGTAGTTTATGATACTACCCTATTGAAAAACAAGTTTACAAGACATTTTTTGTAGCAATAATGTTGCCACTCGCAAGGTCACAATAAAAAGCTTTATAGGGAGTGAAATCGCTTGGAGTTAGCTACACACTTCAGAATTTCAAATTAAATCGAAACGTCAAACCAAAAGCTCAACGTCGATCATTTTTGTTTCTGTCAGTTTTGAAAAGAATATAATATATTGGCTGTAGCTTTTTCTGACAACCTTCTTTCACGGAGGTTTTAAATGATCTTTCTTTGACTTATTTCTCCCTTTCTGAAATATTTATCGCGCATTGAACATTATTTAGATACAGTGTATCAAAATATTCTAAAAATTTAAAGAATTGAAACTAAAAAATGTCATTATAATGGCAACACCGATTTT
Source organism: Halesus radiatus (assembly GCA_022606495.2). Classification (NCBI taxonomy): domain Eukaryota; kingdom Metazoa; phylum Arthropoda; class Insecta; order Trichoptera; family Limnephilidae; genus Halesus; species Halesus radiatus. The sequence continues at coordinate 190,809 of JAHDVE020009821.1, read as the reverse complement.
AGAACAAAATTATTTTTTTATCAAATGTGAGGTTATGTTTGTCTTCCGAACCTGATATGTTGACCGGAAGGGGAAAATGACTTAACTCAGTTTTCATTAACATTTTTTTTAAAAAAAGCGCACGCTTATCCACGTAGTTTTAATTTTTTTATTTAACATATAATAAATGGCTTATTTATGGCATTTAAAAAATAATCATGAAATTATCTCAAATGTTAAAAAAATAACAACAAGTTCGAATGTTAAATTTCCTCAGAACATTCAGGAATTACCACTAATTTCTGAGTACCGTTTAATATCGATGTGAAAAATACTTGAATCATAGTGCTTTTTATATGTTCTCCGTGGCTGAGTGGTTACGATCTTTGTCTAAGAATCCGGAGGTCGCGGGTTCAAATCCCGGCGTGCCAAGTAAATTTTATTTGATTAAATTGTGTTATTTCACAATTTATTCATAAAAAATAATATGTAGTATATTTCCGATACGTTCCAGAGTGGTAGATACTGTCAGTATTGCCCTGATGAAAGACCACCATTCAGAATCGAAGGTTTGCGTGAAATGACTTTAGCCGTGTTTGGTGACCAGATCTGAATAGCCAGGTATTTCCTCACCTCCCTTCTTCGCCATCTCCTTCCCCTCCTCAATACCTTCAGCCTCACAGTATATCAGGCGCAGTCCATCCATGCATGCTGTGGATGTTCCGCATCCCTCGTGTTATAGGGTCAAAAAGCTTTGGATATATTTTTCCCTTAGGCCACTCTCTGACGGTCCGGTAGGGAATCGACATAAACCTCATGCGTGATACCGACAGGGCACTGCGCCATACATTTCAATGGGCACTACCTCACGACTCGGGGGGGAAGTGGAAGGGGCGCGACGTTCTTCTGTTATACCACAAGCGGGACAACAATTCAGTAGCTTCTCGGTAAACACGCATCCAGTATATCTATACACTGCGTTTCGATCGTTTACGCGCCATTTATCCTTTATCCTCCGTCAGAGAGTGGCCTTAGAGTAAACAAAGATTATTTCTAGCCGTAAACAGCCCTACAATGGTACCAAAAAATATATTACATAATTCTATCAAATTACATGCCAATCAAAATATATGTTATAATTATTAATCACATTTTTATGGCAGATGGGAACTATCGGTTGCCAAATTAGCCATCCGTGTGTGGGGACCATTAGTTTCATAAGTGAATTAAATTTTCCAATCTTTGTTCTAATGAACTATTGAAGTTGCTACATCCCTTTATGATTTTGAAACTTAAGGAACCGTTGAGATTCGTAAAGAATGCAAGGCTGATGTAAGCGTAGTGAGCAAGATTAAGAAAGGGACGCTTAGATGGTTTGGGCATGTAGAGCGAATGAACGAAGAAAGGAGTGTAAGGAGAATATATGACGCGAATGTGAATGGAAGAAGAAGCCGGGGACGCCCGAGGAAGACATGGCACGATCAAGTGAATCAAATACTCGAGTCGGGCCATGTCAGAAGTCGGAATAAAAGAAGAGAATGTATGAGGCGTTGTATGAATGTGAATGAAGCGAGAAGTGTGTGCCAAGATCGAGTTGTTTGGCGGTCCGTCCTCTCTGCCTACCCCTGCGGGGAAATGGCGTGATGGTTAGTTAGTTATTTAGTTAGTTAAGGAACCGACCATCTTTATGGTGTTAATTTAGGTGGGAGATTTTTGACTTCAGAAGGTAAGAACTAATTTGATTATTATTTACGGCAATGTTTGCCCCACACCAAAGGCAAGAAATAAAACAGAAAAATAATATATCCCCAAAATGACTTTTTTCTTGGCGACAAAGGGATCAACCCGACAGGAAAACTTTGAAATGAAATTTTTCAGATATCATAAAGAAAAAATATAATGTTTTCGCTCCTAAACCGCGTTCTGACATTCATTTCAACGTATATTTTCTTTGCGAAATGGCTGTCGACTGAGAGCCTTTAGTATTTGCAGCCAGGTACAGTAGTTTAGTAGGTTAAGTACCTACCCGCAGAACATTATATATATTATAATGGGTAGGTAATAACTGCCCCATGGCCGTAAATAAGAATATGCCTTATTGCCAGACATTTCAGGGGTTTTTTATTGCGGTTTAAATTTATCACTGCAAGTCGTGTCCCCTAATATCATGAAACCGACATTTCAGATCTATTACAACCCAACTTTAAGCTATGTATATCTACCCCCAAAACCACTGCTTTATAAATCATAATTCATAATTTTACTATAAATAATGTTTAAGGCGATCCACCGGCTAAAATTCCAACGAAATCACGCGCTCCTTTTGCAGGGGGCGACAAGGTTGAAAGTCCCGCTTAACATCGGCCTCATGTTTCGATTTACGCAAAAAAACCATCACCAAAATATCCCACTAGGCTTCCCGTGTTGAGTTGATGTAAAAAAGGAAATAAAACAGAGAAACAAAAAATCATAAATCCCCAAAATATTCATATTTTGCTTTGAAAGCAGGTACTCTCAGTATCGCCCTTGTGAAAGACTACCATTCAGAATGGATTCTTTGTTGCAAATAGTTTTTTGCTGTGTAGATCAGTGGCGATTTTCTCTAAAGTGCATTCGTGCAGAAAAAAAAATTAATAAGGCCATAATTATATAATTATAATTTTACCACACTATTCAAATTCCGTGCTAAAAAAATCCACCCGTTTGTATTTGTTTGAAATGAATCCTATACGTACGTTTTGAATTCAGCGTCTAAAGGACTTCCTATTATAAGAAATAGTTCATAGAATCCCATACTCGCGTTACTTCAGTGGCAAACCGTGGAAGCGTGCAAACCTTTAGGAATATGTTAGCTGTCCGGCTGCACAGCGACTAACCCACGATTTTATATTCACTAACCACAGGCGTTTTAATGAATCGCCACATTGCATCTTGTTTCTAGGTCGCTAATCTCTGGTGCAGTAATATGATGAAATTCCGTTAGATCTACGGATAAATATGAATAATTATGGAAGAGACCAACATAGGATTAATAGATGAGGGGTTTTTTTCTCCCTTTTTTAATCTCCAATTGAAGTCCCAGTGAGATAGGCCACGAACCGCCATTGTTAGTGAGCAGATATGTTAATCCTTAAGTACTTCCAAACCTTCATCTTTCCCTTATTCCCTTCTCAGCTTCACAAAATTCCTCAAATAGCAGTGCCCCGGTTCCACTGACTCCGAACAGTTGAGAGATTTTTAATTCCGTTTTTATTTTTTTATTTTTTATTTATTGAGGTAATAAAAAATAACAATTACGGAGAGTAAATATTGATCTTAAAGTAAAAGTTCATTCAATCGTGTAAGTCAACATTTATTTCGGAAATGAACACAGGGGCACAATAAAATTGTAAAAATCCATTATGTATTAACTATCTACCTTAGAATGTGGACAATTTTATTGGTTGAGCAAAACATTTACGGCGCTGGGCTCAGCGCCGTAAATGTTTTGGTAAGAGAAGATGGCCAATTTAATGCAATGGACTTGCTCTATCTAAAACTTTATCGGCCACATAGAAAGTTGTATAATTAAATATATATTTAAGTACCTACGCAGTAAGTATCAAAAAGATTAGCCGTCTGCCTGGCAACACTGGTTTCACGATAGCGACGAAATGGGATTAAAGGTAATTAGATTAATTTATAATATTATTTATTTACGTTCCGTAAAATGAAAATGATTTAAAATTGGTTTTGTGGTTGCATTAAACGAAAGTCGTAATGATACTTGTCTTACTAAAATTGGATATTTTGTATATACAAATCTTTTGTACATATTAGAAAATAATGATTCTGTTAAAGTTGCCCAAAATCGCCACTTGAATTTTTTAGAATAGATTATTGTGGATGAAGAATATGTATATTTCAATTTGATTTAATATTTACTCATTTCGCATGTAAGATTATATAGAGTTTTAAGTATATTATAACGCCACCTAAATTAGTACCTAAATTACCTAAGTCCGTTTAACAAAATACATACATACCTACCGTTTATTTTCTAAACTGGTTAGAATTTTAAAATTTAAAGTCACGTTCTGGAACTGCTTTCCGTAAGTACATAATAAATGCATGCAATATGTATAAGTATATATATATATTTTTGTTAAAACATAAAAAGAACAGTGTACACTTTTACTTTTTTGTTCAAAGTATGAAGAATTCCATAATTCAATCGAATATCAAAGTTATGAATTTATCTATATTTATAAAAATGAAAGTTTGTCTTTCTGTCTGTCTTCGATTTTCTCGAAAATTACTCTACCGATTTCGCTTAAAATAAGACAGTTAGTTCTTATTAGTGACGGTTTAATAATAATAATAATTGGATAATTTGTATAGCGTCGTTTTTTTGTGAAAAATCACCTCAAGGGCGAGGGGTTTAGAGAGTAGTTTGAATGAAATCCGATATGTAAAACTGTTGCTATAACGTTTTCAAATTAGTATGAAAACATTGTACCCGCCATGTTGTATTAAGGTTAGCCCACAGATATACCACTCTGGTTAGCCACAGATTACATATTCAAAAGAAGAAAGTTTATTTGGGTAGAATTTTCAAACTTTTCAAAATGGAAAACACAAGTAGGTACCTACTTTATTACTTAGATATGTTTTGAAAGAATGAATGTTTGGAATAAAATAAAATTTTCAAATGAATGTTTCTTTGTTTAGAGATAGTTACTTTCGCTGTCAAATCAATTATGGCACTCAAACGACAAGCAGGAACTCACAACTTCATAACTTTATTCCAAAAAAATAAAATCTCGAGCAAGACCGGGTACACATCAGCTAGTTGCAAATAAATCAAAAGTGAAGGTATGCCATAGTAACATACAAACGTATGTATTTTCAGACAAATTACTTTTTTTAAATTTCATATTTATTCGTTTATCTTTCTTTTTAGTTTGCTTAATTTTTTATTACTTTTTATTTCTTTTACTTATAACGTTTTTTGCTTAAGTTATCATACAGATGTAAGGTTTTAGTAATAAAAATAAAACATATTACAAAATTTTTACGTAAATTACCTGACGATATATATGGGAAAATAAAATAAAAATGTAAAAAATATGTAGATTGCAAATGTTTTTTTCTATGTGAATACCGCACAAGAGTCCCAACTACTCCCAACTCTCTGAAGCTAGTGAAACTATGGCATCCCCAATAGGGGAATATTGTGAGGCTGAAGGTAGTTGGGCGGGGAAGGGAATGGTAAGAAGAAGGTGGGTAAATACCTAGCTATTCACTTCTGGTCACCAAATACGGTGGTCTTTCACCAGGGCGATACTGAGGGTATCTTCCACTCTGGAACGTGAACAAATACACTATATATATTTTTTAATGAATTAATTGTGAAATAACACAAATTAATTAAATAAAATTTACTTGCGCTCGCCGGGATTTGCCCCCGCCACCTTCGGATTCGTAGTCGAGAGCTTTACCTCTCGACCACGGATGTCGTCAAATATGTGCCAAGCCGGTAAATTTCGGAATCCTAACCTACCAGTGGCGTGCATTGCCCTATGACCAAAGTAGGCAGTGTTCAGTTTTTGAAGTTCGGGTATGAATACACATAAGAATTAATTGTTTTGGCCAACTGAATAAATCAGAATACAAGTTCCTTACCAGATTCACTGAAAAAAATAATCTTTAATCAGAAATTCGTCGTATGGTATTTTTTCTTTACATTTCAATTTCTTTTTATGCTTCGTTTTTCTTGGGGTTGACACAGCTTTTCAGCGTATATGAACTGCACGCCACTGATACCTACACACCCTTCGTGAAAACGCCGTGAATGTTAGTTAGTTAGTTATTTTATTATTTAACTTTTGTATTTAAAGTACGGTTACCTCCCAATCCCGTATAATTTTCAGCCGTAAGCCTTTTACGGGCAATAATTTCCAACTACCTAAGCCAATACCATTAATTATTTCAAATGTATTTACATATCAGCTAATAGTTTTATCTAAATGGGTAAATCAGATAAACTATCGGCATAATAATATGCAGATGGTACCGGTGGCTTATTGGATAGTGCAATTACCCGCCGCTTAAACCTGAACTAATAATGAATGTGGTAAGTTGTCAGTTTTAACTTTGCTCTTTGCAAAGGCATCAGCGAATTTACGTGCTCTGTGAATATCTGTTTTACCAATTCACTAGTTTGATGGGTTATTCGTTATTCTAGTTCTTGTAAGCCATTGCCTGTACATCCAAAAACCTGCTCACACGGAATACTTAACTATTAATTTTGTTTTTTGTTTTTGTTTTGATGAAATCGAGTCCATTTCTCATAAAGTTGGTTATTTATACAATATTTCACAATACCAGATTTTTTTAGAAGCACGTTTTCTCAGAAAAAACATACATTTTTTATCTCGCAAAAGCGGGTTCAAGTCAGATGACGTCACGTCGTGTGAACGTATTAAACGATTGTGAAAAATGATTAAAAATGAACAGATCTAAACGCTTCGGCTTCGATCCGATCTCATCCTATCCCGACCGGGATATCATTGCGGAGAAATTGACAACAATATGACGTCATCTGTCTCGAACCCGTTTTACGAGGAACGGCTGCGCTGCCTGTTTCATACAAAACTTAATTTAGGATTTGAGGCCAAAATACTCACCTAAATCTAATGAACTTTTTTAATCAAAAAGTATTTTAAATATCTAGTACGGATTAGAAGTAATTTATTTATTTTTGTTTTATATTATGAAATATAGGCCATTAAAATAATTGATTTTTCGCGTCGAGCCATGTCAGAAGTCGGAATAACAGAAGAGAATGTATGAGGCGTTGTATGAATGTGAATGAAGCAAGAAGTGTATGCCAAGATCGAGTTGTTTGGCGGTCCGTCTTCTCTGCCTACCCCTGCGGGGAAACGGCGTGATGGTTAGTTAGTTAGATTTTTCGCGATTTTAGAGGCACCTTTAACAATTATTTGTGAACTAACGGCAATTTAAAAAAAGTTTTACCCCGTCTATTTTAAAAATATATATTTTTTTTTAATTTATAATAAGCATTATGGTGGACTTTAAATTAAATTAAAAACGACCGATTTACGTTGGAGCGCAAATTTACCGTATATAATTTAAAACATCGACCCGAAAAACGTTTTTTTTTTAGATGTTTGGTTTTTATATTTTTATTTACGTTATCAAATTTACATAGCAAATATGATTTTTTTTTTAAAACAATAAAACCCGCAAATAATTTTCTAAATTGCCTCTAAAATTATTAAATTTGATTTTTTTTCATGGCATAATTTCATAATTTAAAAGAAAAATAAATAAAAATACATCTCATCACTACTAGATATTTACTAAACATTTAATTTTTTAAATCTGTCATTCAGTTTGGATGGGTATTTTGGCCTCAAATCCAAAATTAAGTTTTGTATGAAGCAGGCAGCGCAGTCGTTCCTCTTAAGAAATTATGTATTTCTTTGAAAACGTGCTTCTTTTAAAAAAATCTGGTAATGAGATATGTTTTTAAAAAAAACTTTAAATATATTCGATTTCCTCATTCGCCTAAACTAAATAATAGGTGATTCGTGAAAGTCAAAGCACGTGAAAAAAATCTAAATTTACAGTAATAATTATTATTCTACAAATAATATTATTATACAAATAATTGCATATTCAGAATCGACATTTTTGTTGTATTTACATACATACATACATTGTATGCCTTTAGAAAGTCAATCAAGAAAAAAATATTTTTCGCTTAAAGTCCCTATTAATAAGGAATCCATTTACATGTATATATAAAATATAAACATGAAACTATGTAAACATGCGTGCAAATGACAGATAGATGCAAACACAAATACATTAAACTGTCAGGAATGGCTTGAAATATTGTTTTAACCTAAACCAATCCGCAGCCTGAACCAGATGGTTGCAATTCAGACCCTAACCGTATCACCCCTTCCCCTCTTGTTCCCCGCTATCTGCCGGGCTGACTGCTTCCCTGGCAGTTCACCGATTTGGAGCTTAGTCTAAATCTGAATCACGTCTGAAATCCTGACAAATAACGTGGGGAAAGATGCGTTTGGCGGCGATTATATCGAAAAGGGGGACTGGAGTACAAACCCCATCCTCCAGGCCCCATTCATCTATCTACAAAGATACACAATGAGCATCTCGCATATATTTTCAATTGGTTTAGAATTCATCTCAATAGATGGGGTTTTTAAAATGGAGCGCTGATCCCAATCCTGATGTATGGTAGTGAAACATAGAACTAGCAGAGGAAGGATGAAAGTAGACTAAATGCTATATAAATGAGATATCTGAGGCGAATGTGTGGTAGGTGTGGTAAAACCATGTATGATCGTGTGAAAATGTTGAGATTAGCACAGAATGCAAGGCTGATGTAATATTAATCTGAAAAATTAATTAAGGGACGCTTTGATGGTTACATGAGTCGGGCCATGTGAGAAATCATAATAACAAGATAATATATGAATGTGAATGAAGCAAGAAGTGTGTGCCAAGACCGAGTTTTTCAGTGGTCCGTCCTCTCTGCCTACCCCTGCTGATAAACGACAATGGTTCGTTAGTTAGTTAATAAATAAAATAAAACAAATCCATGTTTACTCACATTGAATAAAAATGACTCTATTTTTCATGAATCTTAAGTGTTTTTTTTGAACTTCACTTTGTTTTTTTTTTTAAATATAGCAATTCTTCATCTATCTAGCGTGTTGTTTTTAAGAATTTGTTTAGATTTTTTTGTTTATTTGATTTATTTCTACGATTTTAAACCTTATCTTAAATTAACTCGATTTAATAATAATACTTGACTAATTTATGTGGGCCCATTTTGTGAAATATCTCCTCGGGGATCCAAGATTTCAATTATGTATTTTAACATATTTTTATAACTCACGACTGGAACAGCAATAAATAGCCCACGTGGACTGCATTTGAACAAGAGGGCTCTTTCTTAAATGGATGTTCAAACGTCAATATCGATCTTTTTTGCTTTGTAAAAATCATTTCAGGATACCTATTAAAAATGCAATATTTTCAAAAATTCATAATTTAATGAAAATTCTGTTTTTTTTAATATTCATGGAAGATGCTCATTCGTCGAGGTACCTCTAGAAATCGTATTCGAATTGTAAATGCTCCATAAATTTCGAGGATTGCAACACTGGGTAAAAAACGCAGTTCCGTATTTGAATTTCAAATTATAATACACAACACGCCTGTTTTACATAATACTCTTATTCTGGCTGATCAATAACATCCGTTCAGAGTAGGTACCTAATTACTTACAAGGCAAATATATTCATTTAGGAATTAGGTAGGTACTTAATCGTAGCACTTACATCGTTTTGTTTATGGCAACCATTTGGGGGGCGGTATGGGGTGCATAAATTACAAAAAAGGTAATTAAAAATTTAACTAGATTTGGAAATTTTCACGTAGACGGACACGTAAGACAACACCCTTCTATCGGTTTATCACTTTAGCGTAATCTAGGAACGTACACATTAATTTATTTTTTTTTAAATTTAGTTTCAAAACATATTTTTATCATTTAGTTAATAAAAAATTACAAAGTCAATAAGACAATTTGTAATGTTTTTCTTACTCCTCCTAGCTAGGGGTTCCTGTGCTGAAGCGGACTAGATTTTATTTAAAAACTAATTGCTAAAACTCCTAAGAATTTCTTTCGAAATTACTGGATAACTCCTCTTCTTTGATTTCTTTGAGCCAGGTTGTGATTTGATTTTTGAAATCATTTTCCTTTTATTTTTGTTTTATGACCGGTGGAAGTGAATTATATAGCTTAGTGGGGGGATATTCATAATTCCCTTTTCCAAAAACAGTTTTAAAATTAGGAATATTCATAATGTCATTCTGGTTCGTTCTTGTATGGTGGTAAATAACATGTATATTTTAACGCGGCATCACGTTCATGGGTCAAATACATTATACGTATAGTTTTGTATTACAGATCGATAAACCGATGAATTCAATTTGTTAGCCATAAGTTGTAATAATAGATTGTCTAAGATATATAATAGTGATAATATTATTATTTGCACAGTTGTTTTCTTAGCAAAGTATGGCTAGTACACCGAGAGCAGTTGTTTTCAGTCATGCTTTATCGACAATTATTGAAAGTATTGCCTGCGACAGTATCGTGGGTAACTACAAAAATGACCTGTGGGAAGAATTCAAATATTGTCAGCTTCTCATAGTCTTGAATTTTTTTTAAATTTGAATACCACACAATAGTCCCAAGTGCCCCGATCCAGTGAGATTATGGCATCCCTAATCGGGGTATGTTGTGAGAATGAAGTGAATTGGAAGGGGGGGAGATGAGACGAGGAAGGTGGAGAATGTTTGACTTTCATAAAAAAAATTTTTTAAGCTAATATGTATTTTTTTTCTCTTATTCCAGGTGTAGGTCTGGTCCTAGTGACCGTGAGCGGTGTGGCGTGGCGCGCTGTCGGGCGGCGGCGAGCGCGCGCGGGCGCGGCGCGCACCGGCACCCCGGCGGGCGGGCGGGAGGCGCGGTGCGGCGCGGCGCGGCGGCATGCGCGCGGGCGCACCACCCCTACGCGGCCATGCTGTACCCCGAATTCCACTGCCGACCGCCACCGCCCTCCTACCAGGCGTCCATGCACGAATATAGACTCAGGTAAATTATCCTAACCTAACCTATGTTAAGCTAAGCCAACCTCACCTAACTTATCCCAACCTAAATTAATCATATTTATTCGAGACTAGCTAAAGTACTCAGCATTGCCTGAGGTTTGGAGTAAAGTTTTGAAATTTGTATGTGTTTCCCCTCCCCTACCCCTACCCCTACCCATTAATTTTCCTATCATTTTGAATGTCAAGTGTGCAAAATGTCACCTACCTCGAAATAAAACTGTAGATTTGTATAAAAAATAAACTCACCCACCTGACCACAGACATTCTTTTTTATATGTATATATAATATTATAGATGATGGTATCTTTCAGTGAAGTACACTCTTCTTAATGTAGGGGGTTTCCCCCTACATACTTTCAGTATGAGAGGGTATTTCACCACCTCTGAGTAATGCTACCCGTCAAGTAAATTTCTGTTTTTACCACCATATTAATTCTATAATTAAAGTTACTTAACGATAGTTACTCAACAGTGACAACAGTTTACTCAGAGGTTTATACTGACTAGGTACTTATGTACCTGTTGAGTACCTTACTTATTAAGTACCTACCTTAACCTAACCTCACCTCACCTTACCACACAGTGAAGTGACTTGAAGCACACCTTTCTGCCAGTAATGCAAATTTATCCTTCGTCCAATAAAATTGTCCACGGGCTGCAAAGGGTACAAGTGTTTCATATTGCTTCGGTGACATCACACTATGACGAACTTCCAGAAATAACTAACACTAATACACATGATGTGGAAACAATAACCTAAAATACATTATGTGGAAACAATAACTTAAAATACATTATGTGGAAACAATAACCTAGAATACATTATGTGGAAACAATAACCTAAAATACATTATGTAGAAACAATAACCTACTATACCACCTGTACTGCAAGAAGTATAAAGCCATTTCAGTAGCATATCTTTCTGCGAAAAGAACACCTTTTATTCCTCTCTGTCAATTTTTTATCGCTTTCGAGTATTTATTATCACCGGAGTGATGGAATATTTTAATTAGCAAATTGGGCTGCAAGAAATATTTTTCTGGGCTGCGGGTTGTTTATCAGTGGTTTATTCAGTCTTTTAATGGACTGTAGGACAAGAAAATTAAGATACCCAATAGTATTTGTGTAGTAATAATAATAGCTCTCCCCGAAATATCTCCTCTGTTAAAAACAGTGATTCTTGATTGGGAATATTAAAAATACATAATACCGACAACAATAATTAGAAAATTGCCATAGAAATTATATTGCGGTGGCTTTGGTTTTGTTACTGACACTTTTTGATTGTGATGAAATTATTTTCAGGTTACTACTTTTGGATCGTGCTGCCTCTCCCCCTCCAGTAGCCTGTCCGCCCCCTGCTTACAGACCCCGCCCAAGGTAAATACTGACTTCATTTACTTGATAATCAAAAATGTTAATTATTAAAAGAACAAGCAACCAACAAACTTAGCCTAACCTTAGCCTAACCTACCTATTTATTTATCATATTCTGTTTTATTTAGTTTTATCTGTTACAATTCATTTCATTCCTCTCACCCTAATTCATGTTTTTGGGCACCTGTATAAAAATTTCTTTTCTTTGTACACTAAACTGAGATTTTTCTTTTCCAGGGGAATGGCAGGAGGAGGCCCCCCTTACATGGGCCGAGGCGCGCGGGGCCGCAGAAGGCCCGAACCCCGCACCCCGGCGCCCACCCTCTCCGCCGTGGTCATCCAGAACATAGCGCTGGAACCCTATGACGACGTCAAGTACGACGACGGGCCCGAGATGGAACCGCCCATCGGCGATACCAAGGAGGAGCAAGTTCAACAAGAGAACAAGGAGGGGAACCTCGTCACCATTGTACAAACCGGCCCCGACACCAGTCCCGTCATCGTCACCGTGTCCGGCTCCATGCCCGAGGAGAGGACCAACCAGACACACTCCTCTGAAATAGATATCCTCGCGCACTTGTGAATCAACGAACTGTAGATATTATTATTCAAAGATGTCATTATATTAATTGATTGTTTTATTTTTTGATTTTACAGTTAATTTAATTTTACATGAAAATTTTGTGTTTAATGATCCTCATTTGTGTATTTAACAATTGGAATACTTATCTCTGCAATCCGTGAGAAGGGGGAGGCGCTGGTGTAATTATTTGGATACAAAAATCTATCGATTTAAAAAAGAGTTTATTTGTTCGCTAGGTTCCCCTTTTGGCTGCCTGCAGAGATAAATTTGTCAAGCTATGCACCGGTGTCATTTTGAATAAACGCTTAATTATTATGTGGGATTTCCATAGAATTTACAATACATATTTTTAATCTGATAGATTTTTCAGGATATGATAAAATATGAGCTAATCAAAACAAAATAAAAAATATTTTTCACTGCTTATTATTCAATAGATGCATGTTAACCCCTTTGGCCTCAGTCATTTTTAAACCTAAACCAAAATGTTTAAGACATTTCGTGTTCAAATGTTTCACAAACTAATTTATTCAGATTGCAAAAGGATATTCTAGTAGATTTTCCTTGTTTCGCAGTGTTCCCTAAGTCATTGTCTTTTATATGATATGTACATCAAAGTTTACTGCGACAGATTGGCATTGTGAGGCATTTAGCAGTCTAGGTGTGCCAATAGATCGGTCCTCTGAGGCTGAGAGGGTTAAACAGTGATAGTAAAATGGATATCTACTAATTTCTCCATTTTCTTCTTTTCAATTTCATACTTTGCTATAAATAATACATTACGAAGTAAACTCAGTAATTCTAGCTTTAATTCCTCCGACTTTAGGCAAACTAAGTGTTGCGTAGTTCAGACCTTAACTTTGTGCAAAACCTTATTTAAAGTATTGTATCATAATATTGAATCAAAGTGTGTATTGTTTTGTGTGATACGCTTTATAATGTAATACTTGAATCCATATTAAATTCAACTGGAGATGTGCCTGCTAGAGTATTAATTAAGTTTAATGACATGTATAGAATATGCGTAAACTGTTGCTTTACTCATATTTAGATCATAAGGACTGTTTAAAGATATGAATATAAATATATTGAATAATTTACCTGGACACGAGTGAGGCATTGTCCCAATTTAAACAAAATGTTATTTATATATTTTAAATCTGTAATTTCGAAAAAGTCACGGCTGATTGCAGGTAAAGTTATGATGATGCAAGAAACAAGCAAGTAATTTGCATCTTTGTAAATTTTTTTACAAGATTTTCCTAGTGTTGTCCTGACCCCCTAGTGCAAGCACAGCGACCAAGGTTTTATAAGATAATGTCAGTAATTTGTTCATTCATTCCAGACCACAACTGCAGATCGCCAATGAACAAACAACACTTCACGTCGACTAAATTAAGCATATTTAGTCGACATGCACTGTTTGTTCATTGGCGATCTGCAGTCGATGACATTACCAACATTATCGACAAAATCTATATCAATGTAAGCACATAATTATGCTAGGGAGCCTGGTGTCGCCAATTCAATAAACTCTTAATTTATTAATCAATTCCGCGGCGTGCAAACAATGATTAATTAAAATGTTGCCGCTGAAATTAATTTAAACGCAGTTCATGAATAATTTTAGATGCATAACTCGGATTATACATATTGACTTTATCGTGACATTATAACACAAGTTGATACTAATTTGTGAGAAAAGAATCGAGCATAATTTATATTATGAATTGGGTTGAGAGTTTAAATTGTGCCCAGGACAATATGGTAAGAAGATCTGGAAAAATGAGACATAAAACTAGTTTTTATAATCTCGTGAACTATGATATTCTTTTATCAATGAAGCAAATTAAAATTCAAATGAAAATATAAATAAGTAATTTTTTAATTAAACAAAAACACACATTAAAAAAAAAAACATATTTACTGTTTAACTATGTTTCTCTTCTATAATAAATAAAATGAAATGATAAAAAATATATTATATTTATATAAAAGAGAAGTTTAAATTGTAAAATCATGAACAAGCTTACTGTTCTGTGTAAAAATAATGTATATATACCACAAAGTGATGAATAGTTTCTTTGCTTTACCGCTTAGAAAAGCGACTAACGATAATTTTGAAATTTATTTTTATCCACTTAATTTTATTTTGTATCAATGAAATACATCTATGAAAATTATGCTGGTTGAAATAATAAAATCCTTTTAATTCTTCTTGCAAAACGTTTATTCTATTATTCCCAAATATAATTGCTATTTTAAAAATATAATGACTGGTTTCACTGATAAAGATTCCTTCATTCAAATTACCTGAATAATTAGAAATTGAAAACAAAGCTGTAACATCATTTAAATGAAGTAATTAAATATTTACAGACTTTGTAATGTTTGTGAAAAACACCCTAATATCTTATATTCCTTTCACCAAAGAATAACATTAACATAAAATTATTATGTTTTGTGTTATCTTCTTATTTTAAATCTTTTAAAAATACATATTTTCACATTTTCTTCGACATAAAAATATCATAAAATTTTTTCTTTGTGTATCGATCCTTTCACGTTTTCCTGTACCTTTTAGTTTATTTTCCTTGTTTTTTTTCTTGATAATAATTTTGTTGTGCTTTTGCGATTTGTGTTCGTTGGCCATTTACTTTTATATTGGTGTTGACAAATAATATCATACTTTGTTTCCTAAATGTGTAACCGATGTTTTTTCTTTTGTAATTATTTTTTCTTAGTCCTAAGGTAAGATAATGTAAAATAATGTAATATTAAAATGGCACTGTAGTTTACCTTAAAAACAAATGTATCAATTGGGAATGTGATAAAGGTGTAGAAATGAAAACTTTATGTTTTGGTGAATTATAAACATCTCTATGTAGCTTGAAAGTTTCTTTTGCAGAATGTGAAATAAAACAGCAACAAAATTCATATTTGTCAAATTAATTCAACTTGTATGAAGTACCACCTACTTTATTCGTTTAATGCTTTTTAGTAATTCAAACCCGAATTTATGTATGTTTACACCTCAATTTTCATTCCCGATAATGATTTTGTAAATAATGTTACAGCCTCTATTGAATAGTCTTTATTGAAGAAATTCATAGAACCAAAATATATTTATAAAAATTTCTTACTTGTTTTATTATCTCTAAAACCTTCATCTTTTATTGATAAACATCCTTTCTCCGTAGTTATTTAAATAGAATAAATGCAGCAACATAAATTGCTTGGCCGTTTCAACGCAATCTATATCCCATCACATACGTTTTGACACAATCTCTATGTGTTTTAGTGAAACTTCGTGGATTACATATGAGATATCCGCATACGAGGATAGCCGCCGATGTATCACATGCGACAATCTCATAGATAAATTAGTTAAGTATGCAATTATCAAGAGACAGGTTGATTTAAAGAGTTTCTTGAGAATGCCGTCACTTCAGTTGAATGGTCTCAAATTATGGTTGGTTGGAAGTCTAACACAGGAAGAGATGGACTCAGATTCAGATTCAATTTTGAAATCAGCAGCATTGATGAAAACCGCAGAAATCCTGCTATTTTTATGACAACAGTAAAGGAAGTAAAGATCATTGGTATTGCCATTGGTTAACAGTAAAGCAAGTGAAGATCATTGGTATTGCCATAATTATTGCCATTGGTTATTAGTGCATAAACATTTCTGAATCTTATTAACATTTGTCGTAGATAAATTCAACAGCCACTGCAAGTCACTTTATAAAATACTGTTGAGAGATGAAAATAGAGTAAAGAAAGAAAAGTGCTCATACATACAAGCAAAAATTAACCAGCAAACCATTGTGAGATAGATATATTGTTCTATACATGTGTTCTTTTGAGGAATTGTTTGTTAGTTTGATATCCTTGAGTCTTTTAAAAATAACATTGTTTTTGCATTATCATAAATTCCATCGGTAAAGCCACTATTGGGACGCTGGTTATATATGTTGTTTCTGCAATGTACCTACATAGCTCCAGAGTAGTGAGGATTGCATACTTGAAATACACCAGGCATTTTGGTGCCTGTTGTGCATAGATTCCGTAATCTGCAGAACATCAAATTTACGCGAATGACGGAAATTCGGTTGGGAAGGCCCACATTGGACATCTATTAAAAAAAAATTCGGCAATGTACACAGCTCCAGAATTGCATACTAGAAATACTCCAGGCGTGTATTTGGGCCCTTTTACGAAGATATTCCGCAATCTAAAAAACATCGAATTTCCGTAATACGCGTTTACGGAAATTCGGTTGGGAAGGCCCCCTGGTAAAAAAGATTCTGCAACATACACAGCTCAAGAATTGCATGCTTGAAATACTCAAGGCGTATATTTTGCACCTATCAGAGAGAGTTTCCGCAATCTACACCTTCAAAACTGAATGGATTGCGGAAATTCGGTTAGGAAGGCGCTCATTAGACGACTATTATAATATAATAATAATAATAATAATAGTTGGATGATTTGTATAGCGCCGTTTTTGTGAAAAATCACCTCAAGGGCGCTGTAAAAATATTTCTTAACTAATTATGTACAAACAGATACAGAGAAACATACTTACCTGGCAGGTCGCTTCAGATGAACACAGTTTTAGAAAAATTTATTTATAGAGATGATAGTTTTACATGGTTATTTGTTTCTCCTTTTCTATTGATGTTACATTTATTTGATGATTGGTGGCACAAGAGGTGGTATTTATTTAATTATTGGTATTAATTTTTAGGACTGGAAAGTATTCATAAAATTAATTTTAGGACTCGAAGATATCTATAAAATTACCTTAAATAGCGTAAGAAGCTTTTAATAAATATTAACGTTTTTTTATTTATTTTACAGTTTGGTTATTTACAGTGTTGGGGGCTGTGGACGCATTTGCGCACCGATGCGTGAATTTAAAATTTTATTTTATTATTATTATTTTTTTTTTTTTTATTGATTTATTTAATGACTTTAGGTAAGTACTAACCGGCTAGCCTAGCTAAGTAATTTACAGGTGAATTTCTTCAATTTATGGATACGATTGTCTGAAAAGATGTGTTTTAAGATTAGTTCTGAATTCTGTCGAGTCTTTGATAATTCTTAAGTCATGCGGCAACTCATTCCAGGCTTTAGGTCATGACACTCCGAAAGCACGATCACCAAACTTAGTATTAGGTGTGCGCTTTGGTTCCTTCAACCTGCCGATAGCTGATGACGCTGCTGACCTAAGGGTGGACTGCCGTGAGTTGGTATTTTCGGGAATACACAGTTCTGATAAGTAAGCCGGAGCCATTCCGTTAAGTGACTTAAATACCATCCAGCAGAGCTTGAACTGGATTCTTTCAGGACATTTGAGCCAGTGGAGATTTTGAGATGCTCTGAAATGTGAGAATATTTAGATACGCCGGTGATAAGTCTTGCTGCAGCGTTGAATACTGATTGCAATTTGTTAATTTGGTATTTGGGGAGACTCGCATATATTCCGTTGCAATAATCTAGACGTGACATAACGTACGAATTGACAAGCAGTTTAGTTGCCTCTGTTGGCAGGTTTCTCCGTACTGCTTTTATTTGCCTCAATTGAAAGAACCCTGTACTTACAGTTCTGTTTACTTGACTTTTAAGGGAAAAATTTTGCATCCAGATTGACACCGAGTAATTTAACACACGTCTTCGGAGTAATGTCATTTCCCGAAATATTTATTGGGGAGTTATCAATGATATGCTGACGCCTGCTTGTGGCGGTCCAGAGAAACTCAGTTTTTGACGGATTTAGTTTCAATCTATTTGAGGTCATCCAGCGAGTTATTGCTTCTAGACACTCAGCTATGCGAGTTTTTAGTCTGTCTATTTCTTCTGGTAAGCAGTAGAAATAAACTTGCTGGTCGTCAGCATAGCAGTGGGATTGAAGACCAAACGATTCTATTATTTTAGCTACATCATTTGTGAAAATGATGAACAGCAGAGGGCCCAGAACGGACCCCTGGGGTATTCCGGATGAAAGGGTTGCATATTTTGATTGGTTTTGCCCCATCTTCACTGCTTGTAAACGATTGGTTAAATACGATGTCAGCCAATTCTTAACTCCACCATTTAAACCAAAGGATTCTTCTAAACGTGTGATAAGGAAATCGTGGTCAATCGTATCAAAAGCGGCACTCATGTCTAAGACTGAAAGAAGTGCTAGCTTACCCGACTCTATGGCCAGAGTTATATCCGACAAAACGCGTAGTAATCTAGTTTCCGTTGAGTGGAACCTTCTGTATGCAGATTGATATTTAGTTAACAATTTATTTGAATTTAAGTGACTTATTATCTGTACAGCAGTAATTTTTTCTAAGATTTTAGATATAAATGGAAGATTTGAAACGGGTCGATAATTTGAAAGATCTTCAGCGTCCAATTGCGGTTTTTTTAATAATGGAGTTACGACAGCTGCTTTTAGTGATTTTGGAAAATCACCAATGTTAAATGACTTATTAAAGAGTTGAACTAGGAATGGAGCTAATTCGTTGCAACACTTCTTTAGTAACCATGTTGGTATAGGATCGAGTGCGCACTGTTTGTTCGGTGAAGCGAGTATTAACTTCCTCACTTCTTCGAGGGTTGTAGATTTGAAGGCAGATAAGGTTCCGCCATTATTTTTTGTAAAAGATGGCGGTGGGGCGGCGATTGTTAGCGCGCGTATGGACTCAATTTTTTCGAGAAAAAACTTGGAAAAGATATCCGGTGCGATGTCAATTGTATTTTCTGCACGAACATCGGCAACAACTGTCTTAACCGAGTTCCAAAGACGACACGGATTTATACGTTCTGAGTGAATCCTATTTGTCCAATATTCAGACCTTTTTGATATATATATATATATATAATATAACGTATAGTAATACTCTAAGGGTCAGATTTTTCAGACTTCTCAGCCAGGCCGAAAACGACCCAAGCTCCCCTTCCATTCAAAACACCCGAAGGTCTACGTTTGCTCAAAAATGAATGTCACTTCGATTCCGCCGGTCGTGTCTCGCGAAAGTCAACCGAATCGCCCATCGACTTTCAAACACCGCAAGGCTCATTTTGGCTAAGCGAGTCTGAATTCGTACTAACTGAGATAGCCACGGTTCCGTTGGCTTGCCAAAAATCACCGGAAGCGTATCGACTTTCGAAGAGAGTAGGGCATAGGTACAATGTAGTCAGTCGCGGTTGACTTCGCAATACAAACCAATTGCAGGACTGCAATAGGCATCTACTTTAAATACTATTCTTCTGCAATGTAGGTGCATGGGCTACAGACTTACACAGATTGTATTCTTCAAACACACGAGACATTCCGCAATATATGCGACTTCAAAGCTACCTACGCAGATTGCGGAAATTCGTTTGAAAAATATAAATCTGCATTTAACATATTTGGGGCAATTACATTCCATTTTGTAAAATAACAGTGGTGAAATTGACATCTTGAAAGGTGTAGTTAGGAAAATATTTAATGATGTTTCAGACACCTTGGTACCGGTTATGACAAAACAGAACAGTAACAAAACAAAATATTGAAGAAAAATTAAGAAACATAAAGAAAACAATCCTAACCTAACCTATTATTTTATCGTCTCCTATTTTGTCACCATTCTGTTGTATCCGGTAATTAACTGTGAGGTTCTAGGGAGTAGGAAAGAAAGGAAATGGGGGAAAGAAAGGTTGGGAAGTATCTAGATATATACATCTTTTTACGGTTACTCCACATAGGAGGCCCTAAGGAAAATAATTTCTCTTGAGGCCTGTCATCTTTGGGGATGTTGTGTAGAGTATTTTTTGGGAAGGGTAAAGGGTCTTGAAAAGATCCATGTTATAAAAGAGAGAAAATACAGAAACTGGCAAATCATTCCACCGCCGAGCTGTTGAACACAAGAACGAGTCGTTGAAGCAACCGTGTACAAATGTTGGGCGCGCGTTTGTTTTGTTTCCCGGCTGTGTTGTGATGCTGAAAGGATCAATGACGCTAGTTCTTCAGAGCATCTTCCATTAAAATACCGGTAGAATAAGGACAGAATTCCCACTGTGCTCCAAAAATTGCTATCCGTTTGTTAAGATAGGGGAATCTATTAAACGGACCACCTGTTTCTGCACAGATTCAAGAGTCAAGATCTGGTCACAAAACACGAAAATATGGCTAAAGCTATTTCAAGTAGAGTTTTGATTATGATATTTCATCAGAGCACTATGAGACTGGTATATATATCACTCCGGAATGTGCTGTAAATATAATACATATAGGAATAATTATTTATATGTGAAAAAATATATATTTTATTTGCACATGACGGGTTTTGAACACGCCACCTCCGAATCCGTATGTGAAGATCTTAACCGCTCCGCCACGGCTCGTTCGAAGATAGAAAATTTCATATTTAGAAATAAATAAATAGCCAGTGTATGTTTTCATTTTGCCTTTTTCCAATTTTAGCACAATTGTTGATCCCGTTTATCAGTTGCTATTATCTTTAGACTCTGTCTGATATGAAATCTAATCGATTGATGTGCTTATTTCTGTTTCAATTTATTTTGTGTGTATTCAATTTCTTTACTTAACGTCTGGAGCATGACGCGCCCATATGAAAATCATTTCTAAACTGTGTGTGTTGTTTTATTTTAATGTAAGACGTACCTCTAAAAACATATCTCAGAAAATGAAAATGAGATAAGCACCACCTAATTAATTATCATAGTTCTGATATTTGAAATTAGGATATAATAATATTGTGTTCCTAACCCATTTATCGGCAAGATTGTGAGTGTGAAAAACAAATAAATATTTCAGAATTGATAATATGGGTGCTTCAAACTCTAAGGAAGCGGCGGTAAGTTGCAATTCAAATTATCACTGGCAAGGGAAATTCCAACTTGACACGCCTGTCCAGGCGGCCAGAAGAGGAATGAAGATGGCACATTTATTCAACTGTCAAAATGTTTTATGGGTTTCTTCAATGAATTACTTTTGTTTCAATGATACCAAATAACATAGTTATTCTACTGGTGATACAGGGTGGAAGACATGAGAAAAGCTATGAAAATTGATTCATAAAACATTCTTCTGAAGCTTTTGAAAAACACGGTAGAAATATGACAATACCTCCAGCTCCTGATATTTCCCATACACTGAGATGGCAACATGCTACACTAGCGCCTCTAGTGGCCCGCGTTGGCGGAATTGGGTTTTTCCATACATTTTAATAGATTTTCTGTGAAATACATTCTTAACAATTATAGAAATGGAAAATTTAAAAAATAAATATTAGGTAACCTACATAAGATTTTACTCCTTTTTTCCTCATAAATGAAAAAAATATTTAAGAGGCTAATAGGTTTGTACTAACAGTTATAAGCCTCACCGCTCGCGCTCGGTCTTGGCAACATACTAATGTTGCCATCAAATGTCAGGAGCTGTAGAGGTATTGTCATTTTAGGGCATTTGGTTTTGCCAAACATTGTCTTTGAAAACCTATAAAATTCGTGAATTTTTTGTATTTGGAAGAACTGCCGCCAGATAGTACCGTCAGTTTTGCGGTAAATAATTACACCCCTCACTCCAGGGGCCTGCACACAAAAAAAATTTTGCGCCATAAATTCTAAAATAAATGCTGAAGTATTTGTTTTTAACAAACATTAAAGACACTCTGCTACGTAATATACGTACACCGAAAAAAATATATCTAAAAGTAGCCACCAGCATTTTTTCAACAATTTATTAGATCCCTACAAAGAAGGCACTATTATCATGATCATCCAGGGTTCTTTTCTTGTTTTTTCTGAAGGCAATGAAAGTACGCAACACGGCTCCCGCGCCGCACCGACCTGTGTACGGACGCCAATAGAAATATACGGGACGAAGCGCTCTCTGTTTCGTGCATTCTTACCCAGTTTATGTTGATTCCTTACCAACAGAGGTAGTTAACCCTTTCAGACCTGAATTAAATCTGGCAGTGGTAGAACATTTTTAATATTTGATCACAATTGGTGAAGTTGTTTTAAATTTATTTGCATAAGTTTTTTTTTTTCAATATATTATTGGTATTTTTAATTAAACAAAATATTAGGTCTCCAAGGGCGTTTTTCACATAAAATGACCGATCATATTGTATAAAAAAAAAGATAATGATTTATTAATTCAAAAAATTTATCATAAAAATTTACTTACAATAAGAATATACTTTCAAAACATAAATTCTAAAAATTTGAAGAGAAAAATTCGGTTAAGATTAAACACAAAAATTACCTTTCAAAATATAAAAAATGTCTTCCGCCTGAATGAGTAGCTAAAATCCAATTAAAACATGGAGCAAAAGCCAGTTATGTCAGAAATTGGATAATGGAAACTGCCAATTTTTATTTTCTCTAAGAATTTTCAAATATATATGTGGTCTGAAAGAGTTAAAATTATTTTTAAACGGCCCCCTGCAGGAAGGGGTCCCAGCGAGGTTTTGACAGCAACATTTCGTATCTATTTTCCTTCTTAGCATTCCTCAGTGCAGAGCATTTTTGTTGTTAACTAGGAAAAAGCAGCGGCAGCAAGAAGACACCTAGCAGTGACACCACATCCTGAGGGAACTGTTTCTATGGAGCTTCAGGCAGAAAGGGAAGAAAATGCTAGCCTGCATGATGAACTTTCGGACGAGTGGCTTCTGATCGACCGGCCCGAAGTACAGCCAGACCTCCTTAAAGCACAGCTTCGGGCGAACTTGATTAGCTTACAGCAAATTCAGGCTGAGCAGAAAAAAGCACAGCAAATTCAGGTTGAGCAGACAAAAGCACTTCAAAATCAGGCTGATCAGATTAGAGCACAGCAAATTCAGATTGAGGAGAAAACACAGATAATTCAGGCCGAGCATATTAAATCTCGGCAATTCCATGTTGAGCGGATTAAAGCACAACAAATTCAAACCGAGCAAGAAAAAGCACTGCAAATTCAAGCAAAGCAAATTATAGCACAGCAAATTCAGATTGAGGAGAAAACACAGTTAATTCAGGCCGAGCATATTAAATCTCGGCAATTTCAGGTTGAGCGGATTAAAGCACAACAAATTCAAACCGAGCAAGAAAAAGCACTGCAAATTCAGGTTGAGCAGACAAAAGCACTTCAAAATCAGGCTGATCAGATTAGAGCACAGCAAATTCAGATTGAGGAGAAAACACAGTTAATTCAGGCCGAGCATATTAAATCTCGGCAATTTCATGTTGAGCGGATTAAAGCACAACAAATTCAAACCGAGCAAGAAAAAGCACTGCAAATTCAAGCAAAGCAAATTATAGCACAACAAATTCAGGTAGAGCAAATGAAAGCACAGTTAAATCAGGCCAAGCAGGTTACAGCACAGCAAATTCAGGTTGCGCGGCAAAAAGCACTGCAAATTCCGGCAAAGCAGATTATAGCGCAGCAAGTTCAGATTGATCAGATGAAAGCACAGTTGATTCAGGCCGAGCAGATAAAAACGCAGATAATTGAGTTTGAGCAGAAAGCACTATTAATTCAGGCTGAGCAGATTAAAACATTGCAAATTCAAGTAGATCAGGACAATGCACTCCAAATTCAGGCCAAGCAGATTATAACACAACAAGTTCAGATTGAGCAGATGAAAGCACAGTTGATTCAGGCCGAGCAGACTAAAACACAGCATATTCAGGATGTACCCAGGTGATTATATAACTTGCAATTGTTACTTGTTGACAAAATTGAGTTCTGTTGATTAAAATAATAATTGCACATAAATATTCTATTAACATTGCTGATTAACATATTTTAATTCTTTTTTTTTCAATGAAGTACAAAAGAAACGAAAAAATTCTGAAGCATGTAGTCAGTCACTGGTCACTCAGCTGAGTAACCACCCACAATCGTCCCAACCCTTACTATCCTTTACCTACTAATTATTATTATGTCACCGTAGACCAAAATAAGTTCAGGAATCACTGGTTAACGTTTCTCGGGTATGTCCTGATACGCCCTGTACAGGGTCAACTAATCTGCATTTATAAATTAGATCTTTTGTTATGAATTTGTACAACTTAAAAGGTTTAGTGTTTGAGTGTTTAAAATTCTAACATGTTAAAATTTTAGAGAACATCTGTGCCCCAATGTGCGGCTTGGATGTACCACCCCAGTGCTAAATCAAGAACTGCTCGCTCATGGTAAAGCTTGCCTCTATCGTCCCTATCAGTGTTCGATGAAGTCATGCTCGTGGCAGGGTAAGTCCGAATACTATAATAATACACTGTCTGATGAAGCCATTCTCGTAGCAGGGTAAGCCTGAGCACTATAATCCACTGTCCGATGAAGCCATGCTCGTGACAGGGTAAACATGAATACTATAATACACTGTCCGATGAAGCCATGCATGTGGTAGGAATTTTGAAGCTCTTTTGAATTTTTACACTTTTCCTATCTATTTCCTGTCAGTTCTTTCTTATGCACAGCACATACAGAGTTAGCAATCAGTAGTTTTATTAAAAATATATGTATATGTAATATATGTATATATTTTTAATTTTATGTAAATCAAATTGAATAATGTTATTATTAAATTCTGCAAGTATTTTTAGTTTTTATTATTGTGACAGCTGTATCGGCGTTTAAGGCCATTTTCAAACTGTGTCCATATTATTTTACATTAAATTTTAAAAAAAAATTTAAATTAAATGGAGTTCTACGAATTTAAAACAAAAACAATTAATAAAAATAAATTAAATTTCTCTATGAAAACCTTATTTGATCCTAACCCCCTGAAGTTTGGCACTATAAACATGTAACACACAATGTATTAAAGTATGAATGTCACCATTATTATTTGATCAGGAAACTACAACAAGCTGTATTGCCATGCAGAGGAGGTACATAAGCCTCACACTGGCATGCATTTTGGCCAAAAGTCTCGACTGCTCCTGGGGGATGACACAATGCCCGATGTGATGCTGATTCGCCATGAGGAGTTGGTTTTCAAACTCTACGCTCACCCCACGCAGCCCCGACAGGCCATGAGCTGGGCCCTCCAGCTCCTGGGCCCCCCCACTGAGGCAGCCAACTGGAAGTACCAAATCCAACTCAATAAAACGGATAATGAGGTCAAGAAGCTCCACATATCTGACATGTGTCTCCACGAGGATGAGGATGTTGAGAATGTCTTGAATGAGGGGAGATGTCCGTCGGCGGCCTTCAAAGTATTGAATAACTTTCTGCTGAAGAATCGTATTAGTTTCAAAGTCAATATTTATAAAAAAGGTCAATTAGAGCAGCCCGTATCAGATTGTGCCGTGTGATATTAATTTCTCACTTAAAAAGAAAGACAAACATTCCAGAATAACCAGATAATTCTCCCTTCATTACAATCGGAAAATATTGCTTGTGCAATAATGGAGAACTTAGCTAGCAGAGGATTGAATCTGCGATGGCTGGGTGGGAACCCGACCCTTTGGATCACTCGGTCACTAACTAAACTTATTGTATTATAGTAATAAGATTTTTACGAGGTTAAAATAAGACGAAGTTTAATCTTTCATGTAATACGCATATCATTACAATATTGATTGCGTTCGCTCTAACTCAATAGCTACTTCCCGAAAACACGGCGCAGATGTGGATTAAGCAAATTGGATGCCGATGGCAATAAAAATTTCAGAGGCTCTTCGACCCAGACCCAAGCAATATTTAGATAATCTTTTTTACATCTGAGATATTTCTATGGAAATAACAAACATGTAAATGGGAGATTTAACAAATTAATGATGTTTCAATTTAAAAACAATTTTTAATATTTATTAATTACAACAATGTCTGCGTAATTCAATACAAAGTTATTTTCAATATCATTATTTTTCACATTAGAGTGTTGTCACTTATCAAGTGATTTCCCTGCTTAGGTTGGACATACTTCATCAGATTAGGCAACATTATAAAAACAGAATTGACACAAACAAATCATTAACTCACTAAAAACAGTGATTCTTGTCTATTTATTTTGGAGGCAAACTTAGCTATCTAAGTATTATTAATTCACGAGGATAAAAAATATTTCAATATTTTATTTCTAACAAGCAGAGTTGCCTATTTAAAAAAATATAATAAATTTTGTTCTATTGGAACATTGTCTCAAGTCTACGCATTACAATAAGTGGGGCTAAACTGGACAATTTAAAGGGATAAAACAGTATTAACTCTTTATTCAGCATTGAAGAGATTCAAAACCCGTGTTACTAAATTTTCACAATATTCATTCACATACAATCATTAACATTATTAACAATTCAAATATGATTACTGTTACAAACAGGTTGTCATAAATCGTGCAAACAAATCAACAATGTTTTGTACTTGAAATAATGAATTTTTTAGTGTCCCTAGAATGAAAGTGAACTGGAATGCCATTTTTTTTAAACATGCATCCTTTTCTACCAACGGATTTGACTAAAGAGATTTTAAATTCATTAACACACATTAATTTACATATTCATTAAGATTGGATTACAATTTTACTAAATGGCACCTCATTATGCATACTAGATGTGGTTCAACATACATATTATGTATTTCAGGATTAAATTTAGGAGAGTTCTGTAGTCCATCAGGATGATTTAAAAAAATCTGAATCCATTTTGTTAGGTACAAAATAACATTGTAAAAAAATACATACTGTCATGTTTTATTGTGACATCAGTTCTGAAGATTTCTGCATGATGCAGTAGATATTAAAACAATATGTACAGTCAATATAGATTATGCTCGGAGGGCATTTGCCACTACTTTATTCATCATTGAGACAACAATAAAAATATAAACATTAACAGCGGCATTTGTGTATTGAAATTATCAGTCCGATGTCACATTACAATAACTAATTAATTTAATATAGCATAATAATGTGTGATGTTGAAACATGTAACTAAGAGCTACATTTTTTCAATGGAATAATAGAATAATTCAAATTCAACAGTGTTGCGAGTGGAAAAAAATCTGCGCGAGATAATAAAATGTTGCCAGTGCAAAAAGATGTTGTACTGAGACAGGTGGGTAGGTACCGCCTATGGAGGGAAAGGTGCCTACTTGGCAGCAGGCTTGCCCTTGCTCTCCTTAGACTGTTTCTCCTGCTCCCTCCTGCGGGCGGCCTCCTCTCTCTGCTGACGAACTAGGGCGAGACGCGCGAGGTCCGCTCTCGCCTCCTCTGTGGCTCCGGCTGCATGAAGTTTCTGGTATGCGGCCGCACCGCGCTGTCTGGCGAGCTCTTCACGTTCTCGCCTGAAAAAAAAAGTATAGGTAAACAATTTGTACATTAAAATTTGGGCCACCATAAAGATGATTAGAAAAACTTAACATTGCTGTAGGACTACGTTTGTATTATTTTTATAGAATAGACTTAATAAAAATAATCTAGAGATACGGCATTATCATATTTTCATTTGGCTGAAATTATAATAACCAGTGCATTTATTTTTTTCCATACATATGCATAGTATTATAAAAAGGTTATCACTGACCTTGATAACTCGGGTTTTGGGGCATCGCCAACTGTTTCATTGAGAGTGCTTAATTTCTTAGATTTTTTTACAATCCTGTTGGGATTTTCCACTTCAATTAATCCTGACACTCCTTTTGCCTTTCCAGTCTGAAAAATAAATATGTACATAGTAATTTTTTTAAATAATCAGAACTACAAAATTTATGGCAATTTCATAAAAATGAATGATTAGTAGTCACAATAAAAAGGGAATACGCTAAAAACAAATGATAACCATTATCTTTTTTCACCTTTGTTATTATTAAAACAAATTTAGGAAAGGGCATATTTAGGTTATTGACACATAACATCCAAAATATATGCAAACTTTCAGTCAAATTGTATAAAATCTCACATGCGTAGAACACTATCAACAAGAAATCAATAAATCTATCCTTGTATTTCACCTCTTTTGTGTACTTAGCTACAACCAAAGAGGAATGTAATAAATAACTAGGTCAAATGGATTGGATTACCACACTGGATTCCGATTAACGTCAGTTTCAAATTACCAAGTCATGCATGAGGCAGTGTGCCAACATGAGAAACATACTGAACTAAATGAAACCAAATAAACAAAAATTCTGTTACATTTGACTGCAAATTAATAGAAGGATATTATATGTTCCATCAAATGTAACAATATACATCATATAACTAGCCATTGGAAATAACAGCTAGATGCCTTCAACGTCCAACACTATTAATGAAAATTTGCATCAACAGTTGGATATAATTATAAGAATATTATTCAACGCAGTCGACTGATTATGATGTATTTTTTTAGCAGTCTTGGCACCAAATAAATAAGGTGTAACAGTTGTACTTGGTGAACAATATTGTGCGTGATTTGTAATGGTCTTTTGGTTATGTGCCTTCCTACTAGACATCTTTGTAGATTTTCCTATTTGATACGGCCAATACGTGGAGAGATTCTACCAGTGGCAAGTAAAATAATGTCCCAACAGTTAGAAATTCCTAACATTGGGATTCCCTAATATCAATAAGATTGTTCATTATTACTTGTGTTGGTGTTTGTATCAACGTCGGTGTTATTTCTAATGGTTATATCTAACAGTTGACATTCACTAATGTTTTTTCCAATTGTCATCAACACCCAGTAATAATAATAATTGGATGATTTGTAAAGCGCCGTTTTTGTGAAAAATCACCACAAGGGCGCTGTACTATAATACACCTAACTTGGAAGTCCAATACCTAACGATAATCCTTAATAACCATCACATTCTTTGTCTGCTCGTCGTACTCTTAATCATTATTATGGATGATCTGGGATTAGTATATAAATGCTCTACAATTTCTAGAACTATTGAAGACTTTGAAGTTTTCAACACTTATTTCCGAGTAATTAACTATAATAAAAAGTGTGATCTCAGAGAGATAATACGAATCAGATCTACTTAATCTTTTACCGCCTTCCCTATGCGTACAGAATAACGGGTGTGTGCACTCTGTTTGACAGTCATAAATTTTCCTTTAAAACAAACGAAGTAGCGTATTTGTTAATATGTATAACATAAAGTCTATTCAAATTAAGGATGTAACAATACCAATATGTCGGCCTAGCCGCTCTAACTTTTTATCGCCAATGCGTGTTCACCGATAAAAAGTTTAAAATTACAATATTCAAAGTTTGTTTTCTTCATGCTCACGTTTAGAATAAACCTCAACGAATAAAATGACAATGTTCTCAATTTTCTTAATTCTAATTTTGTTTGATATATTTTATTTAGAAAAAAAAATCACAATATCATTTGTCTTTTCTTCGAAACTGCCTTCTTTTTATTATACTTCATTGTTTTATGAGCAATAAAGAGCAAGTTTGCAGTCTATTGAGTCATAGTGTACTGGTCATAGTGGTACTGGCCATATCGGCACCGCCAATAATTGACTACAATCAGTATCTATAAATTTGGTAACAATTATCGTTTCATCTCTAATTTAAATCTGATGGTTGCGACTGACTTGAGCATTCATTGGTTGTGAACATGTTCCAACAAGAATATTCGCCATGTCAAATATAGCGAGCTGAGCCGCTCGTAAGTACATACTTATATCATACACTCAAGTATGAGTAAATATTTTTTTAGTTTCTCATTTTCACAACCCCTACGTCCGCCATTTCGACTCAGAGTGTGGAGCACGGCCGAGCCGAATATTTGCGCGAATATTCAGGCACCGTGGAAATTGCTCGAGACGACTGAATATTCAGGAAATATTCGGATGAATATTGACAATGAGCGAATGCTTCAGTAAGTCGCCACCTTATGGAGAATGGCAAAGTATTTTGAAGATGGTTTTAACTATTGGGAGTATGCATTAATTCGTGCGGTTTTTTTCGAAAATTAAGGCTTTATTGTGAAAAAATGGTTATACATTCAATGTTCAAAGTATTGTCCATGGGAAGCTACGACATTGGTCCATGCAGTTTGTGGATTCCATCCCTAAAGAACTTCTCCGGCTTGGTGGCCAAGAATGAATCGAGCCAATTTTTTATAACTGTTCCTAAGTGAAACGTATTCCGGTGAGGGCATTCTGCATTGATCTGAACAAGTAGTAATCAGAAGGGGCCATGTCTGGGCTATAAGGCGGGTGAGGTAGAACTTCCCACCCACTGTTTTCCAAATAGTTTTTAACTGGTCTTGCAACATGTGGCGACCAGAATATGCGAACACGAATCCATAATTCTTCATCATGACAACGCTCGGCCATGGAATCCACAAACTGCATGGACCAATGTCGTAGCTTCCCATGGACAATACTTTGAACATTGAATGTATAACCATTTTTTCACAATAAAGTCTTAATTTTCGAAAAAAACCGCACGAATTAATGCATACTCCCAATATAATTTTAAATTATTTTCTAGTTTTGTAAAGTGCCCCTGAGGTGATATTTCAGAAAAATTTGTTACTTATTATTATTTACATATTTCTTTAAAACATACATTTAGCGCTCTACGTAAAAGTGCAGCGCATCATATCATGCTCATAGCAGCGTACGGGTTAGAAGAGAGATAATGAGACGATAACAGAACTTACATCTTCTTCATCGGACGATTCCTCTTCTGAGCCGGAGCCGCTTCCCTTCGCCGCCCCCGCCTCGTCCTCGTCCGTGCTCTCGCCACCATGTTCCGCACGCCATCTACACAAAACACTCATTAGTCTACAATCAAACAAACCCCCATAAGAAACTAATGACCATGAGGGATTTATCGTACCTTGTCTTTGTACTTTGTTCAGACTCAAAAATCCCATAAGAAAATAATGACAGCATGAATGTATTTATCACTCTTGCGGTACATATAAAAGAGGCCTTTGAACAAGCTCATCAGTCAGCAGTTAAAAACCCCCATAAGAACCTAATGAAGGTATGAATGTAGTTTTTACTCCTATATTGACTATATAAATGAAGAACTAAAAGAGATAAACCGATGTGGGTGTGTCTGAAGCAAGGTAAATTTCATCAAACATTTTCAAATAACCAATCAAAACAGATAATTAAATTTATCGGGGTTTTATGTAAATTGGAGACATCAGTTTTTCATACAAGAACTTGTCTGAATGCGATCAACAGGATTATTTTTTCCGGATAATATGAAGTAACTATGCCAACTACTGCCTAAATAAGTTTGTGCAATAATAAGTAAGTGCATGTGTACAAGGAAACTATTTTGTTTAATAGTATCCTGATTTTATTGAAAATGTTCATGGCATTGAAAACGTATAAGCCTTTATTGATTTGGTAAGTTTAGCTTTAATAATGAACGGTGAAAGGTTATCCAAAACTTCAGAAAACCAGTAACATAATATAAAACAGACGGCTAAATATATACTTGGGTACTAATTTCATTTATATTGTAAGCATAGCACTGAACAATACAAGTTATAGTAGTGTTGCATTAGATAGGTAAGTTATGTTGATTTTACAAGTGTCCATTTTTTTTTTAATTTTCAATACTATTGCACAATAAAGAGAAGGCAAATGTATTTTTAAATGGGGTAAATTACTATAAGAAAATTTAAAAAAAAAAACAAACAAATAAAAGGTATGCACCACTTGCGTGCATTTGTTGTAACCTAACCTAAAATTTAGACATTTGTTTTTTTAAGGTAAATTATCAGAAATCTAAACTCACCTGAATCCTAAGGATCATTGAAGCCCAAAAATACATTTTGGGATTCAAATTTTTGAATGTCACATTCAGCCAATTACACAATGGCCAAACATAGAAATGCATGGCCAAATATTATTGATATTTACCTGCGTTTTTTTTCCTCTTCTTTCCTTTGTTCTTCTAATTCTTCAGGATTAGTGAATCGTCGATTCCTTCCTTTGTGGTTCAGGAACTTTCCTGTAAACAATAATAATTATAGGCGTGACGAAGTAACAATAAATGGACGCCAATCCAAATACAAAAATAACGTCGTAGTCCTCACAAATTTAGAAAATAAATCCATCCTTAATTCACAGCTGTATGAATGGAATCGAGCAACTAGTGAAATATGGTTCTAAGAGAGATGTAAAACAGAAATGTGCGTGAAAAGCGAGGAATAATTATCAAAATTGTGCAAATACGCGAAGCGCGCTCAAATCTAATAGAGGAAAACTTACCCTTTGGCATTTTTGATTATTTAATTTATTCTATAACAAATTATGAATATAAAACAATAATTTTCATTAAAAAAATCTACAAAGCTACCCAAGCACGATGCCCAAACCGGAGATTTTTTCAATGACGTTTACGCGCTCTCGATTATCCGTTTTCTTGTTCTTATTAATGATACCACTATTGAAAATGTCACTTCAACGCGCTACCTGCCCAAAAAATCTTTTCCGGTACCATACTACATGCTGTTTGAAATTCTGATAAGATTTTCTGAATCCTCGAATTTCATAACAGTGTCATCATCATTTATTACATGACTGCGATAAAGCTGTTACGCTAATATTGTTTTTTTTTAGATTTATTTCTAGTTATATAGTAAGATACGATACGATACAATTGTACCACCCCAGCCAGGAGCATTCCTATCCTGGTGAGACCGATACACCAGGGGGCACTGATTTGTTAGGACTTGGAACACGTGCTCTGTGGATGGGAAGGAGGTTGGAGTTTAATCGACCGGTATACGTGGCAACCTTATACGCCAATATTGGAATTTAGGATGGTTTGGAAATAAGTTGGTTGGTTGGTATTACGTTTCTCGCTTCCCGCTTATTTTTGTTTCCTGCTTCGTCTCGCTCCTTGCTTCCCGTTTATAGGTTTTGTTATTGCTACCCACTGCTTTTTGTTTCCTGTTATTTTATGCTTTCCACTACATGCTTCCAGTTTCCCTCTGTTTCTTTCTTTCCGTTTCTCGCTGCTTTATGCTTTTCGCGACCATTGCTGCTTGCTTCCTGTTTCGTGATTCCCGCTTACGGTTCTTCGTTTTTTTCCTCTCAGTTCACGATGCAGTTTTTTTCTGTTTCCCACTTCTTCTTGCTTCCCGTATCCCGCTGCTTCTTGCGGGAGGAATGTTCCAGACTACCGTGCTAGATTGTCGGTGTCCCACCATATGTTCAAAGCATTTAATCTTCATACTACATAGTTGTGATTAGTTTTGATTTATCCTCCGCCTAGTGCGATGGTATGGATTATTATGAGACATATTCAAAGCAATATTCGACTCAAAACCGTAACCATAAATTTAGGTCCAAGTGCCTCTCGTACAACTGAGCAGGTATAACTCTTTTTCTAGTTTGAATAGTGCAGGTGGAAATTATAACTTATACACGTTAATTTGTTTCTAATTGCTCACTAATAAACCAGTAAATCCATAACTAAGGCTACTGCAATAATCAAAGGAAAGATTTAGGAAATGATTTATTATTACTTAGGAAATGATTTATTGGAAAATTAATCGTTTCTTTTGATAACATCCTAAAAACAGAATTTCAGTCTATTACATTCTTATTTTCTCGGTAAACTCGCGACTGTTAGCATATTTGGTATATTGCAGCATTTTTAAAAAATATTTTGCAGTGCTGTGTAAAAAATAATGATTTTGATATAGCCTTTTGTAATCACCTAAAATAATTGACCGAATTCACCGAAATATTTAGATTTAAAATGTGCATTTTAAATAGTAGGAATTCCCAGATTAGACCGGCCATAAAATAAATTTAGTACAAAGGCTAGCCGAGCCTATTGTTAGGAAAAATCGTTACTAAAATAATATAATCTTAACTGCTATTTTGGGAAATTCCGCAATTCCTTTGTGATTTTATGGGACGTAAATAAAAGATAATCCCCTCAAGGGAATTGGGCCGCGGATGGAGCGACCGCTGAACAATACAGGTAGACAGGTAGACAGAAGGACAGTGGGCTCTAGGAGTCAGTCGATTGCCAGAGCCCGCACAGGAGACAGTCGATTGTAAGAGTCCGCCCGGGACGGAGAGTCGCGTGCAGTCTTCCACCGAGGATTGCAAGTAGTCCGCCCAGGACAGACGAGTCGGTTGCAGTAGTCCGCCCAGGACAGACGAGTCGGTTGCAGTAGTCCGCCCAGGACCCCTAGCCAAGTGAAACCTTCCGCCCAGGAAGGTTCCAATTCTCGCTCCTTTGAGAGGCCGCCCAGGTCCTCTGACGACGAGGGAATTCTACACTTCCATCCCAGAAGGAAGTAACTGCTCTTCGCCCTTCGGAGATCAACATCGGAGACCGCCCAGGCCTCTGATTATCGCCGCGTTGCACCTACTACCGATCCGGAGGTACACGAATACGTAGTGCGAACGCGAGGACTAATTAAGTAATTACCTAAGTCAGTGAACCTCTAATTTTAAGTACAAGGACTTTAACAGTAGAATTAAGTAATTGCGTATCTAGTTTTATTAAATTTATTATGTCTAATTAAGTTTTACTCTAGATTTAAGACTAATCCCACGTATATAAAAATAAATTACTTGTAACTACCTAAGATCGCATTTCTATTCCTCTTTTTTTGCGTTATCCCTAGAATAATACCAACTGCCCGACGCACCGTCATATCAATTTGAACAAGTTTGCGCAAATTTTATTCTCGTGGCAAGAGGAATAATTCTCACCTGACGTGAGTGGACCATTTTATGCACTGTACTTCTAGACACTCGACATAATATTGAGATTACATAGATATATCCGAAAACAGATGATTATTATTTCTCATGCGCGGTGTCAAAAAAGTAAAAAATACAAAGTGAGAAATAGTTGATGTTTATTTGTAATTATTGTTGATTGAAATGACACCATACCTAGGCGTTATAGTATTCTAAATATCTTTTATTGTATGATGATAACTCGTATTAGGTACTGTTAAGATTATTTTTAAGAATGGAGCTATTACCATTGTCTTGTTTTTTCCTAATTTTCACATTGATGTACGTAACAGTTCACTCCGAGTACATTGTTGATTGTAATACACTGAGATTAGGACAATACATTTGTCCTGATCCAAATGTAAACCATATCGATCCTAAAACACAGCAACTAATTGGTTGTACCAAACAAAATAAAGCTGAAGGTATGTACCTCAAAAGTCACATTATTTCGATACAATGTTGTATCTTTACCCAATTCAATAATGGTATTGACAAAAAACTGTTTTATGTTTCAGTTCAATGCATCGCTGCTGATAATATAACATGCGAGCAGTCCAAGAACAATACTTTCAAAAAGGAAATGCCATGTAAATGGACGTAAGTACCAAAGTTTTTCCAAAAGTTAACCTAAAAGTTTGTACGGACATCTATTCCGTCCTGTCTCTCCTGCAATTAATTACCTTGCAACTTTTACCAATAAATTCACCTCATCCAAGTAACTCTACTCCATTGGTCACCAGGCAAACAGGCAGCCGCCTAGCATGGTGATCTAATAAATCTACTCCATGTAAATGTCTCCATTAAATATCATGTATTTTATAAATAAATAAATTGTCAATAACCGTTACAGTCTTCATTGTGATCTTTGAAAATTTCAAAATAATGTACCTGTTGAATGTAGAAAATTTATACAAGCAATATCATAAGATTACTGCCTTCACAGATAAAATCAAAGTAAAATACCTTATCAGTGTAAAATTTTCAACTTATGTGGCAGTAATTTTGGACAGGATTCTGGATAAGGTGCATTTTTATTGATAGGCAATCAACAAACTACTTATCATGAGCAAGCATTTTGTGCATATTTCACAGTTTACTTCAGTGGAAAACAACTATGTACATAGATTAGCAAAGTCAAAAACAGTATATGGACTTACCAATGTCACAATTCACCATTTTAACAGTAATCCTAAGCGATTGGCGATATGGATTTCGACGAAACCGGTTGTATGGCGATCTGCTCAGGTATGTGATGCATGTTTGGGCGCGGTACTTGGAGCGTTACGGAGAGACCCAAACTGTTGGATTGGATATCTTCAAGGCCTTTAATAGGGTATAGCATCAGGCGATTATCAAGAAGTTCCCATCTTACGGAATCTACCCAACCAACTGCAAATTTGGATTGCGGACTTCCTTAAAGGAAGAACTATTCAAACCGCAGTTGATGGTTCATGTTCCTCTCCACACCAAATTATTGCAGGCATACCTCAAGGATCCATGCTGTCACCGATGCTGTTTTTGTTGCACATAAACAATCTCGTTGAAATGACTCGGGAAGCTTTGAGAATAAAAGTTGACCACCACCTCAAGAAAGTTCATGCCTGTGGTAGGGCAAACCTGGTCAGCTTCAACATCTCAAAAACCCAAGCATATCTGATCTCGGCAAAAAAGGTGATCAATGATTGCCTGGTGCAATTCGATGAGAGCACCCTCCCCAACAAAGATTCCATTGAAATGCTTGGGGTGAGTATGACCAGCTCTAGTATCGGGGCTCTATAGAAGTCCGAGTAAATCTAGCTTCCAAGAAACTGGGGGTCTTGTATAGGGCTAGCAGATTCTTCAATAGTGATCAACTGCTAATCCTATACAAATCTCAAGTACGTCCAACAATAAGGAACTCCAGTCCAATTTTTTTTTTTTTATCAATAATATCGTTCAAACTTAACTGTTATAGTACCGAAGAGCGCCGTCACGCTTGTAGGTAGGTATGCGAAAATTGCCGGCGGCGCAACAGCGCTCCTTTCGACATTTTACTTTTGACGCACGTTGGTGAATGTCGTATTCACACATTTATATTTTTTTTTCATAAAATTGCTTTCTTGGATCACACTTTTTTTCTACAAACACCATTATTTTTTTTTTCATATTCCTAATTGTGAAAGTTCACATGAAGATGTTGAAATGGCAGAACAATTTGAACACTACATTAGCGACTATGAGAGCGATAGCGGAAATGATATTGTGGTTCCCGTTAATCGGAGGATGCTGTGAAAAGATCCAACTTGATATGTTCTTTGTGTAAAAAGGGACTGCATGGAGTTTGTTTAGGAAAACACTCTTGTAAATAAATTCTATTTTCTTTCATTTTCTTTTCAATAAATATGTAGTATTCAATTTCTATATCATAGTTTGAAACCTAGTGAAGAGAATGTTAAAAGAAATATGAGAATTGGTGTATTTTTACAGAAATGACACATTTTTTCTTGTTCAAATAAATTATCTATAAAAATAGACTTTTCTTTTGGCATTTTAGAACATTTTGGCGAAATATATTTGGCACTAAAAGGGTTAAATACCAGTATATTTCGTTTTTTTCTAAAGTTATTCGTTTTCATGGTTAAAATAATTTTCAAAGTTTCAATTTTTCAATATCCACCAAAACACTCCAAATCTATGGGCCGGTCGGTTGTGAAGTTAGAATGTCAAATGTTATAACAAGGATGAGCTTCACCACGCATAATTGTATATTCTATTCTTGGTGAACCATAACTAAACATAAGTAATAATATTATGTATCTTTTTAGAAACTTTATTTGCTTATATTTTCTCATATTATCGTATTAAGCTGCATTATATTTCAATAAATGCTGATTTATCGGCACTGAAACTGAAACCGAATAACATTTGAAAAAATGATCTCTAGAGCTTCTTTACAACTAACCTATAATAATATTGTTATGTACATGGTTCTGCAATTTTAATTTTTAAAAACCTACCTTGCGTTAATGGTAATGGCCTCTGTGACATAACACCACAAACAACAATGTTTTCTATAATAACCTGTAAACACAACTTTACTTGGTTAATTACTAAAAAGGACAGCCGAGTGGTCGCTAGGAATGCTAGTGGTGATTGATATCTAAAATATTTGTCACGTCGGTTCCGGTTATCGAAGACAGGTCCCTATTTCATCTATATTCATCTTTTGGAACCAGTTCCCGATAGCGGGTTTCGTTTACGATATTTTTGTTTACAATATACGTAAGTTTCGCTTGATTGAAAAACCTGAAAAAAAAAGCTTATGGAAAAGACCAACATGGGATTTATGGATGAGGGAATTTTTTTCTCCCTTTTTTAATCTCCGATTAAACTTCCAATAAGATAGGCCACGGACCGGCCACTTTGTATGAAAGCAATCCATCTGCGTTTGGCTCAACTCTGGTCGCAATACGTGTACTTCGCTATTGTATTGTTAAGTGCCCTTCCTTGGTGTGATATTTCTCAATATTATTGTTACCGCCGCCGCCAATGAGAGACTAACCAACTGTCCCGCTTTCTTTCCAGGAACGGATATTCCTTAGAAGTAGCCCTCCTGCTGTCCGTGTTCCTGGGAATGTTTGGACTGGACCGCTTCTACTTGGGCTACCCTGCGCTGGGCCTGGCAAAGATGTTCACCCTGGGATTCATGTTCGTGGGGCAATTGCTGGACATCATTCTCATAGCTGCACAGGTAACATTATAAATGATTATAATATAGATAATAGAAACGGGGGGATATATATGACATGGAAGCGTGCCAACTGTTGCTGAACTACGACCAAACTGCACAGACTATCAAAGCGGTGAAGCCAATGAAAGTTAAGCGATGTGTAGGTAGAAACAAAGACACAAGGCAAAGGCCCTCTGTGTATAAATTCGATTTACAGTAGTATGGGTGAAAGATGTTGGCGACACTTTTGTGCACACAGTTTCATACTAATAATGATTCATGGCCCATCTCTCTTGTTTCTTTATCTATAAAAATACTGTAAATCAGTGTAGGTACATCACTTTACTTATACCAACCGATTTTGGCCCTATTCATACAAATAAAATGATATATGCAAAGTACGTTTCCTAGAGGCTGTCTAGACTCCAAGGGTTGTAGCGCTGATGTTATTTGTGGTACAAAAAAGTAACCATTTTTTAGTTATGATTCCTTTCACTTCAATTTGTATAGCGGAGGTTATCAGTTTGATTCCCATCAAACTACAAAAGTTTTTTTTTCTGCATCTAAAATATTATATTGTTACAGTATTTTAGATTTATTTTATTTATTTATTTATTCTTAAAAACAAAAACATTAGCCACTCATCTCACTAGGACAATCCTGTGTTGAGATGAGCGGCTTTACAATTTAATAATGATCAGTAAATAGTAATAAGCATGTAATAATACACATTAAATATTAAGTAAATATTGATAAGTAAATAAATAGTTAATAAATAGTAATAAGCATATAATAATACACATATATTAATTTTTGATTTGAATATAATGTTTATTGCTTAGGCCCGCCCAGTTGTTTTCTCATGAACTCTTAATCACATTTGACATAATATATATAACAAATAATGGTCCCTGTTAACCCTTTGAGGCACAAGATTTGAAACAAAAAAAGCTTGTGTTGCATAGAATTTCGAAAACTTCGAAAAGTACTTATGTACCATCTATTGGCCAATATAGTAAGCCGTTGGAGTGGGCGGGACATAATTTAAACTGCTGTGTTTCAAGTGGTTTTAATTTTTCGAAGTGGTATAAATTACATACATCCCACCATGCAGCAAAAGATAAAGTGGGTTATTTTTGATACCACCATACTTCAAGGGGTTAATAAAATTTGAACAAACAAACGATCGAGACTGTTCAAATGTCAAAAATTAAAAACGGTGTAATCATCAAAAAAATGTGACTGGGGTTGCAGCTGTTTGCAGCTATTCCGATCAACCCTACAATAATGTTTTTGCAGCTGTCGAAGGGGATATTAATAATAACATATTTTATAATTTCAGGTTGTGGGACCTGCTGACGGTTCGGCTTACGTCATCCCGTACTTCGGAGCGGGAGTTCAGGTTATACGGAGTGACAATAACACCTACAGATTACCACAGGACGATTGGAATAACATTACGTAGCTACTCGATTTACAGATATTTTTTAATATTTTATATCTCCTCACCACTCTGTTCTCCTCCCTGTGTATTTTGCGCTGTATAAAAGTGATCTAGGATTTAAGACTGACTTAGATAATATTGTAAAATGTATATAAAATAAAACACCATTAAAATGTTTATCGTTTTTAAATGAGTTTTCAATTGAATATATATATATATATATACATGTATGTAACAACCTTTCTCTGTTGGGTCATCAATGCATCAAACAAAACCAATGTCAATTATAATGAGAATTTTACTTGATGTATACAAACTCACTCAGTTTGGGTTGTTTTAACCCCTAGGGACTGCTCCACTGCATTTGCAGTGTTGAAAAATTGTTCCCATGCACGCTACGATGCACTACATTTGCAGCATCGACCTCACACATTTTGTCTTTGGATATTATCTCTACTTGTTAGTTAACTTTTAGTGCCCCAAAATTACCCGTCGGATATGCAAAATTTGTATAAATGTTCGTAGTTACTGATTCGAAGTGTGCATTGTGATTTATAGTAATTCTAAATATATTTCTTAGCTGATAAACTTTTCTTTGTAAATGCATTAATAACTAAATAATTCATTTCTAAACACCACTCGCGCAAAGTTTTCGGCTAAGTTTTTTTTTCTCGGCTCCGATTTTCAGTACTGTATTTATTCTTTATTTTGACGTTGTCACTTGGAAAATGTAATAAAACTTTGATTCTTTATTTATAACATGTGAGAGAAAAATCATTTCTCTGAATATAGAAAATAAAATAAAAGCAACCCGGTTAATACATTGTTTTGGAATATTTAGAGCACACTGGTAAAAATGAATGCCTTTACAATATACCCCAAATTGTGGTAGCAACAATCCCAATGATGAAATATGTCGTCACATCCATAATGAACATCGCAGTGACGAAATATATCGGAATATTTCGTCATACCCCCGCTACAGTCACTTTTTTTGGAATGACGAAATATTTCGTCACTCCCGGTTAACGGGTTAAAGAATCTCAGTTCACTTCAGTATGTGTTTTCCAATAGAAACTCCATTCTATTCAACAAGAAAATATACATAAATGCTTTGTAATTCTTTTATAAAACTTTATTACAACAAAACATGGTTTTTACAATGTCAAAAATATGCATAATATAAATGGATGGAATAGTGTGCATTCATTAATATGTACTTACATATACAACAGATATTTCATCTTTACTCATGGAATTACATATTCAGTTCATGGAAATTTCATTTCACTAACGCTAAAGTTATTTTTTATACAGAGAATCATTTCATTCCGTGTTTTTTGTAGTGCAAGTATAATATATACGTATTTGAGATTCAATGTTTTTCTTAGATACATTGCAATACTAGTTGTTTCTAAAATGTGTAAATATTTTAAAGAAACTGCAATTCATTTAAATTACGACATGCAATTGCATTAAATATTTCTTATTTTTTTTATTATGTAGGCCTCTATAATATTTTGCATTCTGCTTCAAAATACATTTTTTAAAAGGACAGATATTCTTGTAACAACAACTTAAAAATAAACGTCATCTCATTCTTTCAACATAAATGAATATACATACATAAAATTCTATGTAAGACATTATCATTTGTACTATCAAATCTATTCTATAGAATACAATACATACATTATTTTCAGATCCATTAGAAAGGTACATATCTTAATGTTTCAAGGCACAACAGTTTAAATACATAGTACATTGGTTTGTAAAAGATTTAAATAACTTCTGAATAAGATTGTTCTTGTCATGTATAATATTTTGAATGTAAAACAATAATAAAAAGTAACACAAATAACAGTACAATCTAACACACTGACGGCCGTTCAGTATATCCGGGAATATTATGAGTCGGATTGGATTGTCAGGATTTTCAGTGACAAACGTAAATATCTCTTTAGCTGAGCATAAAAAGCCGGTTAATAAACTGTTTTGGAATATTTAGGGCATATGAATGCCTGTTAGATGTCACTAATATGTTAGTATTCGAAAATACATACTGCGATATTAGTTGAACCTGACAGAGAAAAGGTTAGTAAAGAAAAACCTGTCGCTTATCTTACAATATCTTTCATTTCTTAAAAGTATAAAAACAAACATAATTTATTAAACATTATGTAGACGGATAGAAAATCAGAACAAATCTTATAACTAAAAGAGATTCTATAAAAAATATGTAAAAAAGTAGACAAGTCTTAAATTATTAAAAATGTATAAATTTTATAAAAGTCATTCACCCAACATGTACATATACAAATAACCGCATTCATTTTAAATTTTGTAAATAATTGTATGATAATTATCATATTTTTGCGGAATGTTTATTTATTAAAATTATAAAACACTGTATTTGGACGGAGTAGTGCTAATTTTAATAGAAGGCACTGTGTTTATATAAAAAAAATACCAACAATGAGATTCCATTGTAAATGAGTCGAATAGAAAACAATCAATAATGCGTATGTAATTATTTTTAAATGCTTCAATTCACCTGTATCAAAAGATGTCAGTAATAACACGCATGACATTATCTGCCCTTTATAGACAAAAGTACAAGAACAGTAAAATTATAAGAATAGTAAAAGTGGTAAAACGAATAACCACTTTAATCACTTGATTGAATAATGAATCATTGTCATGTGAAACTAACGTTAGTCACAAAATTAACCACAATAAAGAAATAGTAATAACAATTACTTATTTCACCGCTTTCAGATACATATGTGGCAAATGCTGACAGAGCAAGAATCGTACACTCACCGTGACTTTATGTACCACATTCTCAATGCGTATATATCACTGTCAAATACGCTACATA
Source organism: Halesus radiatus (assembly GCA_022606495.2). Classification (NCBI taxonomy): domain Eukaryota; kingdom Metazoa; phylum Arthropoda; class Insecta; order Trichoptera; family Limnephilidae; genus Halesus; species Halesus radiatus. Next base: position 147,440 of record JAHDVE020009821.1, on the reverse strand, counting down.
GACAATCAAGAGTGCTATGAAGAAAGCGAGACGTGGGGCCTAATAATTGTACGGTGACTTTTGTGTTCTAGATGGACAAAAAAGTGTAATCATTTAAAACATTTCGAAGCACGCTAATAAAGCCATCAAATGTGTAAGGAGATAGGTGCTACGCAGTGAGATGTGGATTATCTAAAAAGTGCACAGAGGCTTAGTGTTCTGGATGGTCAAACAAGTTATGTAGTCACTCATAAAAGCACGCTATAAAGGCTGTCAGAAGCGCTAGGAGGTAGGCGCTCTGCGGTAAGATGCTGATGGCGTGGGAAGTGGAGGGCGAGCAATCGGTGAGCCTGTGCGCCCTCATGAAGACCCTCCCGAGGTAGTGAGAGGCGCTTCTATCAGCGCCTGTTAGGCGACGGAGCTGCCTCGCTGCATCGGAGAATATCAAATCTGAGTAGGGCGGCTGCGAGATAAACATGCTGAAGCTGAAAATAATATATACATTTTTTATAGCAGCTGTAGAGATGGATTGAATAATAAATGAATTTCTTAATAGGGCTTTTGAAGTAGTTTTAAGGTTTAGTAACAATCAGTCTCCATGTTACCTGAACTCATCGGGAGCGGTGGCCCCATAGAACTGCTGGGCGTAGAGGAAGAGGTTGGTGTAAGCCTCGATCTCCGTCTCATTGTGGCCCTCGCCCCCGCGGGTCACCATGGCATTGGCTGGCACTGTCCCCAGATTGCAGCGCTTGAACTCGCTTACACCAGCTCGGGTACCTAAACAAAAAGAAAAAGTAACATTTCTGAATAGACTGTTGTGAAGTGTGGAAATGAAAAGTTTGGATTGGCACCTCTGCAAATTAAACTTTTGTTGGGCAAGTTGTGAATGGAAATATGTAACCCAATTTGTGTCGGAATAAACAATTATCTTTTATAGTTGACATCGTTTCTAAATCATACTCTTTTATTGTACCATACACCCAAATGACATATTGCAACAAAGGTCGGAAGTATGTCTTGTAAATTACAGTAGGATTTCTAAAGTCAGACCCGAGAGGAGCTATAACCTCATCTGCGAGGAGAAGAACACTACAGAGGCAACTGAAGATTAGTGCCAAATGGGGTGGGGGTGGGGTTAAGGGTAGGGGTAGGGGTAGGAATAACACATCGCAACCTCAAAACTTTCCTCCAAACCATTCATAACCCCGGCCAATTGCGGGTACTTCAGCTAGTTTTATATAAAAAAGTTAAATAAACAAATCTAAAAATATTAACTAAGCTAAATAAATGTCCTTGACAATGAAAATAAAATATTAAGTTTTCCTCTAATTAAATATAGTCATGACATTGAAAATCGTCATTGCAAGGCTGATGATGCTTCCACAAAGGCGACACACTTTTCATAGATAAAAAATATGTTTACACGTGACAGAATGACCGATAGAATAATATTAATTCATATAATTAATAAGTACTTTGTTTACACCACTATTTTTAAAATAATAATATCTACATGTTTCAGAAGCACAGATTCCCACATCAGGATAAACAGTATACTAAAAAATAAATAAATTTAGAATTTTTTTTTATTATCATTTATTTTTATTTTTTTAATATATTTATTAATTAAACTTTTTGTTACATGGTTTTATATTATATATTATAAATGCAGATTTTATACTACTCTTCTATTAGAGGCATACATATATTAATTCCTTGTCAGGTGAATAAAATATTTTTTAGTATGCTAGGAGCATTTTTTGGGGTTCAAAATACTATAAAATCGAGTTGAGTTGGGTGTGTTACTAGCGAATACCGCCTACAGCATCGCTGGCACAGGAGTGATTAATGGCTTTTCATCCCGCAGAAGTGTTCTAGCCAGTGTCGAGTAGAGGATGATAGTGGAATGTTTGTAAATCTAGGTTAGGTTGTTGAAGAGTGTTTACTCTACCAGTTCCCCGGGGGCACATCAATGCTGCACGGCACAACGCTGCATGCCATCAAATAGCTGAAGACCTCAGCATCCCTTTCAGAAGCCAACATTAGCTCTCCAGTCATAAGAAGAAGGGGGTAATTACTTGATAGATTTAGCTATATGTATTTACCATCAGGACACAGCAGCTGGAAGTCGTCCCTCAGGGTGTTGCGGGCCCACCATTCCCTCCTGCGGCCGCCAGCTGTCTCGGCCACAGTGGAGTGTCGGACGAAGGCCACGTCGCCGCCTCCCTCTATCAGACAGCGCAGGGCCCCTGGTAAACAAACAAATATGAATATTAATGTGACGTAAATTTAAAAAAAATGGTAGCAGGAATACTGCGGAATTTTTTTTTTTCAGATCCACTGATACTATGGCAGCCCCAATTGGGGAAAGTTGTGAGACTGAAGGTATGGGGAGGGGAAGGAGATGGAGAACAGTAAAGTGTGGAAGTACCCGACTATTCAGATTTGGTCACCAAACACAGCTAAAGCCATTTCAAGCAACATTTTGATTCTAAATGGTGGTCTTTCACAAGGGCGATACTGAAAGTATCTACCACTCTGGAACGTGCCGAAAATATATTATTTTTAATCAATAAATTGTGAAACACAAGTTAATACAAATTATATATATATAGTCAATTTTATTTTTGCGCAGACTTTTTTTTTTTTTGCTAGGTTTTGAAATAACACAGTTCACAACAGCAATAGGGGGCAAAGGGTGTGACATCAAATTAGTTGAAACAATAAAAAATTGTCTAGATTTTCAAAGTTTAAAGTATGTACCAAAGCTGAAGGTAGTCGGATGGAACTAGTGGAAAGTTTAAAGTATGTACCAATGCTGAAGGTAGATGGATGCCCCTGGGGCAAAGTTTAAAGTACGTACCAATGCTGAAGGTAGTCGGATGGAACTAGTGGAAAGTTTAAAGTATGTACCAATGCTGAAGGTAGTCGGATGGAACTAGTGGAAAGTTTTATTGCATGACCCAGAAATTGTGACCTATGAATTCTTATCACGTGCCTCACAAGATCTATATATATTTAAAGAAGGGGGTCACGGGCGATGTTTGTTTGTTTATTTTTTGTATACAAATCTATAGTTTTATTCCGGCTTGATGAAATTTTGGACACTTGACCTTCAAAACAAGAGGAAGGTCACTGTCTACATGAGATTTCGAAAAACCAGCCCTATCCCCCTTTCCCACTCCTTAAATCAGAATTATGGGTGGGGGTAGGTGTAACACATCATAACCTCAAAACCATTCACAACCCCGGACAATGTCGGGTACTTCAGCCAGTATGATATAAAGATACAAACATTTATAAATTACAAATTACTTTGTAATCATCATATACATATCAACATGTTAAGAAATAATGATGCCACAAATTATTAATAATGACGTCACAAAGTGAATGCCAATCTTTTGAAGATATTATATTTATAAATACATTTGTTTTAATAAGTTTGTAAATTGGTTTTTTTGAAGTCAATGCGAACCGATAAAATAGGATTCCGTAAACCGCAACCCCCGTGCTACTACACTGTGGCAGTAAAAATAGTGGTAACCTTAACGCTGGCCTTTTAACACAATCTAATCGCATCACACGGTGTGTGTTGGAGAAACTTCATGGATCGCATATGCGACAGCTGCGTAGGTAAGGTTAATAAACGTGGATATGTAGTAAATAAAACTGCTAGTTACCCATATTGCCGTAGTAGGCCTCCGAGGCGTCCCGGCGGCAGTGGCGGAATGATGCGCCATGGCAGAGACGGCAGAGCGGAGCGTGCGGCACACCAGCATTGTACTCGGGGCTCACAGCACCCGGCACACACGAGCGGGAAAACCATTCAGCAGCGGCCCGAGAGGCATCGCAGCCGTAGGGCCTGATAGAAACAAATACCAGATTAATCATTCGGTGATATGTCAAATAGAATGTTAAACTACTGTTCATATATAATATAGAACAGTAAGTTGTAAGGCTGTAATAAATAAGTGGGTTTTGTCTTACCTTATCCAGCCATTGGATATTAGATACGCCAGAGGGTATACCCACCCTGCAGCAGTGTTGATGCCAGAATGGCAGGTGTTCTTTCCTAAAAAGACAAAAATATGTACTCTAGGTCAAATAAGACATTTTTATAAATCTTCTTGATGAGATAAAATCGCCCCAAAAGCAAAAGGTTACTTGTTCAAAGTAGTTTTATTTCATCATCAAAACAAAATAACTATTAAAATGTAAAGATATGATTATAATTATTATGAATAAAAATACATATCGTTTAATTTACCTCTCAAGAAAGTAAGTTCCGTATCAGCATCCTGCTCTTTGGAGACCGCCACGGCGTAATAGAAAGTATTGCCAAGTCCGTACACTTCGGACAGGAAGGGCTCGAGCTCGTAGTGGCGCGCTCCCTCCCACACGTCGGCCGCGTCCAGCATGGTGGCGTCGGCCGTGCCCGAGCGGATGGCCTGCATGCAGTTGATGTGCGAATGGCCCTTGTAACAGACCAGCTCTGGCTTGAGGAGTTGGGCTTTCATTGCAGTCTGGAATAAACAAAGTGATAATATATACATATTCAGTAAATTCACAAAGAAAATTTTGATTTTTTAACATTTTAATAGTCCCATTCAAATGCCGATATTCCGCCCGTTTCAGCTTTTGATCAATTGTGATCTTTTACAGGCTCTAGATATGATAGAATGGGTAACCGAATAAAACAGATGAGTGACAAAACAGGGTCTAGATATGACAGATTGGGTACCGAATAAAACAGATGAGTGACAAAACAGGGTCTAGATATGACAGATTGGGTACCGAATAAAACAGATGAATGACAAAACAGGGTCTAGATATGACAGAATGGGTAACCGAATAAAACAGATAAGGGACAAAACAGGCTCTAGATATGATAGATTGGGTATAACCGACGGCGGGCCGAGGCTTTCGACACTTTCTTGTTCGGTGCGAAAAAACCTCTCGTGCGACCACCTGTCGTCACAAGACTGTAAATTTTTGTAGGTACCGGATCCGAAGCCACTCTCGTTCCCTTCGAGGGATGTCGCGTTGGATGCTGCTGGTCGTCACGCACCCAGACCTTTATATATGGGGGCACTAGGTGGGCGGTTGAGGCGTCACTTCGCCTTGGGTGGCATTCCGCGAGCGTAGAGCTGGTGGTGACATCCTCGAAGGCGAGTGGCTGAGATCCGTCTCAAGAGATCACTTATAATCGACTGCGGGCCGAGGTTTTCGACACCTTTCTTTGCTGTATCGAAAGGCCACTCGTTATCGATAAGGTGCCAGATTCAAAGACACTCTCAACTTGAGGGAGTTCCAGGAATTCTGAGGCAAAAGGGTGGCTCGGTCCCGTTCGATGTGGTTCTCAGAATTCTTCAGGCAGCAAGTAGTTTGTTGGAGAAGTAGTAGTAGGGAAGACGGAAGTGAAAGACCTTTTCTCATCTGCTGATAATTTACGACTGACTTTATTTCTATTAAGTAGACCTATTTATGTTATTTGGCGGACACGGTAAAATGTCACCCCCTACTGTGTTGCAGCCCGAGCCTGCAAATAGGCGCGCTCCAGTGGCGCACATATGTTGCGTCAAACTGCGGGCGACCCATTTGACCGAGTTGTTCCAACTCGGTGTTACATAAAGGGTCCGTTTAAAGGCAATTTAGGTGATTTTACAATTTTAGTTTTCTTTTTGTTTGTTTCAGGTTGATTATAACTGTGTTTACTGCTGTCAATGTTTTCCCACGTCCAGATAACATAGCACTTTCAATGTGGCTTCGTTATCTGGTCGTAGGGAGCAATAAACATGACAAAGTTGATTCTACCAGCGCAGTATTTTATTATACTGTTCTGGGCAAGTTGTAAGTAGACATATAAAAATGTTAAAACATAATCTTAATCAAAAATCACAACAAATTATTATTTAAGGCATCTCCTCATTACGGCATTATTCAAATAGTTTATTATGCCGCTTTGAGGAGATTTACAAGTTTAACAAGAAACAGTTCATTTGCAAACAATAATAGATAATAATACAAATACAAAAAGGGAGTTCGCAATGCGGTATTTTACCTAGTCGGCGTCAGACACATGTCCAACTTCCTGGGTGGTCCACTCCTGAGGAATGTGGCCAGTGGCGGAGAGTGGAATGGACGATTGACCAATAAGTTTCAACACGTCTGGTCCATTGGGTAACCAAATAAAACAGATGAATGACAAAACAGAATATGATAAAATAATAGGTTTGGTTAGGTTAGTTGTTGTTGCTTTTATCATTGTTCTGTTTTATCATGGAGCCGATAGGTTACTACACATTGGACCGAGGCCACCGAAATGCAAAAAGGAACATCTGAAGGTTCCTTATGGCAGTAGAGGGTCTGACAACTTACTAAATTAAAGGCAAAGAATGTATCAAGAAGTTATTATTTTAAATGATTATAATACCAATGATTATTTACCTCTGAACAGGTTTCACCTAGTGAGGCAGGTAATGTAAACCATACGATAATATAATTATGTAACATACTGTACTTATATTTATGCATGCCGTATTGTATGAAACTGTATATTACGGTATAACAATAAATTTTGATTTATCGACACTGAAACTGAAAATATAAAGGAGGAAGTACTCACTCTCATCTTGACGCACTTGTCCTGCTCCGCCTCCGAGGTGACGCAGAGGGTCATACGCTGCACGGGGCAGGCGCGGATGGCGAGCACGGGGGCCTCAAACTGCCCTAGGAATCCCGCCAACTGCTGCTTGTCCTCCGTCAGGCTTACGAGCCCCCGGGTGGAATCCTACAATAGACAAGAGCTTATTATGTATTATACTAACTGTCATGTGCAATGGATGGTTGTGATAGAAGTAAAGTTAAGGTTATTTCTCTTTTTCCCGTCAGTGATGAAAGCGGTGCTACTGCATCTCTGACAGTAGAATAGCAAACCGAACGTTAATAAAGTTCTCCTTATTACAAACATTTTGGTAAATACAGGGTATCCGGTGGCAGAATTAGGATTTAAAATTTAAATAAAAAATAAAGTGCAAAGGATATACATTTATTTCAATAATTATTACAAAGAAGAGAAGTGCAGATTTTATTTCTTAAAAATTATTTCGTCTAAATGTAGACCGTCACGTCGGAAATACTCTTGGAATCTGGCCTCAGTATTTCGTGCCACTCGCTGGAGAAGCAACGTCGGGATGCCGTTAACTTCGCCAACGATATTTTCTTTTAGTGCAGAGATAGTCGCGGGGTCGGTTTCATAAACTTTACTTTTGCGGAACCCCCACAGAAAAAAGTCCACAGGAGTGAGATCTGGCGACCTGGGTGGCCAGGGGATGTCACCGAAACAGCTAATCAATTTTTAGGGAACAAATCACGAAGAAGCGCCATCGTCTCTCTAGCAGTGTGAGACGTGGCGCCATCTTGCTGGAACCATGTGTGTGAAGTGGAGTCGGGACGTTCTCTCATTTTTGGCAAAAAATAATTGTTACGCATGCGCCGATCCCATTCACAGTAATGGCTTGCTCTCGACGATTTTCAAAAAAATAGGGTCCGATTATTCAACTGCTTGACAATGCACACCAAACAGTCACTTTGGGGCTGTGAAGGCTGTTGATGTTTTAAACGTGGTTTCTGTCCTTAAGGTAACCAATAAAGGCAATTCTGCTTATTTACACTCCCATTTAAATGAAAATGGGCTTCATCACTCCAAAAGATAGTGTTTACCGTACGAAATTGCTCTAACATGGTCTCACAGAAAATTTTATGTAAATTGTAATCATTAGGTTTAAGCACTTGCACAATTTGAATCTTAAAGGGGTAAAATTTAAGGTCCTTCTTCAATATTTCGTGCACAATAGTTTTTGGAAGCCCTAGGATAGCTGCTCTCTTGCGCACGGACTGATGCGGATTATCGCGCAAACTAACCATCACGCCTTTTCACCGCAGGGGTAAGCAGAAAGGATGGATCGCCAAACAACTCGATCTTGGCATACACTCCTTGGTTCATTCACATTCATACATTGTCTCCTACATTCTCTTCTATTATTCCGACTTCTGACATGGCCCGACTCAAGTACTTGATTCACTTGATCGTGCCATGTCTTCCTCGGCTTCTTTTTCCATTCACATTCACCATATATTCTTCTTACACTCCTTTCTTTGTTCATTCGCTCTACATGCCCAAACCATCTAAGCGTCCCTTTCTTAATCTTAATCATTACGCTTACAACAGCCTTGCATTCTTTACGAAACTCAATATTTTTCACACAATCATGCATGGTTTTACTACACATTCACCTCAGAGATCTCATTTCTACGGCATTTAGTTTACTTCATCTTTCATCTGTCAATTCCATGCCTCACTGCCATACATGACGAGTTTCACTGTATAAAACAAGGTATAAAGACATCTTTTGTCAACTTAGTTGAAAAATATTGGGAGTATGCATTAATTCGTGCGGTTTTTTTCGAAAATTAAGGCTTTATTGTGAAAAAATGGTTATACATTCAATGTTCAAAGTATTGTCCATGGGAAGCTACGACATTTGTCCATCTTTCTGGCAGTTTGTGGATTTCATCCTTAAAGAACTTCTCCGGCTTGGCGGCCAAGAACAAATCGAGCCAATTTTTGATAACCTGTTCCGAAGTGAAGCGTATTCCGGTGAGGGCATTCTGCATTGATCTGAACAAGTAGTAATCAGAAGGGGCTATGTCTGGGCTATAAGGCGGGTGAGGTAGAACTTCCCATCCACTGTTTTCCAAATAGTTTTTAACCGGTCTTGCAACATGTGGCCGAGCATTGTCATGATGAAGAATTATGGATTCGTGTCTAGTCGCATATTCTGGTCGTTTTTCCGCGATCGCTCTCTTCAAACGAATCAATTGTGTTCGGTAGAGGTCCCCTTTGATCGTCTGACCCGATTTCAACAGTTCATAATACAACACACCCTTGTGATCCCACCAAATACAGAGCATTACCTTGGCGCCATGGATATTCGGCTTTGCCGTGGATGTTGATGGTTGGCCGGGCTTCACATACGATTTCTTGCATTTGGGGTTATCGTAATGAATCCATTTTTCATCACCAGTGACAATCCAATGTAAAAATGATTTCTTTTTGTGGCATTCAAGCAACATATCCGACATGCAGAATCGGCGTTCGACGTCTTTTGGCTTCAATTCATACGGCACCCAATTTCCAAGCTTTTGGATGAATCTCAATGCTTTTGAACGTCTGTAAATGGTTGCTTGATCAATTTCCAATGATTTTGCAAGTTCTTCTTGCGTTTGGCACGCATCTTCATCGAGCAATGCCTCCAATTCTTCATCTTCAAACTTTTTTGGCTGTCCGGGTCGTTCTTCATCTTCTAAGTCGAAATTGCCATTTTTAAACCGTGCAAACCACTTCTGGCACGTTCGATCAGCTAGAGCATGGTCACCATAAACCTTCACTAAAATACGATGACTTTCGGTAGCACTTTTCTTCATGTTAAAGTAATCTAAAATATAGATAGTACTAGTAACGCCCTCTCTTAGAAAACCGCACGAATTAATGCATACTCCCAATACATGAGGGACAGAAGGACATTTCAATCTCTCAATCACAGGTTTGAGATACCAGAGTAGTTGATAAAGATTGTAAAAATATGCATGCCACAGAGAGAAGAACAATAATTATGTTTTCATCATAATTACTAAAATAGAAGAGGCTCTCAAGTACAATCAAATTATTTACATATCAGTGCTTACCTCAATTAGTAAATCAGAGCGAACTCCGTAACGTGCGGATTCAAACAGGTCAAATTTCTCAATTGGTCGGGGACCGGTAGGAGTGTTGTAGTAGTTCTCTGTTGTGCTGGAAGATGTTCCAAATCTGAAATACAATTCATAATTAATACTCGTCACAATACGAACAACAAAAACTGAGAATTAATTCAAAATCATGCATGTACAGTCTGACTTTTTATAGTAGACAAAAAATGAGGGCGCTGCGAATGTTTAAAAGGTTTTAAATGACAACACCAAGATGTCTCATAGGAAGTTTAAAAAAGGACAATGGTCTAGATGCATATTTTTTTTACTTTCACCGGACGGTATCCAGAAATTAGTGGTACTTCCCGAAAGGAGATGATTCCACACGTATTCTAAGACAATTTTATGTTTAAACTATTTTTATTATTTAACAGTTTGCAAGGAAGATAAATGGAAAGGCGATATTTTTGTATTCCTGCAATTTAAGTATCAAATGAGCCATGTACTAGATGTTAAATAAATAAAAACAAAATAAAAGTCACACATAAAATAATAAATAAATAAAAGAGTTGTGAGGAATAACCTAAAATGTAAATGCACATGGTTATAATTATTTAAAAATCAGCATAAATCTACATATATTATTCATAATTCATTTGCAAATATATTCTAACTTGAATACGAGCTTCCTCGCTCGAAATTCTGCTTCCATAGTAAAGAACATTTTTAGTTCCAATTGATTAAATATCTACAATATTCTGACAAGCTGTAGCCCTGGTGAACTGTCCTTTTCAAATAATGGGTAAATTTGTATATAACGGCGAATAAAAAGAATCTTATCTTTTATGTTTAATTGACCACTTCACTTTTCCAAAAAGGGTATTTATTTACAGTAAAACTTTGTTTTTACGTTTTTCAAGGAAACGATAAAAACATGTGTAAAACTAAGGAAAGAGTAAAACCGGAGAAATGAAAAATGTAATTGTTAAGTACCTACCAACTCAATTTTCGATTAAACTATTAATATGAATAAACTCATAAACTGTAAAACTTCCTTACTTTGAAAAACCATGAAACCCCATTTTTTGTCATTATTTTGATGTGAAAAAATCTATGTCTTTTTTCTTCTCCATACATTCTTGTATTCCAATATTTACCGTAGTAGAAATAATTTCTGATTTTACACACAGGTCGAAAATTAAACTAATTTTTAACACTCGCAAATGAGTTTGGTGGCAAAATTACCACAATCTGAAACTAGTTTTGTAACTTTAACTGGATAAAGCTTTTTTTAACAAAAGTCAAATTTCCTACACAACATTCTTTTGATAAGAGATTTCCGAAAAATTTGACATATTCCCTCGGAAATCGCAACTTATTACAAAAACATGAAAAACATTATTTATTTTTTTTAAATATGACTTTACATATTTCCACGTAAATTATTGAGATTGCGATGCTCGATTTAATATTTCGAAAGAATACGATATTTTCCGCGATATCGTTATCATAATGGATTTTTTTCACTTGACATCTGCTTGAATCGCATTCCGAAAAACAAACCGGCATGGGCTGCGACCTGTCAAACTCGACATATTGTGGACATAGGTGCGCAATTAAAAACATAAATAAATAATGTTTAAAACAACACGATTTTACAGGAAAAACAGAACTAGTAACGATATAAATACTATTAAAAATGTAAATAAAAGGAATGCCATTTATAAAAACGATAATAATAACTTCTTCAAATGCTTGGTAACTTTGTGGCATCATTATTAATTATATAAATTGAAAATACACTTTGTATATATGTATTCATTTATTCCTGAAGATGATAGCATTGCTATCGAAACATGTAGAAATATTTATATATTTTAAGTAAAGTGGTATATACAAAGTGTATTTTCAATTTATATAGATAATAATAACATTTTGAATATCGTCCAAATTCAAACAAAACGTATTTATTATGACATTATTGTTAAAAAAAACACGCATTTCGAGAAAGTGTTTTACATATGTTTTTATTTTATATATCGTTTTTTTATTTTACATATATTGTAACCTTGTCTGTAAATTTTAAGTATTAAATAACAAGCTCCCGTTAGACAAACTACAAAAAAGAGTTTATCGGGACTTTTTGCATTGTATTTTTTTCTTTTGTAAAATTAAATAAAAAAAAAAAAAGTATAATTTGGATTTTTGAAAAGATGAATAACTAGGAGATGATTTAAAATTTACCTAAAGGTGACGGTTTAACCCCGCTGGTGAGTACTCGCTAACTTAACTAATAACTTGACAGATGGATGGTTTAACCCCGCTGGTGAGTACTCGCTAACTTAACTAATAACTTGACAGACGGATGGTTTAACCCCGCTGGTGAGTACTCGCTAACTTAACTAATAACTTGACAGACGGATGGTTTAACGCTGCTGGTGAGTACTCGCTAACTTAACTAATAACTTGACAGACGGAGGTTGTGCCGACACTCTGTCTTTTTCTCACACACCATTAATAATAATACTTGGATGATTTGTACAGCGCCCTTGAGGTGATTTTTCACAAAAACGGCGCTATAAAAATCATCCGATTATTATTATGATTTGTATAGGCATATATTTGACGGCCTCCATGGTCGAGGGGTAAGGCTCTCGACTACAAATCCGAAGGTCGCGGGTTCAAATCCCGGCGTGCGCAAGTAATTTTTATTTCATTAATTTGTGTTGTTTCACAATTAATTAATTTCAAAATAATAAATAGTATATTTGCGCACGTTCCAGAGTGGAAGATACTCTCAGTATCGCCCTGGTGAAAGACCACCATTCAGAATTGAAACGTTGCTTGAAATGGCTTTTAGCCGTGTTTGGTGACCAGATCTAAATAGCCAGATATTTCCCCTTTTCCCCACCTTCCTCTCCCCCTCCCCAATACCTTCAGCCTCACAACATTCCCCAATTGGGAATGCCATAGTCTCACTGGCTCCAGACAGTTGGGAACAGTTTGGGACTCTATTCAATTAAAAAAAGTAACGCTGTTTTTGTGAAAAATCACCTCAAGGGCGCTGTGGGCGTGCATTGTTCTATATAAACTGAGTGAGTTACTTCCCTGTTTCCAACTTACTATCGTAATGCGGTTGCGGGCTGGCGACTGGCGGCTAGTATTAAGCGAATTAACTCTGGTAATTTATGGTGATACAATAAAATAACGTTGGCTTTGCAGAAAAAGGTTCGATCCAGGTAGTCTAATTTTGGGTTTAGGCGATACTCTCAAGTAGATTCGGCATGAAACTGACGTAAACCGGGAGCAGAACTTTTTTGAAATCATAAATTTGTAGAAATATTTATATGATAATGTATTGAAAAAAATAACAGGACAGCGGGTTTTTGACGTAAAAAGCGGGAAAACGTGAAAGAGGGGTGATGTAAAACCAAAGTTTTACTGTATTTAGTTAATACCAAGTTTCAACACAATTCTTATTGAGAAACTGAAAAATGCGGAGTCTTATCTTATTTTTAACATGTAAAAAAACATTTCAATGCTCCATACCTTATAATGAAAATGATTTAATGAGCTGAAAATAGTTACGTTGATCTAAAAATTCCAAACACAAAAATCATTGCTAATTTCATGATGCTGATTTCAAGCTGGCATTATAGTTGAGGTAACAGTATAATAATAAATAAAAATAGTAAATAGATAGTGACCTTCGATTGTAAAAGCTATCATTCTGACTGTTTCCGTAGTCGTTTTCCCTGATGGGGTTGCCGTACTGGTCGCGGGCACCGCCCAAGGGGTTGCCGTACGCGTCACGCCCCGCCACGGGGTTGCCCCACTGGTCCCGCTCTATCGGGTTGCCGTACTCATCTCGCTCGGCTGGCGGGGCCCCGTACTGGTCACGGTCCCGCGAGTAGCTGCCCTCGGGGTTGCGGGGCCGGTTGAAGCTGGTTGTGTTGGATTGGGTCGATGGGTCAGAGTAGAATTCTAACAGCTTTTGAAGGAAGTTTTGATACCTGAAAATAATTATAATGGTGTTCTGGTAAAAAAAAAAAATCAATTACATGCGAACTGGGTTAATAATGTGTACATATTTATCTTTTCGCTGTACATAGATGCGATTTTCAGTAGTACGGGTGCCAACGATATTGGCGACACTATTATGCACTCGGTTCAATAATAATAACGGTTGAGAATTGGCAGCTTATGGGAAGCATTATTCGACATAGCGAATGTTAAAAAATTCTAAATGTTGCTCATTGCCGACTGGATGTTAAGTTCAAATGTGACGGAAGTTCAAACAATTATGCGTTAGCAACCAGCAATAAATAATAGTTTACTGATGCAATAGAGTAAAATAAAACTTTAATAATAAGGATAACTTTACTTTTTTCTCCAGATATCACTCTTGGCCGAAGATGTGACAATGGCGTTAGAAGGCGCTCGTCCCCAGTGACACGACAAGTGGTCGTTGATTTGCTTCCTCGTTCCATCCTTGCACAGAAGTTCAAACTTGTCCGATGACAAGGAACCTGTAACAACACCATTTAGATATGTAAGTACAGAATCAGTCAAAAGGTTGAATGTTAAAGACATTCAATATTGTCAACTGAACTATGGCTTTGAGCCCACACCTGGTTGTTTAACAATGGATTATATGAAGCCGTCCATCGCAGATGTAATGACTTTACCAATTTCCTAGGCACATCTGGAAGGATTCGAAGTCTGAAAACAGACAGCTGACCAAGGGAAAGCATTAGATAAGCAAGGGGTTAAAAATAGTTTAAAAAATAAAACAATAACTTTGTTTACATCACTTTTATTTATACTTTTGCCGACCGGGTTTCGCTACTACCGTAGCTTCTTCAGGGCAGTATACAACTAAACTATGAACAAAGATACACATGTGTTATGGATTGATAAAAACAGACGAGTGGAGGGCCAAGGGTGGGAGATCAGCAGGTACCTGTCCGGGAAGGGTGTGTACTTTGTTGGGAATAATTTAAGAATTGGACTTTTATTTAAATTTATTTCATTATTTATGAGTCTACTATTTGTGTTTTTGGCTTTCCTTATTTCTAAAGCTTCTAAGTTATCTAGTCGAACGCCTGTTCCATTTTTATGCAGTAAACTAGTGCCTGTATTTTTATTGAATGTGTGGTCTGTTTCTGAGAGATAGTTGGCAAATTCTGAGAACCCATTACTATTTAGATATCTTAAGTGTTCTTTTACCCGGATATTAACATTACGTGACGTTTTGCCTACATAGAACGCCGGGCAATCATTGCATTGAAGTTAAAAATAGGTTTAACAGATTGGATCGGTGAATCTTGGGAACCCTTCTTGTACACTCCTGAACCAGTTGCTCCAATCCGTGGCAAAGGACAGAGAATTCCGCCTGTTGGTCAGCCAAGTCTGTCGATCCTGAGAACTTCAAGCACAGTTTGTTATAAACATTGAAATCCCCCAGAACAACAAACTCGGCCGAAGGGTAGAAGGGCAAGAGATCATCACTAGTTTCGCTCAAATTTGTGTTTAATTTGCTTAGATTTGGTGAGCGAGTTTGACACACATAGATTGATGCGCACCCACATTATGTCGAATCTGGAGGTTTCCAAATTCAACAGTTACACACAGTTGATGTCAGCTCGGCTATAGAAACAGACACCTCCTTTGGGTCTGAACTTGCCTACGAGGGTGGAGCCCGGGCAGTCCAGATAGGAAGCGTCTAGAGGTTCAGCTATCTGGGTTTCGGAAAAGAAAAGAAGGTCAGGGCATTGTGATTTATCAGTGGTGGTGATGGACCGAGTTAAAATTTTTGTGCAGGTGGCAAATCTTGGCAAAATTCACCAGCAGTATTGGCCCACACTGAAGACACCTTCTACTCCCATTGCAACGCATTATTGTAGTTTTACTTTATTTTTTTTATGAATAGGTTATGAGGGGAAAGGAAGTTCAGAGAAGAAAAGGATATGAGGAGTGGGTAGGAAGCTGGGTGTCAGTGTGTCCAAGAGTGATGGAGGTATCAATCCAACCCACCCACTGCTCTGCAAGGCAATGACCATACCTTTTACACTCGTTGATGGGGCAGCCCACCCTCAGTCGTGAGTTTGAGGGTCGGGGCCCCTGCACTATCGAGTGGCCTGGACAGCGGTAGCCGGTTGTAACTCCCCCAACCGGCCTCTCCCAATTCGGCCCACTACACAGTAGGTGGGCCGACGCACCCGCCACCGAGACCTGAACAAACCTCAACCCATAAACCCAGGCACCCCTGCTAAGTAACCAAATGTAGCGAACCATTTGGGGAGATCTATGGCAGAGGTGTTGGTCATCCAATAAATGGTTCCCAGAGCGGCAGTACACGTACCCGCCTACCAAATTATGAAAGAATGTATTAATCTTGCCTTCGTTCTTTTGTCTCTTATTTCTATTTATGTATGGTATACCTTGAAATACTCGTATATGACTAAATGGTTGATTGAACTGGGGTTTGAACAAATTGATAAATTTACATATGCAGACAATCTAAAAAGGTTATAAACAGAATTGTCCATTTACGTTTAATGCTCGTTTATTCCCTATAGTTTACCCTTTTCTCTGTGCCACACTTTCTTCCCTACGGAGACACCGATGCTACGTCCAGCCAAGGCAGGGTTCACAAAATCCAGGGGAGATTAAGATAATAGATGGTACGTACTGAATTCCCGGTGGGTGGCCAGAACATGGGGCACCGTGGTGTGCTTGAGGAATGCCACGTCGCCCGCCTCCAGCAGACAGCGCAGAGCCCCCGTGTAGCCTGCGTACGGGTCCCCCAGGGAGCAGCGGAGCCCTGTCTTGCCCACACAGAGTTCACACAGTCTAAGGGAGAAAAGCAGAGAAATATTGTTAAATTCATTTACGAATTGGAGTGTTAAACTTTGCTATAGACTGAGAGAAGCCATACCTGGCTTACTTTTAATTTGTGGAAATACAGTTAACCTAAAATATTGCTTCAAATCAAAATTTAAATAAACTTACTTGTCTGAATTGTCACCGATGGGATTATATTTATTGATGAGAGCGTTGGGTGCACAGGAAGGTCCAAAGAAGTTGATTACAGACTTCACGTGATTGTTGCAGTCAATGATCTCCATCCCTCCGTGTGTCATCAACTGCAATACACAGAAACAATGATCTAATGAGAAAACTGTTTCTTGTAGATCCCCATATGATGATGAACCAAAATTCGGATTGTCTGAGCTAGTGGGTTTATGGTTCTCAAAATAATGTAAAAAAACAACATCTATTATTTGGGCTCCCATGTTATTGCAGCGCTTCGGCAATGTTCACTGAAGGTAGCATTCACAGCTTTGCTTCTATTGCCAAGGTAACAGGAAACTGAGCTCAATGTTTAAGCATCAAAAGATAGAAGGAATAGCAACTCCCAATTTACCACTCCCAATTTTAGTCTAGCAACAGGTGGGTTGAATTCAATATTGCTGTTGAACCAATTCGTTCGATGCACCAGTGAGACGTTTAGCAGGAAAATAGCATTGGCTTCTATGAATGACCTTCCCCATTAATATGATATTCACAATATACGAGGTTTATATCTTGTTAGGTCTATTATTGCATTATAATATTTTTGCTGTAATGTATTTGAGATACAAATAACTAACTAATCATTGCGCCGTTTCTCCACAGAGGACGGAAAGCCAAACAACTCGGTCTTAGAACACACTCCTTGCTTCATTCACATTCATAAATAGTCTCATACATATTCTTATATTATTCTGACTCTTGACATGCCCCGACTGAAATATTTGGTTCACTAGATCGTGCCATGTCTTCCATTCACACTCGCGTCGTATATTCTCCTTACACTCCTTTTTTCATTCATCCGCTCTACATGCCCAAACCATCCAAGAATCCCTTTTTTAATCTTACTCATTATGATCACATCAGCCTCGCATTCTTTGCGAAACGGATCAATTTTCACATGGTAATACATGATTTAACCACACGTACACCTCAAAGATCTCATTTCTACAGCATTCAGTTTACTTTCATCCTTCCTCTGCCAGGTCCATGCCTCACTACCATACATCAGGCTTGGAATCAGCACTCGCGGATATATTACTAAGTTCTGCAAGTATTTTATTATTGTGACAGCTATTTCGGCATTCAAAGCCATTTTCAAATTGTTTGAATAAAAAACTAAAATAATTACAGAACTCAATAATAACATTATAAAATTCAAATTGCTTTAAATTTGAAAAAAATTAATTTAAAATCGAAATTAACTAATAACTAATAATATTAAAATTTAACCCCTGACTCCCTCATTGGAGTTCATGTGCGATGTCTTTTTCATGAGATGTTGCCTCTTCACTGAGGATCGTGACCCTACTCCAATTGCCTTGGTGAACCCGACTCCTCCACTCCCCACCGCCTGTGCCGCATGGATGCCGTGAACACTGAGGTTCTGGATGTCTTTGACCCTCCATCTGTCCAATGCATCAGTGAACTTCTTCGGCCTTCCAATTTGCCAGAGACCACAAGCTTTTCCAGGTTCCAGATTTTTCAGATGTCCAAAACGGTTAGGCAGACAGTTGATACCCTATATTGGATGCCTAGCTCTTTCATAATGGATAGATTTGTGCACCTGGCTGTCCATGGAATCCTGAGCATTCTTCTTTAACACCACATTCTGAGGGGGTGTATCCGTTTCTTTTCGATGGCTTTAATGACCGTGAGCTTCTTTAGATTCGAGTGAAGTGTCCGTGTGTGATGTAGTGTGTTAGATAATTACCGTATGTATGGGCAGCACCCAGCCAGCGTAGGTGCCTACTGCGGGGACGCACGCCCTGAGGCCCCGCAGCCCCCGGGCTCCCTCTGCGCCCACATCCGAGCCCTTCTTCACCACGGCCACCGCGTAGGCATGACGTAGGCCCCCCAGCTGCGTCTCCTGGATTGGACAACAATTCAGTTAGCCCAAATAATTATACATCGATGACATAACGCACAAAGTATTAAGTGAATAAACTTATATTAAAATTACGTATGTAAATATGTATATATTTTTTATCAAGCTGTTGCTTATATTCATCTATTAATCACGTAATGTATTATTGCATTGGTGACACAGCATATTAGTTTAAAGAAAAGTAATGCACACCAGTGGCATACAAAGTTTGTAATGAGGAAAAACAACGAATAATTGATATGTACATATTAAAGAAATTACCAGACTAAACCCTTTATGCAAGTTTTCACTAAGCTACTGACTGTAACCAATGTTTTTTGGGATGACCCAAGTCACAACAAATATCCAAATAACTGCTTTATTCATGCATAGTACAAGCCAATTACTGGATAACAAAAAGACATCCATTTTTTTCCGCTAAATAAATGCAGACAATGTTTTGAAAGAAAGCCAACACGATATTATCATTGTTTTGTTAGTAAAGTTGTTCTAATTAATAGATGCACTAATAGATGGCACTGATTGCTACATTTGCTGGCATTGCTGAAAAGCACAGCTTTTCAGACACTAACAGAAACGAGTCGTCCGTTAATGCACATTGCGTACACAATAATATGTATGTTGGAGTGAATAAAATACAGTCATTTGAATATGATGTGTACATCATTTGCATACTTAGTTCCCGTCTTTGACACGTTATAGTGCTGCGATCGGCATGGCGTACACAGCGCTGCATTTCATGGTTGGTACTTTGTGTATATTTGAAAGTGAAGATTGATTTCTTGCAATAATTTTATATTATTTATATTTTCACGAGAGTAAGGTAAGGTAGGCAGTGCTTATGTGCCTATATGGACGGCAACCCTCTGGTGCCCACAAAGTTGTTATCGTGTTTCATTAGATATTATTTCATCACAAAGTTACTATTTCCAAAATATTTCATTAAAAGTTTCAGTTTGTGTTCATAAAAATACTTTTTGTTTTTTAATCAAAGTGTGAGTTGCAGAATAAGGAACTCCAGTGATAAATATATATTCATATAAATCAGCAAATGCCGATTCTGAATATATAACTTTTACTATATATAATTATTTGTAGAATTTATAAACCGTTATATAAAAGTAAATTAAAAAAAACCATCTCATCAAAAAGTTTATGTAGAATTTATAAACCGTTGTATAAAAGTGAATAAAAAACCATCTCATTAAAATGCCCTATTCGGTTGGCAACCATTACTTTATCGGCAACTGACGTCACACAGAGAGGTTTGCGTGTATTCTGGTACATTTATATGGAAATTTGAATTTACAAAATTTTGTTTTGAATTAATGTGTTATTTTTTTTAGTTTTGGCGAAATTTTAACTAAATTTGGCTGACTTTAAGTTTTACAAATGTTAAAATTATTAATAATTATGTAAATATGATTATATTCATAGGCAAACCGAGAACCAACCACAGAACAAAAATGAATTATAAATATTGATATTATTCTTTGAGTTGAAATTTCTAAATAGGTACATAGTTTTATTACATATGGTTTACTGTGAATGCAATTATGTACGCTAAAGTTAAATCTTCTTTTGACATGACCTCAAAAATGAGGTTCGGGATATTAGAAATATGAAAAAATAAGTGGATGTGTATAAATACAGCCACACTGTGATTGTATTTATACACTTTGGTACACTGCAATAACAATAGTTAATAATTGACTTTTTATATGTTTTCTTCAATTAAAAGTGGTTAAATTTCGAAGAATAAAAAATGTCTCGAATTTTTTAATACAAAATTCAGTATAAAATCGATAACAGCCAAATTCACTGGCAAAGTGACATCACACACCCCATAGATTTTGTGCATTTTAGCGGGCTTTGAAAAATTCAATTAACAATTATTTTAACTATGAAAACAGTCTTTAAAAAAAGGGTAATTTAGTTAGAAAGTCAAAATTTTTTTTTAATTGACTGGAGTTTTTTTTTAAAATTGATATATTCAACATATATAAAAATTCCATAAAAAGCCCAAGGAATTTACCTGTATGATTGGTACGAGAGAGTGAAATCTTCCAGCTACAAAGACTTCTCCAGAATCCAGGGATGTGATATCCGCCCTTTCACTGTCCAAAAGAGACATGCACTCATCTTTGTCAAATGCCTAGAAAAATCAAATGATTAATACTTACTCATCTAATTAAAAAGCTCTTAAATAATTTATTAATGGAACGAAAAAGCAATCTTGGCTGCCTGGAGTAGAATTATGATAAAAGCCCAAGAATAGGAGTGATTCTAACTATATAGCGCAAGCATTCCGTAGTTATAGTTTTCTATGTTAGAAGGCATTGTAACAAAATGTCATAAGTAAGCTTCCAACAATACTGAATGTCTTTCGAAAAATAACAAGCAAAATAATATTTGTAAATAATATAACATTCACCTGGTGACAGGAAAGTTTGAGATATTTTTGACCGAACAGCTGCCTATCTCTTTCAATAGCAATTGAGAGATTCCCACATTTGTACTGTTCTTCTGAATTGACTGTGCACCAAACTAGCTTCTCGTCGCTGTTGGCATGGCTGTCTATCAAAACTTGACCTGTGGAAAAAATAATATGTCATGGAGGCGGATAATACGTTATCATAATATAAGAATTCAACACGTGAGTATAAAAAAGACAGTTATGGGAAAATGGTACATTAATAATGTTTCAGTGGCTCGTTTTCAATGTATGACTCAAAATAACATTATGATTTATCAACAAAAGGGGCGGATCCTTTTCAACTGAAACAATGTTTTTGGACAGCAAAACTTGTTAATTAGTGCACATAATTGATAGAAACATAAGTTAAACTGAAATTGGCAGCCTGAACCTTAGCAGTCATTCAATATTAGGAATATGCAACGAAAATAATGTTGCCAAACTTTAACGGTCTGTAATCACTACTAATCAACAAGATGTTTTTTAGAAATTGTCAAGTAAAATAAGTCTTGGGTACTTACCAAAAAGACAAGAAGGATATATAAATGTTAAAACTAAAAATGAAGATAAAAGTTTGCGTAAATTTGTATCCATTTTTATGATTTAAAAAACATTACGCACACGCCCTTCGTGACAAACAACCAAGTAATATCATAGAGAAAAACTAAAACACCTGTTGTTTAGTTTCTCTGTGGAATGAATTGACAGGTGGGTCATCTGAATCGATATTATCAATCGGCATTCGGCATTGAAACGATAGTAAGAAAATTTACTTCGATAATGCATATTTTGTTATCTTGTACATAGGTGCTAATCCAGATAGTTTAATGATGGTTGTATTTTTTAATCAGATTTTTTATAGCATTCACGATAATCACGTTTAAACTTTTCTTGCGCTCTTATAAAATCCTTCTTGTGAAGCTTGTTATACACAGTTAATATAATATTATAAAAAAATATGTGGGGGGGGGGTACTCTCGTCATACAATTATCACAGATATATGATAGTTCCCGTGTGTGACGACTGTATGGGATTGTATGGTGAGCGATATCGAAAGATATGCCACGCCCACATATTATATTAACTCTGTGTAACAGGCATGAGGTTCAGGTGCTATTATTAAAATAGGACTTAATGATTAAATAAAAGACACCCTTTAACTTTATAAGTTGCCAATAAGTCGTCCACAAAAAAAAACATTCTCAGTGGTCAAACCCATTCACAGGTCGCCTTTTTTCATACATGATGCATCAAAAGGAGCGGTTACAAACGGAGCTCTCAAGGAATATATTAACGATAAATATTACCATGCACATTTCGTAATGAATGAAGGCGCATAAATATGTGCGATACCTATGTACATGTAAGCTACCACATAAAATGTTCAATTTTTTAAGATGTTGTGTATACGAAAAAAACATTATAAATAATTGATTATTTTTATTTACTTCCTGTTGTTTTGTGGTATATTTTTGCGGTTTCTAACTTAATATTGCGCTATCTTTATCTGCGATCTAAATTTGTGGAAGAGACGTAAGATAACACGAAATAATTCGCCTTCTGTTCGTGTGAATTGGTTCTCGGGAGCGATCGATTGAAAGCGCGCGCACATACAACGAAAACCATTCTTATCTCACGAAAGAGTCCTCGGCTAAAACACCATCGGTTCTGCCATAAAAATACTAATTTTAAATAGAAATGAATGAATAACCTGTTGATTTTCATCTAATGACTGTTTAACTATAGTGATGTGCATAATAACATAGTGTTTATCATAAAGTGGCGATACTTCGGCAGTCGGAAAACGAAATGTTTATACAAGGAAATCAGTACAAGTAAATAACAAAGAATCGTAAGTAATATTTCTCATTTGTGAATGAAAGCTTTTTATCTTAATAATTTTAACGCGGATTATATTTACAATATAACATCTTGTAATGTGTTTAATTTAGTAAGCCAATTAAAATTTTCATTCTTCGTCTGCAAATGCCCAATATATAACGATTTTTTGATTGCAAAAGAATTATCCATTTTCGTGTCTTTTAAAAGTAATAACAATCAGTTTCTTTTTGGTTTTCTTGAACTGGTACTAAACTAATTACCAGACCGAGACCCACCAAAGAAATAATATGGTCTATTTATAAATATGTTTTTAGCAATTGTTTATTTTGGCGTACCTACAAAATTACTTATACTGTGCTAATAATGATAGTTAAAATAGACTTTCTGACGTTATTTTAAGCGGTTTACATAAAATACATTAATATCTTTGTAATCTTTAACTAATCATGTAAAAATGTGTCACGCGAATCTGTAATCCCTAATTTGCATTCGACAGGAGTCGAACGTGTGAACGGATTACCTAATCTTGTTTGCATGTGTTATCTAACTATCATAATATTGACATAAAATATCGAGTAAATTTATTTATTTACTTAGATATGATAAATATACACCAACTCGAATCTTGTTGGAATCTAACTGAAATTATAATAAAAATAAATTGATAATGATAAAATAGTTAACAACGAACAATAAAAACACCGGTTTGTCATTAAAACATAGTAGAACAATAGAATTGGTAGATACCTACATTATATATTCGTTGATGGCCAATATAACTCTGATTTACAACCCTAGTATGATTTTATACGCCCACATAAATTATTATGACGTGGATGATTATGACTTCGCTTAGACATCTCTAATACATACGACATCTAAAATAACCTACGCGTACCATGTACCTTACCTACGTCTCAAACAAATCATCGTCATTTTTGAGGGTGCTATTTTTTGTTTTATTTTTATTTTTATTTTATCAAATTTAATACAATACTGTAAATGAGACGATGGTCTATTGAATATACCTTATCGTTATGAGGTTTAAAATGAACTTTTGAATGAAACAAGAAATACCCCCATTTTTTTTTCAAAATTTGTTTATTAATTTCATAATGTTTTACAAAAGTTGCAAAAAATGTGACCTTACCTGGATACCCCATTCTAAGGTCACATTGTAGATGGTTTTGTGTGTGGATTATAAATGATGTCAAGTTTTATTGTAAGTTTGTTAAGTATTTCAAGTGATTTTTCATAATTATATTAAAATATTACCAGATGAAAATTATAATGCAATAAATGAATAAAAATTCTAAAATCTAGGAGAAAACATACCGTGACCGTTAAACTCTGTTCGGTTGCAACATTATATCTATATTCTTCCTTCCCGTGACCATAATCCATAACTTAATACTTATTTTGAAATGTGATTTAATTTTGTAATGGTTTTCATTGCTAGAGGGAGGATGTTAAATACTTTTATGGAGAAATATTGCAAATTTATTTGTCCAAAAGTTGCTTTAGTTGTAGGTTGTACGAAAGTACAATTGGAGTTCTGGAGAGGAAATACTATCTAGATATTATATTAACGTCAAGAGAAATCGTGGTCATTTTGATTTTTAAAAGTCCTAACAATGTTTTGTGTGATCGATGTTTGGATTATGTGTGAATGTTGCTTCGGTAAAGTTTTACAATTTAGACTCGTTTTGGTAAGTATTTTTCTTTTCTTTTTCTAAACCCAAAATAAGAACCTAATAACCTATTTTAAATGTAATACAGTATATTCATTTTAAATAAAATTGGTTCTGAGGTTCTTAGTAAAACAAAAAACTAACCAATAAATTCCATACAAAAACTTCAAACTTTACTGAGTTTAAAATTATTTTATAGTCTCCGCCGACGTAAATAGTTGTTTCTTGCTGTAATTCAGTTTAAACCAAGTATTATTTCAATAATCTATGCGAATTGTAAAACTTTACTGTTGATTCCGCATCAGAAGATAAAACCTGCACCCTGTACCCTGTACCCACGCGTTATCAACGTTTTTAAACTGCGTTCATATTTGCAAATGATTCGAAATTAAAACAAATTACGCATTTTTTATGAATGCCACCAAAACAGAAAATAATTGCTTTTTTGGGTATTAGATACGTGGGTTTTGGAGAAGCATAAATCATATTATTATTTACGAATAATTAATCCCTAGGAAAAAACAATACGATCAGACGAGAGGCAAGTAAAAAAATATTTTTATTAGAATATTGGAGCTAACTTCAATTTGTAAAATAGATTTATTTTAATCATAGAAGATAATATTAAGAAATATTAGATGAAATATGAAACAGAAAAAATAAATAACAGTATCATCAGGGACTCGAACCCAGGACCTCTCGGTCTATCCGGAACCCGCGCTTTAACCAATTGAGTTAATGCCATTTCCATTGTTCTCCGTTATTTTTATCGACATAATACTTCAATTTACGAACTCTTAATGTCGTCTTCAATTAATACCCATATATCGTTCTATATTTTTATTTTCTATGTTTCAATAATATATATATATATATACTAATGAAAAATGGCAATAATAAAAATATAAACATTAATGAAAAAAAGGTTATAGTTAAGTTTATAAGCTATATAATATAAAGCTCATATAAATAAAAATCCGATGGGCATATCCGAGACAATTTTTTTTTCTTTTTTTACGGTAACTCCACACAGGAGACCCTGAGGGAAATAATTTCCCTCAAGGCCTATATCATCTTTGGGGATGCTGTGTGGAGGATCTTTAGAGGATAGAAAGGAGTGAACTTGGGTCTTGAAGAGACCCATGTTATAGGATGGAGGAAACACAGAGGCCGGCAGATCATTCCACAGCCGAGCTGTTGAACACAAGAACGAGTCGTAGAAGCGACCCGTTCTCATGTGACAAATGTCAACCGTGTGCAAATGTTGGGCGCGCGTTTGGCGTGTTTCCCGACTATGCACCGGTGCCGAAGGGATCAATGACGCTAGTTCCTCAGAGCATCTTACATTAAAATACCGGTAGAACAAGGATAGCATTCCCACCTGACTGTGGTCTGTGCTCCAAACGCTATCTAGATTGCAAATAAATTCGGATAGAATCTTGCAGTCTATTGGTATGGCATTCAAAAAAATATATGGGAATTAATTGAAGATGATATCGTCGGCCGCTAGAGATGGTTTAGTAACAATATAAATCCATTTTTGATTCCAGTTCAGAGACTTCAAACCTCAACATCTCGAGGTAATGTTTTTGCAAATTCACGACTTCGGCATTGGCCCGACGATATCAACAGTTCTTAAATTGAAGTATGATATCAATAAAAATGACGAAGAACAATGGAATGACATTAGCTCAATTGGTTAGAGCGCAGGTCCCGGATGGACCGAGATGTCCTGGGTTCCAGATGCGACCGTCACCTTTTTTTCTGTCTTTTCTGTTTTATATTTCATTTGAGATTAGTTACTTTAATGATTAAAAAAAAACATACCAGTTTAATGGTGTTACTTCTTTAATATTTCATAGCGGCAATTTTTTTTCAACGGTCAGTGTTTAAGTGGCTTCCACGCGAGCGGGTAGCCTAACTGCTGGGTGGCCCGACCGAAATTGTGTTTTGCCACACGTTTGATAACGTTGGTCCGTTGACGAGCGTTGATTTTTGCTTATCACCAACAGAGTTGCTTGACACTTGACGCTATGTATCGGCCGTATAGAATACCGAAAGCCAAAACAAACATTTAGTAGGAATGTACATAAATAACCAAAAGACCATTCCAAATTATGCATACTATCGTTCATGGGGTGTAAAGTGGCTTCCACACGAGAGTATAGCCCAGTGGTTTCGCCATAAATGGGCAAAACGAATCGTATGGCGCCAAATTCCTGGCCCAGATGAGGGGTGACCACAGGAAAGGAGAACGAAATTAATAGACCTAGTATTTCCGGTCAAAACCAAGCGTGTAGCGGCTGCCACTGGTCGGGCCACCAGTTTGGCCGACCGCAAAAACATATTAATCGAATTTATAGTTTTTGACTTGGCAATAATGGCAATTGGCAATAATCCTCGTCTCCGCTGAGTAAAGCGGTCTTGGAATTTGAAATTTCACTTTGGAAATCGTGCTTTATTTATCGCTTTAAAATAAAAATGATAGATACCTGTGTTCGATAAAATCCTTAGAATACGCAAATCAAAAACATAAATAAAAAAAAACGTTAATATAATCGACGTATGTCGTTTTGGGACGTTTCTTTAAAACAAACTGTCAAATTCGAACGTGAAAATTTTTAATGTGTAGAACAAATTCCAAAGACAAATTGAGTAGCTTCGTGGTGCCACAGTAATGAAAAGTTTAGTTTCACTTTATTAAATGTCTACATTTTATTGCCAATCTATAATTACGAATATTTTAACTTTTTTGTGTTTTCCAATAATTTGAAAAGCGTGTAACATTTTAAAAAATGGTATGGCGCCCTCCAATGTTAATTTATTTCACTCTAACATAGGAACGGAAACCCGCACCACACATTCGAATGAGCGAGAGGGCTATACTGCGCTCAGCGTCGCATTCGTTGCTTTGACTTCCGTGAGTTTGTACTTGTGGTTCCAAAACAGTATTTATAAAAGTTAGTGGGTATGTTTGTCCATTAAATTTATGGGTATATTTATATTAATAGTTTGTGCAAAATAACGTGTTATAATTTTTTAAAAACCTCATCAGACTATGGCTAAACAATTGACAGATAAAGAAATACGACTTGACCTTCCAGGTAAGAATGCTTCTGTTCTGTAAGAATGATATGAATAAGATGAGCCAAGGAAGTAATATGGTAACCCTTTATGGTCGAGGGGTAAGGCTCTCGACTACGAATGCAGAGGTTGCGGGTTAAAATCCCGGCGTTTGCAAGAAACTTTTATTTAACTCCTTTGAGTTGTTTCACAATAATATATATTTTTAATGTAAACCTTCGAGCGTATTTGTCCTAAGCCGACTGCATATGCAAGTATGTCGTATTTTATTATTCGGTCGTGTATCATCACTGCATACTTCTTCGGGGACTCGGCATTATTGTTAGTAAAAATATTTTATCTAGCGGATTTCCACTCAAGACGCCTGCAAATATAAGTATATCGACTTTGGTTATACGGCCGCACATCCTATTTGCATACTTACTTTACAAATGAGGACGAACAGCAGAAATAATCCTATAGGGGATCAACTCTTGGAGGGATCAACTGTCGGAGGGATCAACTATCGGGGGGGTCAACTGTCAGAGGGATCAACTGTCGGGCGTCAACTGTCGGGGGATCAACTATCGGGTCACCGAACAATACGGTGAGTTCAGTTTTGACACACGCATCGAATGGAGTAGTAAGTTCAGCGAAGCATCGCGCTGCAAGGCTCAGAACTGTTACGTATGAGCAAAAATTATCGACCTGTTGACATTGCAGACCACCGCCCTGGTAAAACAAAACAGTTTTGAACATAAGTAAAAAGGACACAGTATGTTCATCGTGGTACGATTTGAAATGAAGGCTCTTTTGTGTATGAGGGAAAATTATTATCATTTCTACTATTCGCGTCTTAACAACGATTTACATAGGACGTCAAGGTACTAATAATAGAATAGGCCCTATGCCCATTAGGCTCATTGGTAAATGCGGCACTGTTCTCGGCACGCGAATAATGTAATCTAGTATTTTTGTACATCCATCGACTGAAAGTAATTACGATAAAAGCTCCCAGCTGCAGTCGTATCGCTTTTCCCAACTCACTCGTCAAAAAACGCCCCCACAACTCTAACTCAAACACACATCTAATTGCTTTACTTACCGTAGGCTGGGGTGAACGGCAACACGCGTCGATTGTGTAATAGCGTGTAATTTTTTTTCAGAAATTGGAAAATTCACCGCGGGGAAAGTCACGGCATACAATCCAGCGCGGAAAATTCACGTAACACAATAGTGCCCTTTTGCTTTTTTTAAATTTATTTCTTTTTAATATTTGTACTAAATTATTTCAGTAATAAAAAAACACCATTCCAAATAATGGCTAATAATTTTCCCCGCAGTGAATGTTCCGCGGTGAATTATGGACGGTGAATGTTCCTAGAAACATATACGCTATACCGATTTGAAAAAAACTTTCACCAAGACTTTTTACTTGACAGGCCATTGAAATTGATTACCTGCTCGAAAAGGTTTTCGACGTTTGAAAATGTTTCACCGAAAGTAAGGAAAATGTTTGCTTACTTGGGGCACATTGATACTCACAAAAGACTCTTTTATCGGTTTATCTCTGCAGTGTTATTATAGTACCTAGCAGAAGTTTTAAATAAATATCCCATTAAGATTTTAAAAAAATATATCAGAAACTGACTCCATTTGGATTTACTGTACAATAAAAGAATTGGGAGGTATTGATATAGTTTTCTTTATTTGCGTGATTGAACTCAACCTTATCATCAATTTATTATCTTTTTTAATGTTTTGAGTAGTTTTCTTTATTTGTTTTGGTAGAATTTCCCCATTCTTCACCATCTTCTCTCCTTTCATATTTTTCAAAGCTGCATCAAATTTGTAATTCTCTTTAATAAGGAGAATCTGTTAAGACCATAGCGATTTTATAAAAAGCTTCCTAATGGTTGTTGGAATATTCATAACTGATTCGGGAGAAAAGTCAAACGATGAGTCTCTTGAAGTTGACGACAGTGGATTAGTGCTCTGTATCAAGTGGAGCTTTGGAATTAGATAGTTGCGGAACATTGGGTAAAGTAATTATCTCTGTAAAAGAACCTCCTCCTACGCGGAGATCTCGAATATCGTGTCTTGGAATACAGGTTAATCATAAACCTCGATTTTGTCTCAGCAATTCATTTGGAGGTGGAATGTTTTATGTGTCCAATGGACGATTTGTAGTGTCTGTAGGTAACGAATCTGCCACAATTAATATATTTTGATTATATGGGTAAATTGAAATTTGAAAATCCGTATGCCTTGTCAAATATTTCAGCTATTTGACAATACTATGCGACCCTAGTGGTTTCTTAGCAAAGTTCTTAACTTCATGGCTGTAAAACGTATTTAGAACTGAAATAACTGCAACGTCTAAAGGCTAAAGTTTGTGGGGAAACACAATAAAATTATACCCTTTTAGACCGTCTAGTAGCAGAAGCACTGGTTTTTCCTTGGAAGGTTTTACAAAACTGATAAATGCCTCTCGGACGTCTTCACATATGTTCGAACCATCTTTAGACCTACGAAAAATCACATTTTTTAATTATAAAATAATGTATTTAGAATCAGGTACATAACCGGGTACCAGGTCATACTCCAAAAGCTGTATCCGGTCATGCCCCGAACCACGTGCCCGTTTATGCCCAAATGCCAAATTTTACTTACCGAGGAAGCTCTATGGATTTGTAGGTCAGAATTGCGGAAAATTATATCAATAATACAAATAAAATGCGTACCATTTGGCACACATAAATAAAAATAACAATCAAACACTTCGAGTGTAGAATGGCTAGAAACTGATTTCACATTTAAGAGAAGGGCGAATTTTGCTTAAATGTTTGTAAAATCACATCCGGGGTGGTGAAACTTTGTCAGCGTACTGACGCCACGATTGATTCTTATAAGCCTGTCACACAACTGATATACCAGACGTAAGGCACACAGGCAAACTGTAGTGGGCAGCTGATCCCGATCTGCGAAGAGGGCTGGGAGGGGAGAAAGCACAACCTATGTCGACCCCTTTCAGAGGGGGGGAAAGACACTTACGACAAGACATCCACAAATATAATTTTGCGCGAAAACCCAATTTATGCAGACTTATGGGTAGAGCTCGGGGCCGTGTCCGTGTGACGATGCTTGGTATTAGTGGTGGGCGAAGCGGCTCGGTTTAGTGAGCCGGATCACTAAATCAGCTCTTTGTAGTATACCGGTTCCGTGATCCGGCTCGATTGAACGACGGTTCGCGTCCCCCCGCACCATGCCAGGGAACAGGGGTTCCTCGCTCCCTTGGCCCTCCTAAAGACGTCCTTAAGACGCTCTTATACTATACTTTTTTCGTCCAGTTTTCATGTGGATTGTCTTTACAGAGAGCTGATTTAGTGATCCGGCTCACTAAACCGAGCCGCTTCGCCCACCACTACTTGGTATGGGTCCAGTGAGAGGCAATAGTCCGATGTTCCAGGTGAGGCGATGGTCATAGAGAAACAAGGAGAGTAGAGCAAAAGTCGTAGCGGGGCGGTCAAGGGAGCAGAGGTTCTTGTTAAGCGGGCGGTTACGGGCTAACTGACTAATTTTGGTTTTTGCAACTCTCTTACAAATAAACATAGTTTAGGCAAGTGCAATACAATAATTATTTATAACAAATGGCCGCATCAAAACATTGCGGGAGAGGCGAACACGCCCGACATAACTGGTTTGCCCGATCCTACTAAAGTACCGCGTCGAAAGATTCAACCACCCGGTCATGCTTTCCAAAAGCCAAACCTACCAACTGTAGAAAAGAACGACCGGATAGTCGAACCTTTCAACGCCAGGGGATTTTTTAGGATCGGGCAAACCAGTCGTGTGGAAGGCCCATTAGTTGTAAAATCTACCACCCCATGTCACTGCAATTTACTGAGATCATGCAACGTTTAATGTCATAATTTATCTTATTTTTTGTTTCTCATTATCATTTAATGTCATATTTTATGTTTCTTATTATCACTTAATTTTTATATTTTCTGTTTCATATTTTCACTATTATTCGTTTTTTAAATAAAATGAACACCGGCCTTAATTTTATGTACAAATTTTAATATTTCATTTAAACCATAGAAATTTGATTAAAAAAAACGATTATACCATAATACCCACGCTTTGCCTTTTTGAGATTTTTTTGGTTTCATATTTCTTAATTTTATTATGTTTTCTTGTATCTTTATATACTGTTTCAAAATATACTTATCTATAAAAAAAACTAAATAAGTAAATAAAAAAAAATAAAAATAATAAACACACGCTTCTCCCCTGCACACGCTTCCGGGAACAAATCAAAGTGAGGATGAACCTATTG
Source organism: Halesus radiatus (assembly GCA_022606495.2). Classification (NCBI taxonomy): domain Eukaryota; kingdom Metazoa; phylum Arthropoda; class Insecta; order Trichoptera; family Limnephilidae; genus Halesus; species Halesus radiatus. The sequence goes on along the minus strand of JAHDVE020009821.1, from coordinate 115,331 downwards.
GGGTAGGGAAGAAATTTCAATAGTTTAGAATTTAGTATTTTTAAGTATTTTTTTTTTGTTTTGTGCTTGACAAAGCGATCACCGTAAGAAAGATTCCAGCTTATGGGAAAACCACAGCAAAATCTTTGAATTCCTATATCAAATAGAAAATCTGCGAACATGGGATAAAGAGGATTTGAAGAAAATTAATATAGACACATTTGGGATTAACCATATCTCAAGAAAAATTTAAAAGATTAGCTATGATGGCCATTGAAAACGATATTCATAATGAAATGGATACGGATGCAATAATAAGGGTTTTGCTAAATTCAAAGCCAGAAAATTCTCGTTTTAACATGGTAATAATCAACATAATTCTGTCAGTAGAAAATAATTCATAAATCTGCTTTTAAATGAACATACCAACAACATACCTCTTGGTCAAATTCAAAAATGGTGTTAGTCAATTTCCTATCATTTAGGTGGGGGTGTGAAAATATTGTTCGCTTACACTTTTAAAGTGTCTAGAACCGGCCCGGGTTTTATAAAAGATACTAAAGATTATTACTATAATAAAGATTATTACTATAGTAAAGATTATTACTATAGTAAAGATTATTACTATAGTAAAGATTAATACTACAGTAAAGATTATTAACACATTAAAGATTATTACTATAGTAGAGATTATTACTATAGTAAAGATTATTACTATATTACAGATTATTGTGCCTAAATGTGCAAATTGAGGAATTGATGGCTCCGTTGTAACATTAACATCTCACCTTTTTCACAAAGCAACGAATATAACAGAACAATAACATACGACGAAACCTTCAGCGGCAGGACCATATTCACCACATTTTACCGCTGAAAACAAATTTGATCACATTAAATAAGCCGCGTTTTGTAAATAATTTTGAATACATTTTAAATAACCTATACTTTTTCAATCAATAACTGAATCTAGTTGAATTTAGTAGCACGCGATGCACTTCATATACGAGTACTAGCGGGAACCCGGGAACATCACAGGAAAAATAAAAATTTAAGTAATGCAGGTAAGTATACGCCTAAGTAAGTATACGGCCTGGTTATTTGAAGTCGAAATTCTCGGCTGAGAGCATTTAATTTAATGTTGATATCAGTCTTGACGGTTGATCAAAAAACCAAACTTAAATTTTAATCAAACGCTTACGGCAATGAACTGGGACAATTATTTTTGAACTGGCAAACGACAAATATGACGGTGATTTACGATTTGATGGCAACGTGAAATGTGACGAGTGTTCAAACAAAGGGACCTTAGTTGATTTTATGCGGTAAAATTATAATCTAGACTGTTTATTTAATAATAATAAATAATAATTGGATTATTTCATTGAATTCCAGCTCCATGTTTTACGCGATATACTAGTTGATAGGAATAGTAATAAGGAATTCCAGTGAAAAATATAATGGGTTTAAAAATATATATTCGTATAGATCAGCAAATGCCGATTCTGAATATATAACTTTCATTGTATACGTAGATTTTATAAATCGTTATATAAAAGTGAATTAAAAACCGTACAAAACACCATGTTCTGTTGGTACCACTGCTTCTGACGTCACACATGCAGTTTTCGAGTCCAACTTGTAACTAGATAAGGTTTTTTCCGCTTTTTATAATCTATGGATTATAATTTCGCTGTTTGCAGTGTTCATTTTACTAATAAATAATTATGTTTGTTTATTGCTCCTACTTAAGGGTTTTTGCTTGAAAATTCATAACAATTTTAACGAATTTGTCTACTTAAAAATCTAAACCGCTTGCACAAAACAACGACGTTCTTAGTTGCGGATATGAATGGATTTTTGCACTTTGGTACAATGCACCTACAATAGTAACGAGACGCCGATATTCTACAATGTTTTCTTCAATTAAAAGCAGTTAAATTTGAGTATAACGTTCTAGAAGTTTTGTATGGAATCCATATAATATCGATTACCGCCTATTGAATCGCTAATTTGGCTGCTCCTGTGACGTCACACCCAACAATCCATAGATTTCGTGCGTTTTAGTGGGCTTTAAAAAATTAAAACTTAAATAATTATTTTAACCATGAAAATGAAAAAAAAAAAATTAAATAAGCAGAAAATTAAGTAAGGATCTCAACATTAATAATTTTTTTTTTAAATGGACCGGAGTTCCATATTGGCATCTGTGGATTATTTTTAGAACATTTTGAAACTGATCGCTTCAGAGTACAAATTAATTCCGAAAAACCATGCTACAAAAAAGATTCACTTCATTATTACTAGTAAATCAAAGATGCAAGTCTATTCAAAAACTAAAAACTAACAAAGCCAAAAAAATATATCAGTGCATAAGAAAAAAAGAGAAAAAGCATTTATATTTGTGTGAAGGTTAAACACTCAGCCTATAAACAATGACGAACTGCCCTCATCGGCAATATTCAATTGTGTGTTGCGAATCAACCGCGTCATTTGCGCATTGTTTACTGCACTTGCACATACGCAATGCAATAACCGCTAATGTGTGGAAAGGGGAGGCTGATTCGTGCGAGTTCGCCAACTAGTTTGAAGGTTGGGCAAACCTAGTTCGCCACCGGAGCGACCTCGGGCCACCTTGCCGAACTCGAACCAACGTTGGCCCAATGCTCACCAACTACCCCTCTACATGATCGCCCAAATGTTCGGAGTTGGAAGGTTGGGCGATCGTGTGGTCGTACAAAGTCATGCCTACCAGAAAAATACGCAATACGAGCGATTAGTAAGTACCATTTATTAGATTTAAAAATAATTTGAATCCTTTCAATGATACAAACTAAAGACAAAGGAATATGTCATTTCTATCTTTTTAAATAATTGTATTTCCCGTTAATGATTTCGTTTACCAATTTTTATTGATTTTTCATGATTTGATGATTGTTAAATCATATTTCGGATTATTATTTGCAGAATTACAGACATCAAATTATTTTAAAAGGTTTGTTTGAATACGTGTTGTGCATCGCGATTATAATGTATCGTTATTTACGTAGTTCACATTCACTCCGCTGGTGAGCAATTAAAAATACTAGGTTTTGCCTATTGCAGTGCTGCAATTGGTTTGTGTATTTAGAATATGTGTTGTAATGTGGATGAAGCAAGAAGTGTGTGTGTTGGAAATAATTTTTAAAACGAATATTTTGAAAAATATTTATACTCAACCTCCTACTCCTACTCCAACTCCTACTCCAACTCCTACTCCAACTCCTACTCCAACTCCTACTCCAACTCCTACTCCAACTCCTACTCCAACTCCTACTCCAACTCCTACTCCAACTCCTACTACAACTCCTACTCCAACTCCTACTCCAACTCCTACTCCAACTCCTACTCCAACTCCTACTCCAACTCCTACTTCAACTCCTACTCCAACTCCTACTCCAACTCCTACTCCAACTCCTACTCCAACTCCTACTCCAACTCCTACTCCAACTCCTACTCCAACTCCTACTCCAACTCCTACTCCAACTCCTACTCCAACTCCTACTCCAACTCCTACTCCAACTCCTACCCAACTCCTACCTACATCTACCCAACCCCTACCCTACGACTACCACTATTAAATATTTAAAGAAAATGAAAAGAAAAAAACTTTCAATGTTAGCTTTATCTCGACAAATGGGGCCTAGGAATTTGTTGCCAATTTTTTAATTGCCCAAATCTCGTTGCGTAGGTGGAGACGCTCAATTTGATACCCATATCGGCGACCCGTACCCCTACCCTTACTCCTACTTCTACCTCTACCCCTATCCCTACCCTACATCCCCCTTAAATCTACCCTATCCCTACTGTACCGCTATTCTTATTGAGTATTTATAGGAAAGAAACAGAAAAAAGCTTTCAGTATTAGCCTTTTCTCGCAAAAGAGAGCCAAGATTTAACTGTTCATATTTTCACCGAGATGCCCGGATCCGCTACGTCAATACGCGTATTTTGATACCAATATCAGATATATTACGAAAGAAAAAGAATATCAAAATGAATTATTTATAAAAATATCTCACTCTTAGATTTTCTGTGCTCCTGGCAAAAATCCATGAATCTGTAATTTTATATGCAAGTTATTGTCCATTTAGAAGCAACAAAAAAAATAATATATTATGTCAATCTCGAAACAGCTCTTCGGATTCTGTCTATTTGGTCCGTTTAAAAAAAATGGCGCTATTTAAAATAAATATTTATCAAAAAACCAGCGATTTTAGTTCCTCTAATGTATTTCATATGTAAAAGAATCAAGTCATGATATCGTATCGGTAGTACTTAATTATTTAGCCAAAACTGCTCAGTACCTACCCAGTAACTATTTTCGAATAAATACGATGGGGTAAATGTTTTCTTCTCACTGGCAACATCGTAAGTGCCGCCATCTTGTCCGCCATTTTCTTTTTAAATATGTACACTATCGAACAAATTAACGTATTCATTTCAAATAAATTAATAAAATTTAACAACAACATAAAAATAAAACGTGACTTTTTTGATTTTTTTTTTTTGGTAATGACATTGTTGGAGGGTGTACTTTGTGAATTCGCAAACGCCGACAGTCTATTCGTAATTAATAAATGAAAAACTGAAAAAAAATCGACAAATCTTTATTTGAAAAATATATTTTTTCTACCCCAACGTTCGCCGAGACGGACCTTTTCGATTTTCGGAAAAAAAACTTATTCGAAAAAAAAACATTTAATTATATTACAAAAATTAATTAATATTTTGTGTCTACGTTTTTTGGTCGGTGTCTGTTTTTCGTGATCACTTAATATGGAACGTTTTCAAAGGAAACTGTCGGTATATTACGGGGAGAATTTCTTTGCGATGAAATTTGAATTAGCGCCAAATTCGATTAGTTTTTTTAATTTTTCCTTACGGATTTCACTGTAGTTCTAGTGCCGACCGCTAGGGTCGCTAGTAAAAAAATTTTTTTTTTCCTTTTAATCAATAATATGTCGTTTCATGACGATTTTGGAAATGTCAAAAGTTTGATGGATTATCCTGGGGTTTTTTTCAAGAAATGCGGCCGAACTGACCGATTATTAACCTTCCGAAATCTGTTTTAGTAAATTTGTCCAATTATTTATCCTTCCCCGCGAGTATTTTTTATGGATTACGCTTTCCCGTGAAGAGACATGTTTTTCACATTTTTCCAGATATTTAATTTTTTTCCCCACATTTTTACGTGACGCGCGGCTGACTCGATGGTGTAATCTTTTCAGACTTGGCCAGCTAATGGGACCCTTGCGGTGTTCTAAACCCTACGGGAGTACAGTCGACTTTCGCGAGACTACAGGTGCTATATTTTCCCATACAAAAAATGACACCTCAAAATTTGAGCGAAAACGAATCTTAAGGTGTTTCGCGTGGATAGGGCGCTTGGGTCGATTTTTGACTGGCTGGCGAAGTCTGAAAAAAGTGACGAATAGAGCATTAATATATACTAGGTTTTGCCTATTGCAGAGCTGCAATTGGTTATGAATAGTTGTGTATGTGTGTTTAAATGTGGATGAAGCAAGGAGTGTGTGTGTTGAAAATAATTTTTACAACGAATATTTGGAAAAATAATTCTACTCACCCTCCTACCCCTACTCCAACTCCTACTTCAACCTCTACTCCAACTCCTACTCCAACTCCTACTCCAACTCCTACTCCAACTCCTACTCCAACTCCTACTCCAACTCCTACTCCAACTCCTACTCCAACTCCTACTCCAACTCCTACTCCAACTCCAACTCCTACTCCAACTCCAACTCCTACTCCAACTCCTACTCCAACTCCTACACCAACTCCTACTCCAACTCCTACTCCAACTCCTACTCCTACTACTACAACTCCTACTCCAACTCCTACTCCAACTCCTACTCCAACTCCTACTCCAACTCCTACTTCAACTCCTACTCCAACTCCTACTCCAACTCCTACTACAAACTCCTACTCCAACTCCTACTCCAACTCCTACTCCAACTCCTACTCCCAACTCCTACTCCAACTCCTACCCTACATCTACCCAACTCCTACCCTACATCTACCCAACTCCTACCCTACATCTACCCAACCCCTACCCTACGACTACCACTATTAAATAGTTAAAGAAAATGAAAAGAAAAAAACTTTCAATGTTAGCTTTATCCCGACAAATGGGGCCTAGGAATTTGTTGCCAATTTTTTAATTGCCCAAATCTCGTTGCGTAGGTGGAGACGCTCAATTTGATACCCATATCGGCGACCCGTACCCCTACCCTTACTCCTACTTCTACCTCTACCCCTATCCCTACCCTACATCCCCTTAAATCTACCCTATCCCTACTGTACCGCTATTCTTATTGAGTATTTATAGGAAAGAAACAGAAAAAAAGCTTTCAGTATTAGCCTTTTCTCGCAAAAGAGAGCCAAGATTTAACTGTTCATATTTTCACCGAGATGCCCTGATCCGCTACGTCAATACGCGTATTTTGATACCAATATCAGATATATTACGAAAGAAAAAGAATATCAAAATGAATTATTTATAAAAATATCTCACTCTTAGATTTTCTGTGCTCCTGGCAAAAATCCATGAATCTGTAATTTTATATGCAAGTTATTGTCCATTTGGAAGCAACAAAAAAATAAATATATTATGTCAATCTCGAAACAGCTCTTCGGATTCTGTCTATTTGGTCCGTTTAAAAAAAATGGCGCTATTTAAAATAAATATTTATCAAAAAAACAGCGATTTTAGTTCCTCTAATGTATTTCATATATAAAAGAATCAAGTCATGATATCGTATCGGTAGTACTTAATTATTTAGCCAAAACTGCTCAGTACCTACCCAGTAACTATTTTCGAATAAATTCGATGGGGTAAATGTTTTCTTCTCACTGGCAACATCGTAAGTGCCGCCATCTTGTCCGGCATTTTCTTTTTAAATATGTACACTATCGAACAAATTAACGTATTCATTTCAAATAAATTAATAAAATTTAACAAAAACATAAAAATAAAACGTGACTTTTTTGATTTTCTTTTTTTGGTAATGACATTGTTGGAGGGTGTACTTTTTGAATTCGCAAACGCCGATAACCTATTCGTAATTAATAAGTGAAAAACTGAAAAAAAAATCGACAAATCTTTATTTGAAAAATATTTTTTTTCTACGCCAACGTTCGCCGAGACGGACCTTTTCGATTTTCGGAAAAAAAACTTATTCGAAAAAAAACATTTAATTATATTACAAAAATTAATTAATATTTTGTGTCTACGTTTTTTGGTTGGTGTCTGTTTTTCGTGATCACTTAATATGGAACGTTTTCAAAGGAAACTGTCGGTATATTACGGGGAGAATTTCTTTGCGATGAAATTTGAATTAGCGCCAAATTTGATTAGTTTTTTTAATTTTTCCTTATGGATTTCACTGTAGTTCTAGTGCCGACCGCTAGGATCGCTAGTAAAAAAATTTTTTTCTTCTTTTTAATCAATAATATCGCGTTTCATGACGATTTTGGAAATGTCAAAAGTTTGATGGATTATCCTGGGGTTTTTTTAAAGAAATGCGGCTGAACTGACCGATTATTAACCTTCCGAAATCTGTTTTAGTAAATGTTGTCCAATTATTTATCCTTCCCCGCGAGTATTTTTTATGGATTACGCTTTCCCGTGAAGAGACATGTTTTTCAAATTTTTCCAGATATTTAATTTTTTTCCCCATATTTTTACGTGACGCGCGGCTGACTCGATGGAGTAATCTTTTCAGACTTGGCCAGCCAATGCGACCCTTGCGGTGTTCTAAACTCTACGGGAGTACAGTCGACTTTCGCGAGACAACAGGTGCTTTATTTTCCCATACAAAAAATGACAGGTCAAAATTTGAGCGAAAACGAACCTTAAGGTGTTTCGCGTGGATAGGGCGTTTGGGTCGATTTTTGACTGGCTGGCGAAGTCTGAAAAAAGTGACGATTAGAGCATTAATATATATATACTAGGTTTTGCCTATTGCAGAGCTGCAATTGGTTTATGTATTTAGAATATGTGTTGTAATGTGGATGAAGCAAGAAGTGTGTGTGTTGGAAATAATTTTTAAAACGAATATTTGGAAAAATATTTATACTCAACCTCCTACCCCTACTCCAACTCCTACTCCAACTCCTACTCCAACTCCAACTCCTAAGCAATTGCTGCAATTGGTTTGTGTATTTAGAATATGTGTTGTAATGTGGATGAAGCAAGAAGTGTGTGTGTTGGAAATAATTTTTAAAACGAATATTTGGAAAAATATTTATACTCAACCTCCTACCCCTACTCCAACTCCTACTCCAACTCCTACTCCAACTCCTACTCCAACCTCTACTCCAACTCCTACTCCAACTCCTACTCCAACTCCTACTCCAACTCCTACTCCAACTCCTACTCCAACTCCTACTCCAACTCCTACTCCAACTCCTACCCCAACTCCTACCCCAACTCCTAATCCAACTCCTACTCCAACTCCTACTCCAACTCCTACTCCAACTCCTACTCCAACTCCTACTCCAACTCCTACTCCAACTCCTACTCCAACTCCTACTCCAACTCCTACTCCAACTCCTACTCCAACTCCTACTCCAAGTCCTACTCCAACTCCTACTCCAACTCCTACTCCAACTCCTACTCCAACTCCTACTCCAACTCCTACCCTACATCTACCCAACTCCTACCCTACATCTACCCAACTCCCACCCTACATCTACCCAACCCCTACCCTACGACTACCACTATTAAATATTTAAAGAAAATGAAAAGAAAAAAACTTTCAATGTTAGCTTTATCTCGACAAATGGGGCCTAGGAATTTGTTGCCAAATTTTTAATTTCCCAAATCTCGTTGCGTAGGTGGACACGCTCAGTTTGATACCCATATCGGATAAACCTACCCCTACCCCTACCCCTACCCCTGCTCTTACCCCTATTCCTTCCCCGACCCCTACCCCACCCCTAGTGATTTTATTTTAATAAATGTGTTTTGAGTAATATTTTCCCTTAAAAATATGAGCCACATCTTGCAAAATGGGGCTTTGGAGCTAACTGCTAAGTTCAAGGGGAAAGTAAAAAAACAGCGCTATATAAATTTTTTTAAAAATCATACAAAAAATTGTCATTTTCTATCAATAAATGAATTTTTATCGATTTTTTCGTTCACTGAATTATTTGTTCGTTGTATATTTCAAATTAGTATTACAATATTACTCATATAAGTATTAATAATGGCACCCTGTAAAATCGCCTCGGCATTAAAAAAAAACCGTAATTCTATTTCAACAAATTCGTTTATTTAAAATATTATTAAACCTTCAAAGCATTTTTTTCATACTATTCCGTTAGTTTTCTTTAAATACTTGGGCACCTACCTACCCGGAAATTAAATTCGAATGCTTTATTAGATAAAATTCTCGCGTAGGTACTTTTGTATTTGCATACAATCTATGGAAAATTCTCTAAGAAAAATTATGCACTATGAGAGCGGGCGGGAAGGAACGAAATGGCGCTTTTTTTTATATTTCCCAACTGTCAAAAGTTTGAACGATTATTGTGGAAGTTTTCCCATCGGTTGCTATAGATGTCGCGATTTTTAAACCTTTCTAAGTGGTTTTTAAAAGCGATTATCTATTTAGTTAACCTCTCCGATTCGTCTTAGTAAAGGATATTGTAATTTCGTGGGAGACGGCAAAAGTTGAAGATAATTTTCCGCCGAGAGATCCGATTTTGGCTTTTGTACGTAGTTTTGAAATATATACTCGGCGAGTCTATTATTTTTCTTTCACTGGCAACACGTACGGTAAAAGATCGCTGGAAACTCGAATGAAACTCGAGCAGCGCCACACGGCGGGTAGGAAGATCGCGGTTGAAAATAGAACCAACGCAAAACTCGATCGGATTTGAATTTTTCCTTACTTAATTAACGCTAGTTTTAATTCTCGCCGACAGTTGGAAACCATAATCGATCACTATTTTCGATACAAAATTTTCAGTAGTTTCCAGAGATTTTTTAAGAATGCGAGTTTCGATCCGCGGCTAACTTCGGTTTGCTGAATTTGTTGCACGCCAAAATGAGCCTTGCGGTGTTTTAAACTCGGCGGGCGGTTAGGTCCACTTTCGCGAGACAGGCCGACGACACGGACCTTATCCGATTCTGAGCCTTATTTTCTTTGAAATTCGATATGCGGAAGGATGATTTTCGCCTGGCTGCGAAAGTCCGCTGCCCTTAAGCTAAAATGAACCTTAAGGTGTTTTAAATGGATAGGGCGCCAAGGTCGCTTTCGGCCGGCCAGGTTTGGTCTGAATTCGAAAAAGTTAGAACAATACTATATATACTAGGTTTTGCCCATTGCAGAGCTGCAATTGGTTTGTGTATTTAGAATATGTGTTGTAATGTGATTGAAGTGTGTGTGTTGGAAATAATTTTTAAACGAATATTTGGAAAAATATTTATACTCAACCTCCCACTCCCTACTCCAACCCTACTCCAACTCCTACTCCAACCCTACTCCAACTCCAACTCCTACTCCAACTCCTACTCCAACTCCTACTCCTACCCCTACTCCAACTCCTACTTCAACCTCTACTCCAACTCCTACTCCAACTCCTACTCCAACTCCTACTCCAACTCCTACTCCAACTCCTACTCCAACTCCTACTCCAACTCCTACTCCAACTCCTACTCCAACTCCCACCCTACATCTACCCAACTCCTACCCTACATCTACCCAACTCCTACCCTACATCTACCCAACTCCTACCCTACATCTACCCAACTCCTACCCTACGACTACCACTATTAAGTATTTAAAGAAAATGAAAAGAAAAAAACTTTCAATGTTAGCTTTATCTCGACAAATGGGGCCTAGGAAATTGTTGCCAAATTTTTAATTGCCCAAATCTCGTTGCGTAGGTGGAGACGCTCAGTTTGATACCCATATCGGCTAAACCTACCCCTACCCCTACCCCTACCCCTGCTCTTACCCCTATTCCTTCCCCGACCCCTACCCCACCCCTAGTGATTTTATTTTAATAAATGTGTTTTGCGTAATATTTTCCCTTAAAAATATGAGCCACATCTTGCAAAATGGGGCTTTGGAGCTAACTGCTAAGTTCAAGGGGAAAGTAAAAAAACAGCGCTATATAAATTTTAAAAAAAATCAGAGAAAAATTTTTCCCTACATCTACCCAACTCCTACCCTACGACTACCCAACTCCTACCCTACATATACCCTACATCTACCCTACATCTACCCAACTCCTACTCTACGACTACCACGATTAAGTATGTAAAGAAAAGAAGAAGAAAAAACTTTCAATGTTACCTTTATTCGAGAAATGGGGCCTAGGAGTTTGTTGCAAAATTTTTAATTGCCCAAATCAGGTTGCGTAGGTGGCGACGCTCAGTTTGATACCCATATCGGCTACTTTTCTACCCCTTCCCCTACTCCTACATCTACCCCTACCCCTATCCCTACCCTATATCTGACTTACTTCTACCCTATACCTACTCTACCACTACCCGTATTGAGTATTTATAGAAAAGAAACAAAAAAATGCTTTCAATATTAGCCTTTTCTCGCAAAAGAGCGCCAAAAATTGAATGCTCAAATTTTCACCGAGATGCCCGGATCCGCTACGTTAATACGCGTATTTTGATACCAATATCAGATATATTACAAAAGAAATAGAATATCAAAATGAATTATTTATAAAATATCCAGGTGTTTGATTTTCTGTGCTCCTGGGAGAAATCCATTAATTTATAATTTTATACGCAAGTTATTACCCATTTAGAAGCAACAAAAAAATAATATATTATGTCAATCTCGAAACAGATCTACATGCTCTTCGGATTCTGTGTATTTTGTCCATTTAAAAAAATGGCGCTATTCAAAATAAATATTTATTAAACAGCGATTTCAGTTTCTGCAACCTATTTCTCGTACGTTGAAAAGAATCAATTCATAATATCGATATATGTAGGTACCTTAGTATTTGTCGGAAAGTTTTCAGTACCTACCCAGTAATTATTTTCGAATAAATTCATCGGGAAAATGTGTTCTTTTCAGTTGCTACACTGTCTTTAAATGATGAGGGTCACTCAAATAGTTAGTACTAATTTTGAATAAAAAAAAACACGGAAAAAATACGTAAATTTTAATATCAAAATTAAAAACCGTCTGTTTTTAAATTTTTTTTTTGAAATGTCATCGGTCGAGCATCCGCATTTCGAATTCACGAACGCCAGCGCTCTTTTCGTAATAATTATATTTTTATAACCATAAACGTAATGAGAAATCGATAAAATTCATTACATCTTTATTTTAGAAACGTGACTCGGCGAAGCGAACGTTCGTTCCGACCTCCCGACTGATTTTCTGATAAAAAAACGGAAAATTAAATTTTTAATAATAAAACAGAAAATTAATTGATTATTTTTCTAGCGAACTTTTTGAGCGACCCTCCCTCACTAAAATGGCGGGTGCGAAACTCTAATGATTATTGAAAACGGCGCCAAATATCGCGAACAAATCGAACGAATCTTGCGGTTGAGAATAGAACCAACGCCGAACTCGAACGGATTTGATTTTTTTCTTACTGAATTAACGTTAGTTCTATTTCTTGCCGACAGATGGAAATCGTTCCGTATCGTCGATACAAAATTTTCAGTAGTTTCCGGACTATAGATCACATTTTTCCCCAGATTTTTACCCCACATTTTCAACATCATATACGACATCACAACGTCATATGCGACATTCATTTTCAGTAGTTGGACCGGAAAATTGACCCTTCCGGTGTTCTAAACTCTACGGGCGGTTCGGTCTACTTTCGCGAGACAGCGGGAAAAAAACCGTGGGGAAAAAAGTGAAATTCGTGGTTCGCGAAAACGAACCTCGGGGTGTTTTAAATGGATAGGGCGCATGGTCGTTTTCGGCTAGCCAGCCAAGTCTGAAATTGGGAAAAGTTAGAACAATACTATAGGAAAAAAAAAACCGTGGGGAAAAAAGTGAAATTCGTGGTTCGCGAAAACGAACATCGGGGTGTTTTAAATGGATAGGGCGCATGGTCGTTTTCGGCTAGCCGGCCGAGTCTGAAATGGGGAAAAGTTAGAACAATCCTAAAATGAACCTTGAGGTGTTTCGAATGGATAGGGCGCCAAGGTCGCTTTCGGCTTGGCCGGCAAAGTCCGAAAATGGGGAAAAGTTAGAACAATACTATATATATATATATATATATGCTTACCTCACACTCCATAACAATGCACTTTTTCTATTGTACTATAACTGTAATAACAGTTTCAGTTAGCGTCGATTAATATTTTGGAATTTTTTCAAAGATTTTTTTTATTCGGAGCCCGTATTTGGTGGGCACTCATTCTTCCTTTAAATCCGGCTCTGGTTACTTCCATAATTTCTCCGCGAACTTGTCCAATTCAATTTGAATAAAGGCCGGCGAGGCTCACCGTCTTATACCACGACAACTCCACTGTCCTAGGGGAAGTTAAGACACGTGCATTACGTATTTTCCCTTTGACCGAGTTCCGGTTTCTCCATTCTATCCACTATCCATGGCGCCCTGTTGCTGGACCAACTTCCGGGGAAATTCCGCGTCAGATAGTTGCCTCGTTACAATGCGGATCTCGGAAATTACAGCAGGCGTCCAAATCGGAACTGACGCGGAGGAAACGAAAATGATAACTTAATCGCGACAAGAAAAATCCTTGTAAAAGTAATGAAATTTGATGAGAAATTTTCAAACTTGTGCTATTTGATTTCTGATGCATAAAAAACACTGCATAAACCATTTTGTTTTTGGGAATTCTATGCAATTGTGGTGGCATAGATAATAGAAATAGAAACAAGGGAGATGAGCCATGAGCCATTATTAATATTATGCAGCTGCGCGCACAAAGGTGTTGCGAAAATTGTTCACCCATACTACATCAAATCGCATCCACCCACAGCGGCGCCCCGCCTTCGTTTCTACCTACACACGAAACGCATAACTGTTATTGGCGCCGATGCTTTGATAGTCCGTGCAGTTTGGTAGTAGCTTGGCGACAGTCGGTCGGTACACTTCCATACCCCCATCTAAATTTATTTCTATTATTTATTATTAGCGGTAATCTTGTCTATACTATGAGGGCAAAGATGAAAAAAATCGTAATAATAGATAGTTTTAGTGAAGATTGCCAAATATTTTTTATAGTTTCTTTTCAATTACAAAAAAGTACACATTATTATGATTACGTGTTTTATAATTTACAATGGCCCCCGCAGCAAAGCTGTAAGCTCCTTGGACCAGAGGTCGCGAGTTCAAAACCCGGTGAAGGCAAATAAATAACATATTACAGTTTTGTCATAAGCAGAAAATAAATATAATTTTATTAAATTTAAATAAAAAATATTTAATAATGTCATTTATTTAATTTAATTTTTAAAGGCTTTAAAGTTCACAATAATAAAAACTAAAATACTTGCAGAATTAAATAATAACAATATTAAATTTATTTTCATTAAAATTTTAAAAAAAAATGGAGTTCTACGATAAAATAAAAATACATTATATTTGCGCATCGCTCGACAGTGGACGAAATTCTCAGTACCGACGAGGTAAAAGACTACACTTTACAATCGAAATGTTACCTTAAATGACTTAAGCTGTGTTTAGTGAGCCGACTTGAAAGTTGGATACTTTTCACATTCCCCACATCCTCAATGTGTTCAGCTTGACAACATTACCAGAGCTGGGTATATATATATATATATATCTACTAACTCCGGACAGTGCAGACCCTTGTGGATAATCAAATAAAATAACAATAACAATATAAGCCACAATAAAAATAAAGAACTGCCACGAACTGTGTGTATGGTAATATACATACTCGTATGGACCTAAGCCATTTTAATAAGTATAAGTATGTACAGGTATGTAACATTAAAATTACATATTTAGTTTATCTCTATGATAATATGTCGTGTATGTACGACTATATGGAATATTGATTACATCGATGGTAGCAAGAACGAGTCGTAGAAGCGACCAGTTATCACGTAGCAATTTTCAACCGTGTACAGATGCTGGGCGCGCGTTTGGCCTGTTTCCCGACGCTAGTTCCTCCGAGCATCTTCCATTTAAATATCGGTAGAACAAGGACACCATTCTCACCTGATGTCTGTGCTCCAAAGATTGCGATCCGTTTGTTAAGATAGATTTGTTATTGGACAGTGCGTAAAGGGCGGCGTTCGCGTAGCAACAGCTGTTCGCACACTTCACACCGTTCTATTCTATGGTCTATTTTAACTAGAATAGAACGAAAGTTGGAGTAGATTCGACAATGGGCTTCTATTCTATTGGCCTGTTCTAACTAATAGAATAGATGGAGCGGGAACGTAGCTTAACGAAGAACATCACGATAGAAATACAGAATTAATATTGAATAAAATAATATAAAAATATGTTTATGAATTGTAAATCTTACCTCTTCATAAAACCGCAAATGTGGAACGGGCTCGCTGCAGCACGTTTCACAGAAGTCTTTGAAGAGAAGGTAACCTGGAAGCAAAAAATAATACATATTAAAGTAGGGCGGATGCGAAGTGCTCCACAGTAAAATTCCGGAACGCGAAACAGTGGAATGAATTATGCGACTCGGAATATTCTCCGAGGATTCGATTTAATAAAATTGAATATTTTTTGTACGTATTTAACTTTTTTACTGTGAGCATTATTTCTGCGTGGTTAATGATTAGACGCTTGATTTTGAGTCAGAAAAACATTGATGTAAATAAAGTGGTGGTGCAAGATTAAAAGTGGTGTAAACATAGTAAATTTTGAATTATTTAATTAATAATGACGCCACAAAGTTACCAATCGTTTGAAGAAATTAGAAAAAAATCGGTTCAAAACCCTAAAAGGTACGGGTTTTTTCGGTATACATTCTTAAATATTAGTACAGGCTTTAAAAAAATATTTTTAAAGGTCTTCTAGGAATATTTCGACGTAGTTATGCAGAAAGCATATAACGCAAAAAGATGTAGCTGAGAAAAAGGAGTTTGAAAATTTTACAATACAAACGCATATTCCGGTATTTGTGGAGTGAAAGCCGAATTAACAAAAATCTATTGCAACAATCTATTTATTTATTTTTATCTATTTCAACACTAGTATATATTGATTAACTTGGCGGGTTTGCGATAAGCCGACGTAGCTCAACGGTAGAGCATCTGACTGGACATTAGAAGGGTGCGGGTTCGAGTCCTGCCGGCGACATTTATCTTTGCTCGGAAGGTTTTTTCAATTTGGATGAGTGTTTTAGATTAATAATTATTGTTTATAAAAATAAAAAAAATCTATTGCATTTGGAGCTTGGATGTTTTTAGCACATAAAAATCACGAGTTTATTTGAAGGAAAAAATGAAAAAGTAGCTTTTGGAAATGTGTGGGTTGGACGCGTTCTGCAAAACTAAGTTCAATTATTTTTTTAAGGGTGATATCTGTTGCGCCTTTGAAAGGCATTGTCAAACTATTGTGCATCACAATTATATAAAATAAACCCAAAAACACTAGAACATAATAATGGGCTTGGGAAATTATCATTCAAACATGGGTGTTGGCTATATAATCTTGGACTAACCGGTAACCAGTTTCGGTGTCAAGAACAAGGAAATATGAGAAATATTTTAAAAAGAAAACACTTTTCAAGGAAAAGAATTTTTGATTAGTGTCATTTTTTACCCCGACCAATTCACTTACTTCGAGTAGATATTGATTACTGTAATACGAATACACCCTGTTATTTGTTGTTTTATTGAAAAATAAATACGAATGTCTCCAAATACTGGGAAAATAATTCGATTGAAATCGGGGAGAGAGAGAAGGGAACTTATTAAATTGAGACAGTGTTCTCATATTTCGCTCGGAAAGATAATACGAAAATATTTAGAGGAATATCAACATTCCTGTGATTTCCCGGAAAAGCTAATATAGGCAATAGTTGCGGAGATTATTTGAATACACCAATAAAAACTCCCCCCCCCCCATTCCCTAAGAAGGACGAGCAAAGGTCTATTACATCTACCAGCATCGCGCAGTGCAGAACATTGAATAGACCTTAAACCGAATCATGCTTATTTAAGTGGTTTAAGACGAACGGCTAATGAACGGCGAAAAACTTAATTTTGGATTTGAGGCCAAAATACTCACATAAGCCGAATGATCTTTTTTTCATCGAAAAGTATAGTAAATATCTAGTACGGATTAGAAGAAATTTATTTATTTTTGTTTTACATTATGAAATATAGGCCATTAGAGGAATTGATTTTTCGCAATTTTAGAGACACCTTTAACAATTGTTTGGAGGCTAACGGTGATTTAAAAAAAGTTTTACCCCGTCTACTTTTCCGTACGTAATTTAAATCGACCCGAAAAAGGTTTACATAGCAAATATGATATATACGAAAAAAAAAATATATATATATATTTTTTTTAATACAGTAAACCCGCAAATAATTTTCTAAGTTGCCTCTAAAATAACGCAGTTTTATTTTTTGTTTATGGCCTATACTTTATAATTTAAAACAAAAATAAATAAAATACTTCTCATGCGTACTAAATATTTAATTTAAAAAAAATATATCACTCAGTTTGGATGGGTATTTTGGCCTCATATCCTAAATTAATTTATGTATGAAACAGGCAGCGCAGCCGATCCTCTTAACCAAAGAGTTCATAAAATCTGTTTATTTTGTGAAGGGGATTGTCCTGTGAATACGTGGGGAAAATTCTGAGACTCTCGTCATCGCTCCTTATGTGAAAGTGGCTAGATGGTATGTTTACATTATACCGTTATAAATAATCATTTGCAGTTTTCTCTAAAGTGCGTTTTAGCAATAAACCAACCTAAAAAAATATATGAAAATAAGACAAACTGTTATCACAATACGGGGCAATGTTCTCTAATACATTTTAAACCGTTTGACATGATGAAGAAAGCAGTAAATGAATACTTGGTCATTTTAGAAGTAAAACTTATTAAGTGCCACGTTAGCAGCACCATGACACATAGTGACTTTTACCTATAACGGGACGATTTAAAAATCTTTGTGTTCATAGAATTGTTTATGCGGTTAAGGCCCCGCATTAATCTGCGAGAATTCAGATTTCGGCAAGTCGGGCTCTGAATCTCGACTGACCGCTGAAGGCAGATATGATCATTCGAAAGATAGAAAGAGCGCGCCAATATGATGAGCGTTTAGAATAAATGGGCGTAAGTGACAATTCTAAAAATATTAATAAAACACGACATATTTAAGATAGATCAAAAATCTCAAGACGAATGTCTTAAGTAGCATTTAAAGAAACACTATGATTTTTTTCAAATCAGAGCCTGAAAACAAGACGCCATGCACAAAAAAAAAATCGAAAACGAATATCGTCTATTTAGAAGTCAGTCTGACGGCCTCACTTATTGGATTTTACTTGTAAACGAACGATATTAAGTATAAAAAACGAATAATTAATAACATAAAACAAATAGCTTTCTGAAAGACTGCGTTTTTCTACGAGTATGTCTCCCGGTCAGTCCAGTTGACCGAGGGGGCGCGCATCATTCATCGTTTAAAGTTCGGCGTCATTTATCACGTGTGCGATGGACGCTTTCAAACTCGCCCCTCTAAGAATTTCCAACAAACATTTTTTTCTCCCTTCGCAAAAAATAATCAATATGGCCACCGCGAGACGGGCTGTTTTTGCTCTCGCCGCCGAAAGAAAGGGTTCGGCAAAAAGTACGACGTAATTGAGTGATAATGTCCGTAAGAAGTTTGCGACAGATATGTTTTATAACGAAATGTCTCAACTCTTAATTTGACGTGATCCAGTCCGATTTGTTCATAAGAAGGCTGAATTTTTTTTTAATACAAGACGAGGAAGATCCATCATACACTATCGTCGGAAAGTATTTGTCCACACATACACCATTTTTTAATATTCTTGTGACAATCAATACCAGTGGTTTTAATCGACGAGGGTTACGTAATGTCTTAGTTATCAATGCCGAGTAATCAGCAAATCTATAACATTGTAAAATTAATCTTTAAGGTACGAGTTTTAAAGATTATTTCTTAGAAATCAGCGTGAAAATTTCTGGGAGTTTTAACTGAAAATCAAAATTTCAATTTTTGCTTTAGAGTTAACCCAAAAAATGGGTACACTCTAAAGACAAAAAATCGTCCGTATAAGAAAATTAATGCAAAGAATGAGAGTAAGGGGATTTAACTACCGAATGAATAACTTATTCCAAAAATCTATTACTTTTATAGTAGACGTTTAGTTCCGTACGGTAGTGTACCGACATCGTTGAATGATTTCTAAAATATATAAAATACCACCTACCTAGAAACAAAAAATATCTTACATATTTGTGGAGTCTGGGGCGTCGCTACTGTACATAGGAGTATTGTAGACAAAAACAATAGATCAATTTAAAATAGTTAGTTATTTAGTTATTAATTGATAAACTAAAGTTCTTAAAAACTTAAGACAAGATTTTTGTGCATAGCGCAAAGGGTAACAATTATTATTTTTATAAACAATAATTATTAATCTAAAACACTCATCAAAATTGAAAAAACCTTCCGAGCAAAGATAAATGTCGCCGGCAGGACTCGAACCCGCACCCTTCTAAGCATCCCATTAGAAGGGTGCGGGTTCGAGTCCTGCCGGCGACATTTATCTTTGCTCGGAAGGTTTTTTCAATTTGGATGAGTGTTTTAGATTAATAATTATTGTTTATAAAAATAATAGTTATTTAGTTCTTTTGGTCGCCTGTACAGATAAATATTAAGATCTGTACAGGTTGCCTAAAGCATGGAACTTATATATTAACCACCTTTTGAATTGGTTCGAATACAACAATTCATAATTATTTAAAAGTCGAGCAAAGCAGACTTGAAAAACTTGTTATGGTCAACGCTTTGCTATGATTAAAATTTAGAAGATGTTTCCAGACCGATTTATCTCCAAAAGCGGTGACATCGACTGGCAGCCAACATCTACAGACTCCAGACTTCTTTATGTGGGGTTATCAAAGGACGTGTCTACGCGAAAAAGTAAAATATATATATATATAACAGTAAAAGTTGTTAAAATATATATATAACAGTAACCGAAAACTGTGTAAATGTTATGAGAGCTCGTACTGTTTGTAATTTATTAGAAAAAAATATTAGTAGCCATTTAGCTATAGCAGTAAAATGATTGCATCAGATTCTTAAAGTCAGCGTTCAATTTCATTGTACTAATAATAGGTATGAGGTATTCAAATAATATTAATAGCAGTTAGAAAATGTTTAAGTAACATTTAATTTAATGTGATAACTACGCCAAGGTTACTACGGCGCTGAGTCTCCAATAAATATCGGGGTTCGTGTGGTGATGGAATAAAACTCGACGTCGGTAGGTATTTTATAAAAAAAAAGTTTTTAAAGAGTTCTTCATGGAATAAGAAACTCTAACAGAACCTTTTAAAACACCTCGGTTTGCTGAAGTTAATCTGAAGACGTCGGAAATTAGAATCATTTTTAGATTAAGATCCGGACATGCACTAATCGGGACAATATTGTGTTTGATAGGCCTTTCCTTCGTGCTTGATGCGTGAAGAAATTGAAGATACTCGTATAGCACACACTCAAACGAAGTGCATTAAATATGAACAACAGAATGACAATATCGATGAAGTCCGGAATTCAATAGCTTCAACTATCAGAACAGAGTAGGTACCTATAATAAATTGTTTTCCAAATAGCACTTTAAAAAAAAAAAAATCAAAATATTATTTCCAGATTTGTCCGGGGTGCATACAAGTCGTAATTCCTCGGGCAACTTGTTATTATAGCTGGTGTAGGCAATGTATTCCAATGATTTCAGTCCGCATTTTGTCGAGTGTATTTTTGATATGTGTAGTTTGTGGTGTTGTCGTGATTATAGTTAAATTTTATATTTGTGTGAGTATGGCATTGAATCATATTTAAAACAGTGTTTGTTATCTCGTGGCTAGGAATAATCTTAAACGGTAATACTAGTGAGTGACAGTAAATATCTTTAACGGATTTAAGATAAGGTATAAATGACAACATTATGTGAGTCAGAAGCCTCGATAATATACGTGACTAAAAAAGAAAAATAGCCCGGCATGATTATCACTGTAGCTATGTTACAAGGTATGAAGCTATAGTATGAGTTATAAAGAAGGACGTGACAATCGGTCATACGCTCATATACTTCAATAAGACATGCCGTCTCTTTCATACCCTTGGACATACGTTCACCACATTAAAAATGGCTATTTTTCATATTTTAGAAGTTATTGAATTTGTAATGATTCATTATATTGACAACTCACAAATTAGTCTACATTGCTATTTTAATTAAAATGCGATAAAGGTGCGTTAAGTTATCTAGTTTTCTTTTTTTTTTCATATTGAATAAATAATACTGCTATTCAATTAGAATCTTTCTTAACATATTACCAAGGTGACAATGTAATTAATATACAGATACAGAATATTGCTTGATCCCTTAAGAAACTCGAAGAAAACCGATTAAAACAAAGTGTGAAGGGTATATTGCCAAGTGGCGCAATGCGCCGGGTTAACAAGCAGGTAGAGGGGTTCAATCCATTACACGCCTATAATTATTGAAGATATTAAATGCATGAAGGTGTGATGACAAAATATTTCAAAGAATAATGTTTTTATATTGACGACATACAAACAATCTATATACTGTGAACTCTTCTTTCACGTAGCACCGATAATCTGAAATATTGTATGACCTTTACTAGCAACTTTGACAAAACAATCGCTTGAATGTTGAACAGATTGCAAAAAAGAACGTTAAAATCAAAGTACGTTGTTACAAGTCCTCAAGTGTGTTTTTAATTTCAATCAATTTAAATTTAAATACTCCTTATGTTATTCCTTTCTAGCAATAAAAAGTCAACAAACGATAATATTATTGTAAGAAGAAAAAAAAACACTCGTTTCATCGTAAAAAAAAAAAACTAAATGATAACAAGAATTGCACCGCCTTTGTGAGGGTGGCCAGATAGCTCAAGGGAAAGTGTGTTTAAGCGGTAAAAACTGAATATATAAGCAGAGGTAGAGGAGATACTGAAAAAGCACTGACAAGATAAAAGATAAAAAAGCCCTTCTTCTTTCGGTACAGTCACACTAAAATTCACGGCTGATTCGAACAGAAAGGCGACACGGCAAAGAACTCCCGAGCATAAAGAACGTGAGAACAAGAAGGCGAGGGCGGGTGCCCAGGGTGCCCCATAATGGGATTATTCTACAGGGGCATCAAGAAGTGTGCTACAGTTGAACCAGTCTATGTGACAATGATTCGTCGCTAAAATAGACACAAACATGAGTGGTAGATACTTTCAGTACAGCCCTGTTGAAAGACAACCATTCATAACCGAAACGTTGTTTAAATGTTTAGTTACCGGGTCTGAACAGTCAGGTACTTCCTAACCATCCTCCACCTCCCCACTCCCTTCAACATTATATATCCCAACCGGAGATGCCATAGTCCCACTGGCTCCGAACAGTTTTTTCCTCTCCTGTGGTGAAAACATTAAAAAATATGTCTGACATATAGGCGCACTTTCAAACAACTCTCGACCGAATGACCAAATTAGAAGTTCTTGATCGAATGTACAAAAATTGAGCAATTTTGTGTCAGGCAAACTGTCTTTGCAAAGTCTTTCTTTTTGACGTGATAATTTATTTTAGAGCAGTAAATATTCCTGAACGTATACAGGAAACATTTCTCACGTAGATATTGATTGAAATAATACAAAGCAGAAAAAAGAAAATATATAAAATAAAATAAAAACATACGAGTAGCTACTTATCCAACAGTTTTTCACTATAATACCTATAAGGGTGAAATGAAGAATTTATTTTCTTCTTTCCAGCAGCATAATGATGGTTAATTCCCACCCTATTTAATTCCTTCCCTTCCCTTCCCTCCCTTATCCCTTTCCTACACGATACATTACTTTAAAATACTTATGTATTATTATACAAATTTGTTTAACTGCTGTCCACAAATTACGTGCGAAAAGTCACACTATGCGATGCGGAGAACGCCGCAATAATAATTATTATACCACGTTCAAGGGTTGGTTGGTTGGTACAAATAAAAAATATGTTTTATGTATAATAAATACGTTTTAGGTTTTTTTTTAAAGAGTAAATAAATAAAAATAAAAATATACCCCGCTATTCCTGTATCCGGAATCCTTTGGAATCTTGGTTGCTAATAACTTTTTCATAACCCAAGTTAATGCTTGTTCAGAAAAATCTCTGTAACATAAAATACCACGCCCTTTAATCAAGGAAATGGCACATAATAGTATAATCTCATATTATTTTTGTAAAAAGTTATTATTTTGTGGCACCTTAAAACGCTGGCTGTACTGCATAAAACCAGGGGGAACCTTTGCACGCCCACGCATGCTATCGTTCTGATCCTTGAAAGCGAGACATTCATATTCATTGTTATTGTGTTTAATTGGTAGAACTCCATTTAATTTTTTAAAATAAAATTTGAAGTAAATCAAATTTTATAATGTTATTATCAAGTTCTTCGAGTATTTTTGTGTTTAATTATTATTATAGCTGTTTCGGCGTTCAAATCCATTTTTAAACTGCGGTTAGGCCACACTGAGACGAATTACTTATACGATTTTATTTACTCCCACCCAGTTTTAATTTGGACGGTAAGTAAAATGATCTATTACCGCTAAAACCGATTTATTTTGAAAAAATTGTGATAATTAAAAATTCTCTATTCTCTGGGGAATACAATAATGGCTAGCAAAGGCTACACGACTGCTACAATCTAGTAGAGGGATTCTGGATTTTATTGATACCAATTTTTATTCTTTATATTTCTACAAATTGTCATAGGTACTTAATATTTTTACAAGTTTTTATACTTAATATTTTTACAAGTTTATATACTTTATTTTTTTACAAGTTGCCGTACTTTATATTTGTATAGTTTTTATTATTTATATATTTTTTTAAATATTTTATACTTTTCATAATGTACATATTTAATATTTTATACTTTCTCATATTTGCACATTATACTTTTTTACACCTACTTTATACTTTTTTTTATATGAACTGCATTAATTAGTATACTTTTTAATTGTTTCTTTTAAATTGGTTGAACTTTTTTTCTTTTTTGATATTGTTGTTGTATTTATACCTTTCATACCTTTATGTTAATGGCACATGTTGTGACGTATATATAAATAAACATATTTGATTTTTACATAATATTTAATGTTGGCAATTGACAAAAAGGTAACAACTCAGCTATACATTCCGGAGCTCTGAATAAAGCTGGTTTTCACAGTGCCTCGAGAAATCAGATAAAGTTACATATCTTACATAAAATCTCTACACTTACATTTGAAAAAATATAAAAATTACTAAAACAAATCCACTACATTGTTTATCAATTACAATGTTGTGCGGCTGACTGTGCAGTCGTCAGCAATCATTTGATATCGTCTGTTAATTTTTATTTCAGTTATTAACATAAAACACCGTATATTTTGATGATTTACATCAAAATGTATCTCATCGTGGTGGGTGGTTGGGGGTACCAGAAGCGCAATCATTTTAAAGGGTTGCCGGGAACTATGAACTGAACCGACACACGTGGGAGGCGCATGCCCTGGGAATACTTCACCGCAAGTAATGAATGATGAAGATTGCTGCAACCACATGCATCCCTCGTAGCGGAGAGATAATAATATAAAAAATAGACGCGAAGCTCAAACTTACCCACACGTTTATGAACCATAATCACGTATTTTTCTGTTCGCTTATATTCAGGAAGCGAATTCAAATATAAACAAGATATCTAATAAAAATAGGGATTCTTTAATAGCGTAGGCGTGACTCTCGGTGACTGATCGTTATTTTTTCGTTGTTGGTTTGAGAAAAACGGAAAGAAATATATGGAATAATCATATTAAATAGGCTCTCCCACATGTACGCTCATCGAGAGACGCTTCAGGAAGCGTGCAAAAAGTGAAGTCCGCTAAAGTAATGTAACGGTTTGCAGCGCAGTCCATTGTGGGATTTTTCTACCCAGGGTCAGGAGTGGCACGCGGAACGCTAGTTCCGAAGTGTGCGTGTAAAGCCCGCTTAAGGAATAAAGATGCAATTTCGAGTTATTTACATTGCTAATTGCAATCTTGAGATCAAAGGCGTCAGGTGGGAATGTTGTGCTTGTTCTATCGGTATTTCAATGGAAGATGCTCTGTATTGTCATTAATCCCTTCGGCACCGGAGAATAGTTGATAAACACGTTAAACGCGCGCCCAACGTTTGTACACGGTTCACACATGTCACATGAGAACGGGTCGTTTCTAGGACTCGTGTTCCACATAAGGCCATGTTCACTCCTTCCTCTCCCCAAAAAGACCTTCCACACAGCACCGCCAAAGATGACATAGGCCCTGACGGAAATTATTTTCCTTGGGCCTCCTGTGTTAATGTAAAAAAAAATAAAAAAGAAACCGAAAACATGTCAAAATCGAAAGAACTCTCATGGCACATCACTAGTTCATCGTGCATCCATATTTTGAATATATACGTATACATATTTGTTTATGATGGATATGCGAGGGAGATAAACTTACATATTTAAAAAAAAATGTTTTGATGAAATCATTAAAATAAGGGATATCTCGCATAATCTCCCACACAAAGTGTATAAAACGCTGTCAGTGATTTTTCAAGTAAATTGAAGTAACTTTATAATATTGGATATCAAGAGCAATCGGTTTTAACTAGAAGTATCTATCTCGTCGCGCATCAAAACCTGAATATTATTAATTTAGTTATACGACGGAGCATGATGGATCGCCCATTGCATGCAAAATGGGTGATAAGAGAGTAAAGCATTAAGGCTGCAATAACAATTCTTTCGCTTATTCACATCATAATCTTCTATCTCAAAAGCACAGCAGGAGTTAATAGCTTACACGAGTTTAGCGCAGCGACAGAGATTTAAATAAAATACAAAGCTTGTTAGTCTATGAAACCCAGTGGTGGTAGTCACCGTAGGGACGTCATGGTGGAAAGAGCAGTGGCGTGGTGACGGTCTGCACAATACAGACAGTCGCCCCGGGGCCCTTGTCCTCGAAGGGGTCCGCGGTAGAATATTAATATAAGAAAGCTCAAATACCTGGGGACGTCCGTTGTGAAACAGGGAGACTCTTACAAACACGCAATGACAACTCTAAGTGAACTCGGCTACTGTCAGAAATAAGGTGAAATATTATGGGAGATGGCACAAAGAACCTATGGTGTGAGGGTTTTCGAGAGCTATGTAAATCGTCACGTTATAGCATGCGTAGGAGAAACGACCCGTTCTCATAAAACAGACGTCAACGGGTGTATCGCTCTTGTCCGCCGAGTTTCTCGCTGGGGTCAATGCTCTTAGTTCCTCCGAACAGACTTCATTGAAAAATCCCTCTAAAACAGATTCATCAAACCGACGTTCTATCTGAGATCGATCTATTAACAACAATGAATTGTTAATCAGACGAACCGCCCAGAGCACAGGAGAGTCAAGCGGGTTATTAAATAAGTTAAGGCTACAACCCACGGATAGGTAAGGATAGTACAATAAAAGTAAAAAATAAAATTCATACTGAAGGCTTCACTGACTTATTGTGGGGGTTAGAGAATTTTCCGTCACGCCACTGCGCAAGGGGGTAGTTCCACGCTACGTGCAGCCTGCAAGAGTACTTTATGTGGGTAGGCCACTTACTCTCTTTTTATACAACCGCCGCAGTGCACACTGCACAGTGTATTCTGTACACACACACAAAATACCCACCCCCATCCACCAACCAGTTATTCCAACACCAACCAACGCGGCGGTAACTACCCCGAAGAGGTCGCGGGATAATAATAACCTACCCCCACGAGGCGACTTCTTCCTTTGAGTTTCGGGGTGGATAAAATGAATAGAGAGTATAACCTTATGTTTTATTTATTTATTTCAAAGACACATTATTTAACATCAACATTTAAGAAAGCATAGATTTTAGAGAAAAAAGCTAGTATTGACATAGTATTGTAATAAAATATATCTAGAAAAAAAGTATAATATTCAAGTATAAACAAGAA
This sequence comes from Halesus radiatus, assembly GCA_022606495.2. Lineage (NCBI taxonomy): Eukaryota > Metazoa > Arthropoda > Insecta > Trichoptera > Limnephilidae > Halesus > Halesus radiatus. Next base: position 88,074 of record JAHDVE020009821.1, on the reverse strand, counting down.
TATGTATATGTGTTTGATAGGTACTGGTTGGTGCTATGAGGAAAAAAATGCGTTTAAAATCGAGTACTAAAAAAAAGGTAATATTATTGAGTAATATTGATAAGATTGAGTTACGTATCACTCAGCTATATGAGCCGACGACGAAAATCAGGGATGCAGCCCGAAGATGATGCAGCAGATACGTAAAATATACTTTATTCAGTAAGTATAAAAATCAGCTTTAGTAAATTGTTTGTAACCAAGTGCTTGTCCTTTTTCCTTTCCTCGTTTAGGGTTTAAAAACCCTAATACAATTTCATCGACTTGCGCTTGAATTCCGTCTCTTATGTGAACAACAATCCCAGTAGATTTATTAATATTTACAGTTGTGTGATATTCTGTGTAAATGTTTATAATTTTTGAGGTATAATCTTTATGAATCCAACATTCGGATAAATTATGACATCGAAAGTATAAATAAATTGATCAAGAAAAATTAAAAAAAATCATCAATGTTTGATGAAATACTTCTGATATTTTGATGAATTATTTTTAAATTATAAGTATTCCAACGATAATTGTTTAATTTTTAAGATCGTCTGTCGCATTCATGTTGCAAGTTATACCCGTATCATTCATTATAAATATCACATGGTAATTGAATCATAACAATATTCAAATGAACATTGACCCAACAAATGTTTCAGAATTTGTGGATTCACTTCAAAAGTATAGTACAGTATACAGTGGACACAATATCAAATATAATCATCGTAGTCCTACGAAAGTGATAGCAAAAATAATAAGCATTGGAGTTGGAATTGCGGAAACAGCAGCATATTATAATAATACATGTACATGAGCGAGACAAGACATACCTCGAGAGTGTATTTAGTTCGAATAATTCAAACTCATAGCGATGCCAGATTAGATTCATTCGATATAGTAATTGTATTTGATCCTTTGTCCTTCCGAACTTATATTTGTCGAGCTGTATAGATGTACGAGTACGACTCTGTTTATTTGAATTCGGTAATGGCCTGAGATAAATTACTCTGCGAGTGCGAGTGCTCGCCACTGTGAAGGTATAAAGTATTTAATATGCTATGAAGTAGGGCGACAACGTAAAGAGATGCAGTGACAGTGTTATTTCCATCAACGCTAACCAAGTCAAAATGAAAATGAATACCAAATTTATATATAAAGCTGTGGTAAGTAATAATGTTGCAAAATTGAAATTCTGATGATCCCAGAATATCGTTAGTAAACAGACTTTCTCTGTTTTCATCACGCCGTTTCCCCGCAGGGGTAGGCAGAGAGGACGGACCGCAAATCAACTCGATCTTGGAATACACTTCTAGCTTCATTCACTTTCATACAACGTCTCATACATTCTCTTCTGTTATTCCGACTTCTGACACGACCCGACTAAAGTATTTGATTCACTTGATCGTGCCATGTCTTCCTCGGACGTCCCCGGATTCTTCTTCCATTCACATTCGCGTCATATATTATCCTTACACTCCTAATCTAAGCGTCCCTTTCTTGATCTTGCGCACTACGCTTACATCAGCCTTGCATTCTTTATGAATCTCAACATTTTTCACACGATCTACATTGGCGTCTGTGATTATAGCGGTAAAATTGACAATAATTATTAAATCGAAAAAAAAAACACAAATCGCTTCGTCGAGATTAAATTAATCAATAAATATAGACACATCGATTAGCTTAAAACTCTTATTTTGCCAAAAACCGTAAATTCGAGCTTTCTTTAAGCAACTGCCTGGAGCAAATGTGACTATGGCATCTCGAATTAGGATATACTTGGGGATTAAGGGAGAAGTAGAAGTGAAATAGTATAGTTGTGAAATAACGACTATTAAGATATGTTCACTAAACACGCCTAAAGCCATTTTAAGTAACGTTTTGATTCTGAATTGTGGTCTTATAGTTTCAGCTGGAGTAGAGGTAAAAAAAACATAGGTATTCTAAAAAGAAAATGTTAGCTACAAACATTCTTTTAAAATTTTATCGATGTACAGATAAACGACAGAATAATCAGATTCGTAATCGCGAATTACGAGTCAGTAGTAGTCATTATTCCGTTGTAAAACTCAAATATTGGAAATATTGAAATCAGAAGTCAATAATTCGCACACCTCAAGCGGAGGGAAAAGTTTCAATTAGGTCGAGGGAAAGATAAATGGATAGCATTTTAGGAGGGTGACTTGTTTACTTAGGAAGGATCAAATTGCCATTGGCTTTTGAGGATCGGCCATTATTCTGTCTACGGCCATTCACAGATCGCGGTCAATGGTTCCAGCCTGTAGGTAAATCCAAGAAATAGGTTAACGAGATGTTTTCGTAAGTGATAAAATCAAAGTCACAGAAAAAGATTTGATTTTATCTGTATAAAAATACCGATTTTATGGTGGTTTTGCCAAGTTTTCGAAGATAATTTACATAAAGGGAAGTTCCCAGTCCCGACTGGAACATTTGTATATTATCTTACGAAGGTCGGACACCAAGAAAGTACAATGTTTTAATGATTATTAAAAAGGGTGCCATTGAGTGAGAAGAAACGAAAATAAGAAGAGCTTTCGAGAACCCATCGGCGTCAAGAGTGTCTACTTGGAAGTGTAAGAACGTGTGGAGATGTATTTTTCCCAATTATTTACGAAGGTAACAAGGGTTTTTTTGATGAGCTGCCGCGGTTTACTAAGTACATTTTAGATTATTTTTGTCTCAAACCCGCTTGAAAGATCACACAAAATGCAGAAACAAAGATGAAATAGATTTTTTTACAAGAGCCGCGACGCTTGTGTCCAATAACCGTTAAACTATATTATAAGACAGATTTGACAGACTATAAAAATATTATTTATTTGTGTTCAGTTAGGAAGACAATAATTTACGACCGTCGACGAGGCTCTAAAATATTCTAAAATAAAAATGATTCAACAACGAATTCTTTAGACGACCGTTCTACTCCGGTCTATCGCAAAAGTTATTTATTGAAATCATATAAAATACTGTAGAATGTAAGCAGTTATTTCGTCGTGGAATAAAATAAGTTGAGTATAAGCTCCAGGAAGGATGTGGGATATAATTGCAAGCGTTGTATGGGTGAATTGAAATTGGACTGTGCGATTATTATGTTTCTAGCGAAGTCACAACAAACTATAATACCCAACAGTTATTATCAGATTTATGAGTGTAGCAGTGGTTTCATCTAATTTCCGTAACAACGGGTTTTCAACAAATAAGTTTTCCAATATACGAGTATACTATAGTTATAAATAACATTTGTGTGTCGGACGTCTTGCCGCCCCTTACAATTCGAACCGACAATACTTCTGCTCCCACAACCGCTCTACCTCGCTCTACTTCTACCGACTTGCCTTCTTCTTTACTCTGACCACCGCTGACCCTGGACCCCCCGGACTACTACCACTCATTGGACTCAGACACTCGCATTACTACGGACAAGGCCCGCATAGGAATTCGCACAAAAGTGTATATTGTGCAATATATTATATAAGGGATTTGTACAAGTTTGAGGTTTGCACAAAGGGGAATTTTATGCAACTTATAAAAATTCGGAATCGTTCCTCCTTGGAGAGGGAGGTCATGTTTCCTACCCTCCAGCCCTCTCCGCAGATCGGGATCAGCTGCCCCTACAGTTTGCCTGTGTGCTACACGTCTGACACAATTTGTAAACATAGGAATCATCGATATAGTTTGTCAACGACAGGAATACATGACCTTAAATCAAAAGTTATAGATTTTTATTATTCTTATTAATTTTACAATTGCCAATTCAGGGTTGAATTCCATTTTATATGAATTAATGAACAACAACTTTCATTACTTAGTTACACTTATTTATTTTAGACGGTACCGGTTTTACGTAGCAACAGGCATCTTCATACTGCATTATATTATAACAGGTAATAATAATAATAATAATAATAATAATAACTTAACAAAAATAATATTTTTCCTGAGTTTATGATTTATAATTTTATGAATGATGCTCGATAGGGTTCTTATCAGGTCCAATTAATCATACATTTATCTATGATCATTTTATAATTATAAACAGAATATAACAAGATCAAAGGCTCGATTCCGGTCCCTTTTAAGAATAAGATATTAGCTTAAAGACTTTTTGCTTAACGGCGGTTTCGGTTCTCTCGGATAACAGCTGTCATTCAACGAATGACGTTCATTAAGAATATCGATATTTGCGTAATTTTAACAAAAGGAAAACTCGGGACGACTTTATTAGTGAGTTATTTGTCGCATAATAAATAATGCTATTAAATTAACAGAATTAATTAAATTGCGATATTTGTAAAGAACCTATGTCAAAAGTCCGAAATGTCAGATAAAAGTGATTTAAATTCGAAAAATGATAATAAACTAGACGTGTAAAGTAAGTAATAATAAACTACTCGTACATGTGTTAAGTATGTATGATGCACCTATAATTTGTAATAATACTGTGATAATCAAAGTACAACTTCTTTAAAAATGTATTGTCATTGACATGGAATCGGAACCACGGTTAAGCAAAATGTCTTTAAGAGGAACTTTCATAAAAAACTTAATTTAGGTTTTGAGGCCAAAAAACCCATCCAAACTGAATGATATATTTTTTTAATTAAAGGTTTAGTAAATATTTAGTACGAATGAGAAGTATTTTATTTATGTTTGTTTTAAATTATGAAATAAATGAAAAAAAAATCAATTTTCATAATTTTAGAGGCAATTTAGAAAATTATTTCCGGGTTTATTGTATTTAAAAAAAATCATATTTGCTATGTAAAAATGATTACGTAAATAAAAAGATAAAAACAAAACATTTAAAAAAAAAACGTTTTTTCGGGTTGATATTTTAAATTATGTACGGCAAATTTGTGTTCCAACGTAAATTGGCCGTTTTTAATTTAATTTAAAGTCCGTCATAATGATTATTTTAATACATTTAAAAATATATATATTTTATGTTTATTATATTTTCAAAGTAGATGGGATAAAGCTTTTTTTTAAATCACCGTTAGCCCCAAATAATTGTTAAAGGTGCCTCTAAAATCACGAAAAATAAATTATTTTTATGAATTCTAATCCGTACTAGATATTTCCTATACCTTTTGATGAAAAAAAAGGATCATTAGGTTTAGGTGAGTATTTTGGCCACAAATCCTAAATTAAGTTTTGTATGAAACAGGCCGCGCAGCCGTTCCTCTTAATACCTAAGGATAAAAACAATGTTTTATCCTAACAAGGATTTATAGCAAAAATGTTAGAGCCCAAAAAAAACATGAATAAAATAAGGCCCAATCAAACTAATCTCTTTTAGATTTTCACAATACGCAAACACATTATGGATTGACATGATGAATTAAATGAAAAGACACTTTGTTTGAATCCCCTTTTATTTTTGTATGAGTACGTCGGCTAGTTTCGATTCGACTGGCTCATCTTCATATTATCAGTATGTTATACTACTCGTATATTACCAGTATATTTTAAGTCGTGAAGATGATTCCGTCGAATCGAAACTAGTCGATGTATTTACACAAAAATAACTGGGATTCAAGAAAAAAAGTGTATTTTCAATTAATAAGTATATTTAATTTCTCTGATGTGACTAAGGTAGGTAAGGCTACAAGTAGATAAAAAAAAATTCAAAATGCCAACCGTATTTCCAGTTCTCGTCTATAAAATTAAATACATAACTCTTCAATGTGGCGACGCAATATTAATTATGGGTAGCGATTATTTAACAGCTAGTATCTTGCAATCTCAGGGGATTCTTCGTAACACCAGGCTGAGAAATATGGCGGCAAACAGTCACGAAATGCTTTAATACGTTTAATTTAATTTTTCTTAGTAATATAATTGTACATGTGCTGCGGTGCTAGAGGCATACCCATACCGCTGAAAGATATTTCGTGACCTCTCACTCTTACTGACAAACGACGCCAGTAACAGAAAGGGAAGTTACAAGGGAAGGCTTCAGCATTGAGCGGTATGCCTTTAGATCCGTCGTAATCTTTCTTTCTGTTACATGCGTCACAACAGATCTATTCAGCGGGTTGCCCTTAGTTCCGATGTAACTATTTCTCAGCAGAAAAAGGGGTGACGACGTAGCTCTTAGCGGCAGGACTACATTGGATGTAATTTCCCCCGAGGATTTATGTGACTTCAGTGAAACGCATTACACACCCCTGTTCACTGTGCAGTGAGATAAAACATTAAAGTACCGAGAATATGTACACATATATACATATAAACAGTATGCTTCTGTTCGTCCAGTCGCAAAAATCGTTAGGTACCTACAATCAGTCATTTATTATTATTTAATGATTTTGAACTATTTTGTTTAAACTATTTAATTAATAAATATCAACGTGTTAATTAATAGTCAATTGAATATTATTAAAAACAATTTTTTTTTAATAGACATCAAAATTTATTTTCACATTAATACTAGTATTCTGAATACTTATTTTTATTTTGATGCGTTGGTTTTTCTTTGATATTATTTAAATTTCTAGTTTCTAATATAAATGCAATCACTAGTATTTCATAATAATTTTGTTTAAATTTCTAATTTCTAATATAAACGTAATCATTAGTATTTCATAATAATTTTGTTTAAATTTCTAATATAAACGTAATCATTAGTATTTCATAATAATTTTGTTTAAATTTCTAATTTCTAATATAAACATAATCATTAGTATTTCATAATAATTTTGTTTAAATTTGTAATTTCTAATATAAACGTTAATCATTAGTATTTCATAATAATTTTGTTTAAATTTCTAATTTCTAATATAAACGTAATCATTAGTGTTTTATAATAATTTTGTTTAAATTTCTAATTTCTAATATAAACGTAATCTTTAGTATTTCATAATAATTTTGTTTAAATTTGTAATTTCTAATATAAACGTTAATCATTAGTATTTCATAATAATTTTGTTTAAATTTCTAATTTCTAATATAAACGTAATCATTAGTGTTTTATAATAATTTTGTTTAAATTTCTAATTTCTAATATAAACGTAATCTTTAGTATTTCATAATAATTTTGTTTATTTCATATAATTATTGTATATGTTTATAATTAGCCTATGCGTATGTTATTATTTTTTTTTTCGCCACTGTAGTTTGTATCCTGATGGAGGAACCATTGGTTTTGAAACATGTTAATATTTATTTATCAAATAGTGGTACAAACAAAATAATTTTTCTAACACAAACACATTAATTTTGTTTTAAACCACTTCAAATTAATATAATGATCGACCGGTTTCGGAGGTTTCCTTACTTCGTCAGGACTATATAATTTATTTATTTTTAGATGAAGGAAGGGTATTTCCGAAACCGGTCGATCATTACATTAAATTGAAGTGGTTTAAATAAATTTATGTGTTTATATTATAGTTATGGCAAGCCACAAAGTAAATGCTTTTCACTAAAAACAATTCTTAATCATTTAATTTAAAATGATGCCAAAAAGTCATTTTGCATTAATTGAATAAGTAATTATTATTGTCACTAAAAATTCACATGTTTAAAACTACACAATTATGACATATTAAAAAAAAAGTACTTTCACGTGCTAGATGTTGCTACCTGTTGTGCAATGTAAACATATCTAACACCTACCTACGTAAACTAAGTACTTTCACGTGCTAGATGTTGCTACTTGTTATGCAATGTAAACACATCTAACACCTACCCACCTAAACAAAGTACTTTCACGTGCTAGATGTTGCTACTTGTTGTGCAATGTAAACACATCTAACACCTACCTACCTAAACAAAGTACAATGCCAAGCAATCGTTTTCTAATAAATATGTTTTTACAAGAAATGTAATAAAATTTTATTCCTTCCAATGGTATACGTACGAGTACATACACCGGACAGTTGTTTAGAACATAGAATATTGGATTAGGTACTTATTGTTTTGAATTCATTCGTTATTTTTAATTGTTTTCATTAATACCATTTTATCGTTAGTATCATAAAATACAATGTTAATTAATTCAAGCATTGAACCGACAAAATTACCAACCCACACAAATTTAAACATCATGGTTTTAAAACACAAGTAAAAAGCGAATGCGTTGAAATTGTTACGGTAAAAAAATCAACACGGCACTGTTCAGAAATATTTGTTAAATTAAATTACTGGTTTACAAAATTTGTAATATATCTTTCCAACATTACGTCGGTACCCGTATGTATTAAAGTGTGAGATTTTATTGTCAGTGAATTTCACTGTCACAAGATTGTGAAAAAGTCCCGTAAGATATACGAAACACGCTTAATTAACGCGAGAGAAGGGTCAAATTATGCCAGACGAGATGTGAACATTTTAAATAGGGGGGGAGGGGTACAGAAAGCTTTATAAAATGCCCCGTTTTTCATACAACGTACATTGTACACCCCGTGTAAAGCGATATTAAGTGCAAATCATTTGTTAGGAACGCGAGAGGGGTACATTAATTAACGTAAATAATTGTAAAAACGACAAACGCTTTTGATGGAGTTAACTGACTACCCTGTAACTTTGTTACGCAATAATATAGGAGCGGTGTATAAAATACCTTTGATCTGTAATGGACGGGCATTTTTATGGCCAAGAATTTATATTATGTTTTTAATTGCTGTGTCGCATAGCTATATTTACGTTTTATATTGGTATAATAGCTTTAATTGAGCCTTTGCCTGGAAAAACGGCGTAATTAAAAACACAAAAAAGATTACATAATGTTTGTTGAATAATACGTTATAAGAAACAACGGGTAAATAAAAAGACACTTTTACAATTTTTCCGTTCGGATTTCAAAGTTCTCGGAAGCACAAAAAATATAAAGGAAAACATTGTTGACATTTGGTTGACACGAATTTAATTTAAGAGAAATACGATGAGTAACTTACGATTGAACTAATAATCCAGAAACACAGGCAAAAGGATCGAACTTGTTCATAGGAAAATAATATATTATTACAGAACATATTGAATTCCTGCCGCTAGGACTACAAGAACTCGCTAGTACTTGCAGCGAATATCTTGTCAGACGAAACGATTTCGATGCGACTATTCGAATAGCACCGTGTGACCGAGGATTTAGGTCTTAATCGAGTAGCAAATCGGACATGTCTTATAAAAAAAGAGAAGAATATTATATAAACAACGGAAAATTCGAATTATTCTTGTAATAATTGTAATAATTAATAATTAATTTGTGCTGTTTCACAATTAATTCATTAAAAATAAGATATGGTATATTTACGCATGTTCCAGAGTGGAAGATACTCTCAGTATCGCCCCGGTGAAAGACCACCATTCAGAATTGAAACGTTGCTTGAAATGGTTTTAAGCCGTGTTTGGTAACCAGATCCAAATAGCCAGGCATTTCCCCACTTTCCTCCTCCCCTTCTCCTTCCCCTCCTCAATACCTTCAGCCTCACAAAATTCCCCAATCGGGGATGCCATAGTCTCACTGGCTCCAGACGATTGGGAGCAGTTGGGACTCTAGTACGGTATTCATGTAAAAAAAATCGCAGAATTGCCTTTGTAAACGATCAATTAGTCGTAACAATGAGCATCATTGATGATTTATATTGACCGTTTCGGAGCGCTTAAGATGAAGCGACTGGTGGAGACAAAAAAAATCCGGCGACCGAGAACTAGAAAAGGAACAAAGATAGACCACAATATGGTCTGATTACGATTGACCTGATGTGGCAATAAAATTTCAGTACGCAAATTTATCAGAGATTCCACTTCGATAATGTTAATTTATGAACATGGTCATCCAAAGTTACCCCTTTTGGCGTCAGCATTCTATCAATTTATTTTCTTACATGAGCCAATTATTTGGAAAGTTTTTTCTACTGGTTTATGCCCACCCATCCCATTAGATTTATTGAATTAATTTTCGTTTATTTCACCTGTGCTGACATTTAAAATTCTGCCAAGAACAAAATGATATTTTTTGTGCTGGAGATTGGAGAACTTTAAGAAATTTACTTCGAATATATGTTTGTTGGAGAGGTTATTTATTGACAGTCACAGATTGATATTCGTTTTCTATAGCATTTTCGCCCATTGCAAATTATAGTAAGGCCACTTGTTTAGAGTCAGGTGCAACATCTCGGTTGGTTGCTTGAACAAATAATTCATATCTTGTTATCCACTTTTTCCAGTTATTCGCCATATCACCTGACACGATCATTTGCGGACGCAATACGCGACATTTTTGTTTAATTAAAAAAAAATTAATCCTTATATATTTTGGTAATCTAAGTTGTTTTCACTGAATTTTATTCCAATTGACACCTTTAATTTTATTATTTGTTTAATTTCACTTCTGACACCATTTAATGTTTGTTATATTGAATAAAACATGTTTGTTGGAGAGGTTATTTATTGACAGTTACAGGTTGACATTCGTATAGGAAGTGGTCCCACGGAAATGACCACAGACAAAACATAAATATCCATACACAACACATACGAGGTGTGTTCAAAAGAAAAGGTGAATTTTGAATTTTCGCGGGCTGTGTAGATTCGATTATCGATTTTTTTTTAATGTTGGTACACATATGTTTATCATATGTTAACATTATCAGCCATTTTGGATCAGTGGTTTGTTTTTGACAACTGGAAAGGTTAGTCACGTTTTTTTGGTGTTCTTCGATTTTTTTTATTTAGGTTCGTTTTCTGAAGCATCATAAGTCCGATTGAAGTGACACTTTAGATTTGCTTTATTTGCTGTGTCCTCATCAGCATTTCTTCAAAAAAAAAAGATTCTTTTTAGAAAAAAAATGTTAATCCTATGGAGGAATTTCCTAGTTTTGGTCGGAACTTGATAGCCGTTTTCTGGGGCATCATTAGTCTGATTAAAGTAAAATTTTAGATTTGCTTTTTTTCTATGTCCTTATCAGCATTTCTTCAAAAAATTCAAAAAATCTATGTTTTTCGATTTTTTACTAAAATAATAATAATCGAAGAGTACCCAAAAACGTGACTAACCTTTCCAGTTGTCGAAAACAAACCACTGATCCAAAATGGCTGATAATGCTAACATATGATAAACATATGTGTACCAAGATAACAAAAAAAAATCGATAATCGAATCTACACAGCCCACGAAAATTCAAAATTCACCTATTCTTTTGAACACACCTCGTACGATTGATTAGTATTTTCTCGAAAGACTGTTCCATTTTAAGGAGGAAGTAGAATGTTACAACTGAATGAGGTAGGTATAAGTCCAACGATTAACTGATGAAAGTTATAATACGACGAGGGAAGCTCCCATTCCGAAACATGTTGATATTTATATATTAAATAGTGGTTCATAAAAAACATTTCTTATTCATTATATTGAAAATTACACCGCAAAATGATTTTGCATTGTAATATCTAAACATTATTTGTGATAGCAGAATTAACAATAAGTGATAAAAGTCGGTAAGTAATTAATTCAATATTTTAAAATAATAGCAAAAACAATAAATTATTTTAAAATATTAATTGATAAATTTGAATTACAAATTTAATAAATAATTTATTTTATTAATGCTGAGACTTCACGAAACACGCCCACATCGCATTATTGTGTTCTTTTATATTCTATGTTTCATTTGAATGAATAAGTACCTAACCAGAATGAAAGCATTTCTAAAGTTTAGTTTCAGTGTAGGCAGAAAGAATTTTTTAAAAGAATAAGTAAGTAAATAAGTAAGCGACTCTCTCGAAATCTGGCTCAAAGAAATCAAAGAAGAGGAGTTATCCAGCTTCTTCAAAAGAACTTCGTAGGAGCTTAAAAAGAATCAGTTTTTAAATACAACCTATTCCGCCTCAGCACAGGAATCCCCAGTGAGGAAGACTAAGAAAAACATTACAAATTGTCTTATTAGCTTTGTAAAATACTAAATGAAAAAATATGTATTAGTTATGTGTAACTTTAGTTTATCAATTGAAAAAATATGTATTTATGTATGTGTGTATTAAAACGAACAAAAAAAATGTAAAAAAAAAACTACATTTCAAAAATATCTGCCTTTTTGCTCATGTACACACACAGTACGTGTTCATAAACACAAGTATACATACGTGTATAATGAAAGTATATCTGCATGTATAGTGGGTTAAAAGTAAACATGTAAAGTGGACTTGAGTAAGTAAAAGGTGAATACAAATAAAAGTAAAAAATGTAACCTATACCAAAAATTAAATAATTTTTGTTACTAGAATTGTGATTAGCAATCCGAAAGCTGATTACGTTCGTGAAATTGGGGCACATAATTACATTATGCAACAATAATGGCAAATACAAATAGTACAATAAATTTAATTATGATTATATTTAAAAAACTGAAAAATGAAAATGGATATGTACATATTCATACTCACTTTAGTCGATTATTAAAATATCGACCTGTTTCGAATACGCCTATCACCAGTATTCGGTGGCATCTATTTCACACAATGTACTTTGCACATAAAATATCTCGACTAGACTCGATGGGTCTGATCGGATTCATTTCATTCTACTTCACGGGGGGTCAACGGGCCAAGTGAAATGGGGAGAGACGGGGAGATTCGTCTTGCTGGGTTAAATAAAGATTCGCATGTGAATTTATGAAGGTACGTCAGATTGGTGAATGTTATTCGAGGAATAAATCGCTAGATTTTGACGAGCTTCGAGACAGAGCTACGATAAGAGCTTTGGCGCCGGGCCCTGGGGAGCAGATACAATTTATTATGAATCTTATAAGGTAAACAAACTTATATTTTTTCTAATAACTATCGCGCTGAAAGCCGTTGGGTAGAAAGTGGCAAAAACTGTCAAACGGTTAGATCTGGAGTTCTGAATGTTGTTCAGCTTTTCCGTCGGGAAATCAATACAACTATTTTCAGTACCATTTCTATAATGAGCCAAGAAACTTAGAAAAAATAATTTAACTAATTAACCATCACGCCGTTTCCCCGCAGGAGTAGGCAGAGAGGACGGACCGCCAAACAACTCGATCTTGGCATACTCTACATGCTTCATTCAAATTCATACATCGTCTCATACATTCTCTTCTATTATTCCGACTTCTGACATGGCCTGACTCAAGTATTTGATTCACTTGATTGTGAATTATAAAATATAATTTAACTGTCAAAAAATAAGACTACATCATGTTTATTAATTATTCAATAAATAAAAATATCCACTGATGAATTCGAAAAAAACGAGTTTCTACCACCGGTTGAAATCATTTAGAAAGTAAACTGTCCGAGTTAAAAGGTTGTAAATCTTGGACTTAGGATTGATAGATTGAATATGTCGAGAAAATGACGTGGATGGGTGAATGTTAACTATTAATTGTTTTTGTGTTTAATTCGTAGAACTCCACAATTTTTTTTTTTAATTTAATGTAAATCAAATTTAATAATGTTATTATTAAGTTCTGCAAGTATTTTTAGTTGTTATTATTGTGACAGCTGTTTCGGCGTTTAAGGCCATTTTCAAACTGTGGTTAATCCACATTGCGACGACTTATTTATATGATTTAATTTACCCCCACTCCTTTAAAATTTGGATGGATGGGTAATGATTTATTATCGGTAAAACCGTTTTACTTAGAAAGCAATTAAAATTCTGAATTCTGGGAGGTTTTCACATATATAATGTGTTTTTGCTCGTATTTAACTGACAATGTTTTCTTAATTGATTTATTTAAATGTGTTGTATTGTTTTGATAATGTGAACATACTGAAAAGCGGTGAGTATATAATTTTCCTTACTTTATTAATTAATCTTATATGAGGTCGTTAGTTCGTTTGTTAATTTCTAATTGTTCAAGTAAATTTAATCTTAGGCCCTTTCTTTCTATATGTAAGGGTTTAGGTTTGTTGTTGTCAAGCGGGACGTGATTATTTACTAAAAGATGTTCTGCGAATTTTGAAGAAGTGCTTTTATTTTTTATTTTGTTATTGTTTTGTTTATTAATGTTAACTAGATAAAAAAAACACTACCATTGTTAATACTGAGTATATTTCTGATGAATAATAAAAAAATGGTCTTCTTCATGAGTCGCTTCCGCATTGCCGAGGATCGTGACCCCCACCCCAATCTCCCTCGTGTACAAGACTCATCCACTCCCCGTGATTCTGCGCTACGTGCAGAGCTGCGGACACCGACGTTCCGGTAACCTGCGAAATTTGGCCACTCCAATGCATCGGTGACCTTTCCCTGCTTCTCCTGCCTTCCATTTTGCCAGCAACCATGAACTTGTCCAAGTTGGAGTTCTCCGTTTGGTGGGCAATATGTCCAAAGAATCTTATGATACGCTGTAGGCAGACAGTTGATGGCCTATTTTGGATGCCAAGCTCTTTCAGAATTGATATGTGTATGTGTCTGGCTCCATAGAATCCTGAGCATTTTCTTCCAGCATCACATTTCGTGGGCATTTATTCGCTTCCAAATGGTCTAGCGAGGCTTAAACATCTCTACATTAAGTTAATGAAGGCTGTAGTTTACTGAGAATTTAGCGAGAAAAAAAGAATGAATTAAACAGTTGATGTTATTTATAAGTTTGACATTTAAACAATAGAAAGGTATAATGACTTGAATTTGGGAAATTACCTATTTTTAGCTGTGTTTGCTGCCCTAAATTAAGAGCTGATATCTGCTATAAGAGTGCAGCTACATAAATTAAAATTACTAAAACAAATACTAATAATTAAAATGATAACCTTGCTATAAATACTAAACATAAACTAAGTAACTATTTCACCGCAGAGGTAGGCAGAAGGGATGGAACGCCACACACTCCATCCTTCACATCTATACTTTTTTTTATTATTATAAACCTAAAAATAAATAATTACATAGTGTTTATTGAAAGTTTTACAGTAAGTGTAAGAAAATACAAATAGAAATAATTACCTACATATATGTTATGGTTGAGATTTTCACGGGTGTGAGATGTAAAATAATTTTATAGGTTTACCCGCGTAATGTAGTCCCTAGAAGGACTTTTTAACTCCTGACGTTTCGGACAAATCACATTGTCCATCTTCAGAGGCCTTATGTCTTGAGTTTTGTTTTGAACTGATCGCTTGCGCGTGTCTGTTCAATCACGAAGTCAAACCCTACATAGGTTATAGTTTATAAAATAAAAAATATAAACATTTGGTATAAACCACCTCACTATCACTGGGCTGAGAGCCTGTTCCGAGTTGTTATAAATTAAAATAATTTTAATATCCTAAATTGTAAGATGAGATTAAAAAAAAAAAATTGGAAAAAGGTGAAAAATATATCGTGAAGTTTGTTGCTATTTTGTAGAAGTTTTGAGAAATGAGAAAGAGTTAATATATAGGCGTGTAGTTTGTTGTTATATTGTAATAATAATTACAGTAAGAGTACATTTTTATATGAAGGTTTAACTCAAACGCACTTTACACTAACTAACCTAACCTAATATAATTGGAAAATAACAGATATACTATATACATGCAAATTAAAAATACGTCTTAAAACATTCATGAGCAGACTCACTTACATGCACAATTTAGAATATTATATAAATATTTAGAATAAACTAGGGGTATAAATAATCAAATGCAAAGTACAAATATCAAAAGAGCAAGAGAATATTTTATGACATTATGTACGTGGCTTTCACTGGTTACTAAGGGCATTGAAAAACAAGGATCATGTGGGGAGAAAACCGCAACTAAATAAGTTATGGAGGATCAAAAGAAAAAATGACAAAATTTTTATTTCTAGGTACATGAAGTTATATTTTATATTGGATAGGATTTTTTTAAGAAATCGGTTAAGACCCGTTTGAACTCTGCTAAATTCGATGCTATTAGTATCTATCTACATACTCGTAATTTATTTCGAACAGAATATTTAATTTATCTATATACCTACAATATTATTATTTTACAACGACGTCATTGGGTTTCGTACTTTACATATCAAAATAGGGCTGGAAGTCTGGCCCCACAGATAACTCCACATTAGTATGTAAAATAAACGTCACGAGTAACAAACAAGTGACAGCGGAGCCGTCATAAAGTAATGGAGCGGATTTTCCGAGGCAAATTTGGGCGGGGCAGATGGGAATATTACAGGGCAGGCCACATAGAACATGCGGGAATATCTGCTAAGGAACACAGCAGAAGCGAGTGTTATGTTGGGTGATGGGATGAAAGCGGGAATATTGTGTTGAGCAGGGGCATACAGAACATTCGGGAATATTATCTGCTAGGGCATATAAATATTTAGGCGGGAATGTTATGTTGCGTGAGAGGGAATATTATGTCGGCCAGTGGCGCAAAGAATAAATAAAAATGGGAATATTATCTGGTAGGGTACACAGTAGAGGGGGTAATGTAAGGGTTAGTGAGGACACAAAAGGTTGGTGAGAATGAAGGCGGGAATATTATCTGCTAGAGTACACAGTATGGAGGGAATGTTATGTTCGGCAAGGGTATCAAAGCGGGAAGATTATTTGCTAGGGCACGCAGTAGAGGGGGAATGTAAGGGTTTGCGAGGACACAAAAGCGGGAATATTATCTGCTAGGGTACAAAGTAGGGAGAGAATATTATGTCCGGCAAGGGCACTAAAGCGAGAAGATTATCTGCTAGGGCACGCAGTAGAGGGAGGAATTTGAGGGTTAATGGAGGACCCAAAGCGGTAATATTATCAGGGAGGATCCACAGCGGTGAAATTTTATAAAAATTTCATTAGCCAATGATCATCAAAGACATCGTCGAAGAAATGATTGGTTTTGTCAAACATCCATTTAGAATTTACCTTACCACAGTCAAAAGATACCTGGCGTCATAAACAACATCCCCTGGACTATCATAAGCCGAATAAGTAACTAAGGGTATTCCCACCAATTCTGAGATCCCACCAGAAAACCGACACGTTCCTTACAAGTCTCTCGCATCGGAGAGATACCTAATAATAATACACGAGTGTTTAATACAATTTGTTCCCAAGTAGGTTAGAGCTCGTGAGAATTGGAAAACAGTTCCAATACAATTCCTGAAAGAATATGGACGCGCGATTACTCCTGAAACTTGGGCCATAATACGGCGAGTTAGGAAGATGAAAGCATTATTCCATTGCCGGAAGGGAATGTAGTACATTAGGGCGAAAAATACATACGAGTACACGAATGGGATGAACTAGATTTGCTCTGATTATATTGGAGGCTGTATTCGATTTGACGGATGAGCGTATTGGGAACGGTTGGTGACTTTTTTCGTGCCAAAAGGCAACGATTGAAAGAGTGAATGATTTAAAATAACTTCTTCTCTAAACGCAAATTCACTTTGTGTCATCATTTTTAATAAAATAAAAACGTTATTTTGGTGCCTTGGTTATTTTGTTTTAATTTATAGTTTCCCATGTAAATATTATAATAATTTTGTTTACCTATTTCTTTATGTAATTATTTTTTACATTAATACCCAATTATTTACCGTATCTTAGCACTTATTGTGATTTTTGTCTATGCTTTTATGTACATCATTATTTTTTTCAGTATACACGGTATCCTGACGAAGGAACCATTAGTTTCGAAACATGTTCAGATTTATTTATTAAAATAGAGATTTAAACAAAACATATTTATTTATTATTTGTGTAAAAATAAATTGAATAAATAATTTGGTTAAACTCTTTCTTCGTTACGACAAAGGTCGAACTAATAATTTATTTTTTTTAATGTTAGCAATATTAATTAATTGATTATCGGTGTTAATATGCGAAATACCATAAGGGTAATACAAAGGTACGAATTTGTAGGAGAAACGTAGCATTTTGCGTGCTAAAATTCTTTAAAGAGAAATTCGTAAAACTTTTTCAATATTAAATATTGACAAATTTGTAACTTTCTCATGTAGGTATAATCGGGATTTTAATTCAAATAACAATAAAATCTTAAAAAAAACTATATAATGAAGAAATTTGAATTGAAATACGCGACAGAATATTCCAAGTTATAAATGATTGAACAAATTAAAGATTATTTTTGACGTGAACTGTTGTTGGGTCGTTGGCGGTCTGTAGTCTTGCTCAGGAACGATGATAAGTTACCGACATAGTCGATAAATTCTTTATCGATATGCTAGGAGGCCTGAACAACAGAGTTATTGTGTGGTCGATAATAATCAGCATTTACATAAATAAGAATAAAATAAACTATACCCAATTTTTAAAAATAGTTTAAGATATTATGACGTGTAGCGCTTCCTCCTCCTTTAGCCAACGTTTCATATTTCTTAGTATCCGCTACTTGAAGGCTACATCAAAACTCAACGCCGAAAACCACATTAATAATAATTATTATATTAAAATACCGGCCCTAATAGGATTAATGCGCGCAAAACTTCTGCATACATAAATACACACCACAATCTACACATATGCCCCGATTATAGACACTGTAACGCTGTCCGAAACGTTGGCTAAAGTCTTCCTTTAGCCAACGTTTCGGACAAAAGCGCACCATGGCATAATATCCCAAAAACTATAAAAAAAACTTTTAGCCTAAAAAACCTGAAAAACATATCTCTACCCTAATTGTACACTGCGATGCGTTAGTTTTATGAACGTACCTACACTCTATAAACTCTAAGCAAATCGTAGGATAGGTACTTAGAGCAAAATTATAAAGCGGGGTGATTTTTGCATAAATATTGTCAAAAAATGAGAGACATTTTTTAGCGGGGCCTCATACTTCGTGCCTTTATGGTGATTTTAAAGAAATTCGGCAAGAATCCACAGTGTACAAATATCAGAAGACTGTGTACAAGATTAATCCCATGTCAAAAGAAATTCATTAAGGATTTCCGCAAACAGGAGGACTAAATACAACAGTGCAGGGGGGGGGGGGTTTGTATATACAGCCATGGGGTACTGCGGGACTCTGGTAGACGGATGGTAGGTACACTGAAACAACGGCGCTGCACGGTCAAAGTATCGCGACATCGCCAACAAAGGATCCCCAGTCGGAGAGCGGGTATGGGATAGGAAGGGGTTCGGGACAATTTATCTTCAGTATTTTCATTAGGGGCAAAACTCCAAATCCGGGCCAGGCTGGGAACCGGGTCACAAGAACACAGTGGGGAGCGAACAATGCCGATCCAACATGTGCGAATTTCTACATTTTTATTAAAATGATTTTGTAACGATTTTATGATGATTTTAATAGCGCATAATGGAGAGAGAAACATTATTTAATTAAAATTATTTTTTAATTTATTATTATTGTACGGGGTTTTCCACTGTGATGATAATTAACGAGCCAGTGTCCCCACACTATGAACTCTGTGCCATACTCATTTTGTGGTATGTTATGAGCAGTGGCGTGCATTGTTCCTTGACCAAAGTTAGGCTGTAGTTTAAGTGTTGATTATAATTATTTATCACACATTAAAGCATGAAGGATAAGGCGCTCAAGGCAAATTGCAACTAAATATTAGATATTTGCTAAGTAGAAACCATTTCTACGGCAAAACGATCTAGAAATAAGAATTTCCCGAAATTTCTGGAAAATTTTTCTGAAATCTGGAAAAAGAAAGACGGCACAGCTTTTCAGCCCTTATGGGCTGCACGCCACTGTTTATGAGACTGAGGGGGATAGGGAAGTACCTAACTATTCAGATCTAGTCACTAAACACGGCTAAGGAAAAATCAAGCAAATGCTTCACAGCTGTTAAAGGTCAGCACTCAATAGTGGCGCTAAACGCCACTTTGTAAATTGCTAATACAAGTAATACTATAAATTAGTTATCTGTACTTTTTAAACGGGTAGTTGGGAAAATAGCTAAGGATCCAGTAAAATTTTTAAAACTGCAATATTTTAAATTCTGTGAAAAAAACATACTAAAACGTTTGTAATGGGTGAAGATTTAAAACCGGTGAAGGCATTTTCGAATGTTTTACACAAAATTCCAATATACTTTATTATTGTTTTTAAATAGAATTTAGAAGATTACACATCTATTATTAATTACTACTTAATTGTTTTCACAGCATTTTTCCAATTTACAGCGCAGAGAACGCCAAGCTCCCGCGATCTAGATCTAACACTTCAGTAGTGCTGAGCGCGCGGACCGTCTACTCGTATCTTCATTAAACTTGTTTTTGGAAAATGAGGTTTTCGTAAAATATACGGTCTTACACCCTGAGTTTATATATTTATGTAGTTTACCCAGAATAGCTACTTACGAGTACATTCAGAGATATGATTTTTTGACATTGCTGATCGGAAACGCGGGCGTTCAATGGATACAAATTTTGCGTATCCGATGGGTGATTTCGGCGGATCAGATTACCGTATCTTTGGGAGGAATTTTTAATAATTACAATCAGTTTAATTTATAAAAAAATGCCCGATTTTTATGATTTATACAAAAGTAAGGATACAGATAAATACAATGGACACCGATACAAGAAGTTGAGAAAGTCAATTTACCTAAAAACTGCCCTTAGAACAATTAAGTACTACGCCGATGTACAGTTTCCTAACTACCGTTTAGAAAATACCGACTCATGAGGCATTACTGGATAAATACTGGATTTAAATTTAAAAAATCTTCAACTTAAGTAGGCCAATTACACTGAAGTGGTGCAGGAAAAAAAACATTTTAGAGACATGCACGGCTTTGCAACCTTAGAGGACTTGCGCGCATCCAGTAATTTGAATATGAAATATAAGTAACTTGATTAATGAGGCGTGAATTGAAAGCATTCAATTTTTAACCTTCCCGATAACAAACCCTCTCCGCCGAAAACCCATAAAATGCAAATTTTAGAAAGGTAGTCACCGAAAATTTTAGAAAGTGTCTCCTGAAATTCAGGCAATTTCTGTCTGTGTCCTTTCACCTTGAAAGGGCGCCATCGCCATAACTTCCAGGAGTCGGGCAAGAGATAATCGACTTCTTGGAAAATAGGCGATACATCCCTCTCACGAGGCTTTGTAGTTTTATTTGTTGCCAGTGGCGGAACTGCATGACTCAAGACCTCGAGGCGCGGGAGAGACGCGGGGCGGTCCAATTGAAAGAACATTATAAAATGTTATAAATAAATAGTAAAAAGGTATAATCTAGGTGTAAATTATTGTGCAACAACTTGCAACTGCAGGTGTTGAGGATCACAGTGGCCAAAATTAAATAATAACCCTGTCTATTGTTTTGAGGTACGAAATTATTGCTATTTACTAATTTTGGTAAACCCTTAAAACAAAATTATGTATAACACTATTTGCTTTTATAGAAATCACGATCATATTGCTTTAACTATTTTTCTTTAATAAGGCGTCTGCTCTAACCACTGAGCTATCGCACCACTCTTGCCTGACGCGCCGTGTTTTCCGCTACATACTACCTTTTTATGAAAAACCACATTTGTGGGTATGTGTATAAATTCAAATAAACTTTTGAAATTATCAACAATGTTTCGTGTTTGTTGCGCAAGAGGCATCCACCGGTATAATATTTATTGTTTTCAAATAAAAATATTGCGTGGGAGGGGGGGGGGGTTATTTTTTTGCGGGGGTGGTTAAACTTTCCGGTTTAAAGGTTCCGCCACTGCCGCTTCAGTTTTCGCTCCGTGCTTCTTGCCCTTATCCGTGTAATCTCCCTTCCAAGAGCAAGGAGCGAAAGAACTGTTCGGCGTGTAGAAGTAGAGGAGAGTAGTAACTCAGCGAGATCGATCGCAGCCGTGACTCTATTGGGAGTCGGGTCCCACCTGCCGAGAGGGCACTTACCCGGGGATTTATGACCCGTTCAAGAGATTCGAGACGAAGGAAATTGTGAGCTCGATTAAAACCCACGGCGAAAACAAACCAAGGAATCACTGAACGGATAAATCGAGAGAAGTGTGTTGGTGCATCCTAAATAAACTCAATTTTTCCTCATTTTGGTGAAATTTATCAAAATATTTTAAATACTCTTAGTCCAGTCGAATGGTAGTTTGAAGTGGAAAGTTCTGGTGTAATTGTTTTTGGTGACTTAATTTATATTTTTTGGGGAGATGAACACGAATCTGAAGTTGGCCAATAATTTTTTTTTCGGCAAATACCGAAATCATCAAACAACCACTAAAAATCACAGTTTTTTGTTTGTTTTTGGCTGATAACTTACAAATTAAGCTTTTTACGCAAAGGTGATCTCATATTAAAATAAATAAGAGAAAATTCATGTTTTTTTATTGTTTTTTGTACAACCTGTGGTGTTCAGGCAAAGGGGCGTTCAAAAACCGAAGAAAATCAGAAATTTTCGAAAAATAACACTAGCACTTTTTTTTAGAGACTTTCCGTTCATAACAATACAAGTAAGCATTTCACTGTATATATTATCCTATAATTGAAAAGGCCGATAAAATTCTCTATTATTTATACGTAAGTAATTTTTTCGGGCAAAGCAATGACAACGCACGAAGTAGTTAGCTGCCTCCTTATCGAAAGCATATAATGTAAATGCATCATTATACATCTCCACAGATGTGCAAAACGTTAACGTTAAGCTATATAGGTACAACGTACAACAAAGCGATTCATGATTAATAAGTATGAAAACTGTGTAATGTAAAATAATAAAACAAAATAGGCAGGAAGGTATTTTATAAAACACTTAAATATTACTCTGAAATATTATTATTATTGAAATAAAAAAGTCATTAAAAATCAATAAAACCAATCTACTTAATAAACAACTAGATTTGTCTAATACCCCCATTTTTAAAATATTTCCATTACCTCCGCCCACTTTCACCCCTCCCTCTGTAGCTCTTCTTTCCTTGCCCCCCACCTAAGTTGATGTTCTGTCTCTCTCTTCCAATTTTCTATTAAATACCATGTATTTCTGTATTATGTTTAATATATTTTTATTCACCCCTGAGGAAGGTTCAGGTTGAATCGAAACCGGTTGGATGACAAAATAATAAAGTGGAATTAAAACAAAGTCATTTTATTTTTTTATAATTATGTATTCCCACAAAGTGTTTGCTACATGTAAAGAGTTAAAATGATCGCCATCAACGATCCATTTTTAACACTAAACATAAGCCAAATCAAAGACTGACCTGAACAAAAGCCGAATCAAATACGCTGGTAACAATGTGAATGTTCTGAAACATGTTAAAAATAATTGCTATAATAAAATATGATCATAATTATATTCCCATATTTTTATGAACGATAAGAGGGGTTAAACATATATAAATATAATGATGCATGGTAAATCAGTAAGATTATGGTATAATAATCAAAGGATAATTTATACAATGCCGGAATCGTAAAAAAATCACCCCAAGAGTGCCTTACAACTATGTAATATTATATAGATATTACTATATAAGTTACAAAATAAGCCATATTGCCACCTCAATTAGTAAATTACTACTTAGTAAGTCTATTTTGGCAACCAAAATGAGAAACAAAAAAAATATTGGGATATACTTTCTACTTTACATACCATAATAAATGTCTGCAATAAAAAAATTGTTTTCTTATGCAATAGAAGGTAACAGTAACATTTTGGGCTGCTTTTGTTAAAAGTATTGAGAATTCTAAGATGAATTCGATAAAAATCCAAGATCTAAGATATGAATCGAGCTATGCCCAAGTATAAATATTTTTTTCAAACGATTAAAGCAAGTTCATTTCAAAAACTCAAGTATTATGTATTAGAGGGAGACAACAATATATATATATATATATAATTTTTTTAATTCCATACTAAAACATTTAAATTATGCAATTTTTGTCAACTTTAAATTATCAAACGGATATGAGGTTATCGTAGTAATAATTATTTTTTTTAAATGCTAAAAGATGTTCATATCTAAATTTAAGAAAGAATGGAATTAAGGTGACGATACATAACATATTCCCGGTAAACCTTAGTGTTACTCTCTACCCCTCCATTGCCTACCTTATTCTCTTCCGTCGTTACTCCATTGTTTCTATGCTGGGAAAACATAACTATAGAATCTAGTTGTTACCCATAAAAAAAAACAGGATGTAACTTGACTTTCCAAGACGAAAAATGGAGAATAAAAATCGCCCGGTAAAATATTTTATAGGTAAGTACTTCACCATTTGTTTAGATTTGAACATATTCATATTTGAGAGAAAATATATTACTAAAGTGTGTACATAAAAATATATTTTTAGATCTTATAAAAATATAAAAGGAAAATTGAAGCGTCACAGTCTGAACAGAGCTATATTTACTCCTGGCTGTCGATTCCCCACGTTATAATAATATCCCAATAGACTCCATTCATATGCTGATTTGAGATACAGAGAATAAATAAGATTCTGTCAAATTCGATACATCTTTCAGCGTCAAATTTTAATATTATGTATGAGATGTGTCAGTTTCACATAGACGTAATTTTTCCGGCAAAATAAGGGATTTACGAATATTTTTATGAAATCAATGTGGGAAATCTGATTTTATGATTCGAGTTTGGTTATTATTTCACTATTGTGTAAGATATATATATATAAATATATGTAAGAAGGGAATTGAAGCCTGAAACTGAGGACCTAAGTAAACATAGGTGAGTTGAATGTATATTCATTATCATTGAAAGAAACATTAGTGGTCATTAGATTCATATAATAAATCCCGTACTTACCCAAACCACCGCATGCTCTGTTTGTATGTAATTGAACACAAATTGTCTACGCCGGGAAGTCCTTGATGTAACCCAAGGTCGTAAATCTTACAGATCTTAAAGACTTTTATGGGTGGATTGAATAATATCGAGAAGGTTGACGCAGATAGAATTGTTGTATGTTAACTCGTTAAATATGAAAACACTTTTGTATATTTTTTATGATTAATACATTAATGTTTTAACGAGGCTTCAATCTCTTTACGGTAAGGTAATGAAGGCTGTCATTTACTGAGAATTTCGTGAGAAAATAAAGAAGAATTGAAAGTTTGACATGTGAAAAGTATAAAATGGGACAATGATTTGAATTATTTAAGATAAGTTGCCTTTTGCATAAAAACGGAATAGGAATTAGTTAGATATCTCAGAAGTACTAGAAATTAAGAAATCTTAAAATTTATCACATATGCTTAATAACCAGACAAATTTATCTTATAGTCCGATTTTCTTTTGACATGTTTCCTGTGAATTCTTCCACATTCAATTATTAACTTCCTCTCACATTTCGTTATGGATACCTCTCTTATGTTGTCTCACTCACCCATTTAATTATTATGTGTAGCCTCTTTTTCACTAATATTGGCTGTCTTTTATAAATTATAGGATTGTCTCAATGACTTCATTATTTATATTTTCTTCAAAAGATTGGTATTTACTTTGTGGCTTCATTATTAATAAATGAATTGTTAGCACCACTTTTATATACATATCAACATGTTTCGGGACATACAGATGAGGAAAGCTTCGCTTTCTAAACATGTTGATATGCATATATTAAAAAAGTGGTGTTAACAAAGTAATTTTTAATTCAGTTACTTCATTATTTCCCCACTAAACTGTTTTATTTACTATTTAGTTGTTTTATATATATATATATTGTTGTCTCCCTCTATACATAATACTTTTCAATTGTTGCCTCCTTCAAATATTTTATTCCACTTTCTCTTTTTTTAAATTTTGTCTCACTCTTTTTCTGAACCTACATATACGGTAACTCTGTATTATTTTCATTAGTTATTATATTTGCCCCGACGAATTGATACTTTTATAATATTGGTACTTTTATAATTTTGATATTTTTTATGATATTGACATTTTTATAATTCAACTTATGTTACAGCACAAGATGCATGCGCCTAAATATAATAATTTTGCCCTACATTTGTATGATGATTGTAATTCATTGTTGTATTATATAATATTGTTGAAATAAACTCCTGCTGACAAGCTACTTGCAGTGGCTTAGCGGGTATAAGTTCCCACTGTATATAATTAATATTATACAATAAAACAAAAACAAAAAAAGCTTGATACAAGCGTTAATGATTGGCGTAAAAATATAATAACATAGTAGTTTATAGGAAAGTGTTTATTTTATTTTTAGATAAAGAAATTATATTAATTTAACCCTTCTCTTACGGTGCTAGAAAATCCGAAAATTCAGTTTTATTCAATAAATACAGTTTATTAAACAATAAAGACAGTTTTTTAATCAATAAACACAGTTTATTAAACAATAAAGTCAGTTTTTAATCAATAAATACAGTTGATTAAAGAATAAATTCAATTTTATTAATAAATAAATTATAAGAATTAATTACTTAATCAAAAGGATTAAAGAATAAATTGAATTTTATTAATAAATAAATTGTAAGAATTAATTACGCAGCATGGGACGGAAACAACAAATAATTCGGATGATGGACCACTGGTGAAGAAATTTAGTCACTAAAACGAGCCGGAAGAATTATCTGAGCTCCCTTATCTGAACTGTGTAAAACAAGGGAAACAAAGAGTGTAATATAACCATCCGGTTGGGCTGCGTTGTGAAGCGGATTAGGAAAGGGTCCGAACATAACCTGAATGTCAGTATTTATTTCCGCATGAGAATCGTTTTACAAAAATAACGAATAGGACGAACACATGGTCCACATGGTATCAACTATAAACGGGTTTTTAAGTGCAAAAAAAAATTTTTTTTACATCCCCACCCTGTATAAGATTTCCCTCCTATGAAAAATAATAAAAATATATAAAGTCGTGATTACAAAGTAATTTTAAATTAATTTACTAATAAAAATATATATTAAAAGAAGCTTCTTAACACACATAAATAGTTAGATATACAAAAAAAACTTATATTCATAGTACATACACGTATATACATCGCGCATACGTAAAAGAGAAGAGATTTCCCATGTATGAAAAAGAAAATACAGATTTTTAACACCTATAACTGTGTGTAGTGTGTACTACACCAAATCCTTGGCAGTCTGCAGCACCGTAGCGGTGAGTCCCGTGTCCCGTGTGGCGAGCCTTCCGTATAAAGGTATCGATTCGTTCCCGAGCCGCGTGGGTGGTTTTAGGGGGTTGGAGGGGGTGGGAGGCCTACGGCAGGGTTGCCCCAGGCGCCTCCGCCGAAAAGTTCCCGTGGCCCGTAACGATTGCAACCGCCCCGCGCCCCGCGCCCCGCCGCCGATCGTCCGCTCAGGAACTTGTGAGGAGGCCCTAGATTTTAATGATATTATTCAACGTAAGATGCTTTTTTAACCTTTCTTTGCTGGTGCTGTCAACTGAGTTGACATGTCTCTAATTATTTCAATATCTCTGTGAATATACTAAACACAGAGTTAATATTTTAGGTATTCCTCCGCAATACATTTATATATTGTATAAAATAATTACAATATAATATACGAGCGACGCAGAAATAAAGTTTTGCTAAAAAAAATTGGAATAAAATTAGTCAATATACGTATGTCTGCGTGTTTGCTAACTTGCCGGGTGGTGCGGTAGAGAGCGAAAGGAGTGCGGGGTTTCGCTCGCCGTACCACGATGCGCGGTCGTCAGTAGTAGCGGGCTGTCTGCCGTCAGTAATGGACGTATCATGCGTTAAATGCATGGCTTACGTTTTTTCCTCGTTTTCAGCACTTATACACAGTATTTTACTATAAGTAAGTCGTCCAATGTGACCTAACCACGGTTTGAAAATGTTTTAAATAAAATTGAAGAAAACAAAACATATCCTACTTATTAACACTTGACTGATCGGTGTCTCAGATTGATCAATCGAAGAGTTGGTAAGAACGGCCGTAAGTGTCAAACCAAGATAGTCAGAGAATCGTCAGGAAACAAGTTAAGAAATGAGGAAAAATCATATGAAAAGAAATTACCACATGCCTACTAAAAAAAAGATGTGACGTTGAATTCAAAGTGTAAATAAATATATTTAAAAAAAAAATTAATACCCTAAAATCGGAGCCCATGAAACGCAGAACAGCGGGAAAGTGGCCTTGAGATTAAAAGAAAAAAAAGAATATTTGTGCACAACGGATCCACGCAATTTTGAAAAGGATACTAGTAACGCCATTTTTTCTTTGAAACTTTAATTAAATCGGCATGTAAAGTTTAGTTTTTGAACTAACTAATTAACCATGACGCCTTACTGCAGGGGTAGGCAGAGAGGACGGACCGCTAAACAACTCGACCTTGGCATACAAGTCTTGCTTCACTCAAATTCATACCAGGGGCGTAACCAAGACAAAGAAGATTTTGAGGGCCCTCTGGATAAATCCCACCGGCCACCATCCTCCCCCACCGCTCCACCCTTTTAAGAGTGTTCTGTGTTATTTATCCTAAAAATATGGATAATAATTCTTTATCTTAGCTTAAATACATTCTTGAATATAATGGAAACAGTCACTCTATCATTTGTATTAGCGTCTTGCAATATTAAATACATTCTTGAATATAATGGAAACAGTCACTCTATCATTTGTATTGGCGTCTTGCAATATTAAATACATTCTTGAATATAATGGAAACAATCACTCTATCATTTGTATTAGCGTCTTGCAATATTAAATACATTCTTGAATATAATGGAAACAATCACTCTATCATTTGTATTAGCGTCTTGTAATATTAAATACATTCTTGAATATAATTTAACTTCATCTCTTTATATGGTCTATAAATAATGTGTAATGATGGCCTGTCCAAAAAGAGAAAATAAATGTTAAAAAAATAAAATAAAAAAATAGAAATAAAAATTCGTAGAATAGACGTAATATAAGAATAATATAAGAATAGGAAGTAATATTTATACAGCGCCCCTGAGGTGATTTCTCACAAAAGCGGCGCTATAAAAATCATCCGATTATTATTATTCTCTTCTGTTATTCCGACTTCTGACAAGGTCCGACTCAAGTATTTGATTCACTTGATCGTGCCATGTCTTTCTCCCCAGTGTCATCTTCCATTCACATTCGCGTCATATATTCTCCTTAGACTACTTTATTCGTTCATTCGTTCTACATGCCCAAACCATCTAAGCGTCCCTATCTTAATCTTATTCATTACGTTTACATCAGCCCTGCATTCTTTGCGAATCTCAATATTTTTCACGCGATCATACATGGTTTTACCACACATTCGCAAAAGAAATCTCATTTCTATAGCATTCAGTCCACTTTCATCCTTTCTCTGCCAGTTCCATGCCTCACTGCAATACATCAGGGTTGGTATCAGCACTACTCCATTGTGGACTGCCGCGAAGCTGGCAATTTCTTTGGACAATTTTTTGTTAGCGCCAATTGTTGCTGGTTTATATAATAATAATTTGATAATGTTTATAGCGAAGTTTTGTGAAAAATCACCTCAAGAGCACTATAAAACGTACAAAATACGTAAATTATTAAAACTAAGCCCAGAATTGAGTTCAACTCTTTCTTCGTTGATACATTTGAAAGAAAAATGTTACATAAATAACTTTTTTTTTCCCTGGTTACGAATAACGTCAATATTAGAAAATATCGTACTACCATCACATTAAGCGGAAGATGTTGCTTGTGTTGTAATGGAAGACTAGGCCAACCGAGGAATCGAACTCACGACGCCTAGGTGAGACCCAAACGCGATGCCAACTCAGTCACTGACCGGTCACACTGATTGGAGCGACGTGAAAATAAATATATTGAATACGGATTAAATTGGCATGTAACTCATGGATTACGGAGCTATGGCAGTGTTTTGGGGCGGGCTAACCACTAGTATAACCACTATAATAACAATCAATTCAGTTAAATTTAGATCCGTCGGATCGCTTCCGTCCCTCCGTATCGGTCCATGAGATCATGATCACTAATGTACTACTCACTAACGGAGCTAAGTGCGTGGTATGGGCGGGTTATGTACACGGGGAGATATGGGTATACCGCCCATAGGTCCGTTTCAACCTCTCGAGGGGAAGAGGGACGTCGGCGAGGGATTATTTATTAATTCGAAAAAATTATAATATTATTACACAATACGATGTATAATGTTTTTAAAGAGAAAAAATAATTGTTATAATTTTTTTCATTTACATAGGCTTACCATTTATCAAAATTAAATCAGAAATATTACTTCTTCTCACCATCCTACGTATATTTAAAAAAAAATGCTAATTATCCCTCGATAGAAAAAATCGCGAAGTATGCTAAGAAAAATATAAATAACAGGTGTGGTTCTGTTATTTGCATGGTTTACTCGTAGTGTATCGGACGCTTTGCCGCCCATTTTTATATTGTGTAAAAATTGTAACTTGTAAGGGAATCGGGTCGTGTGGAAAATAAATGTTGCTTCACTGTTCGCACACAGGCCCGATTCCCGAAATTTTTGTATATGTCGGGTGGTCTGGGGATGAGTATGTTCCCCCAGACCACTCTAACTTTGACTGAATAAAGATGACAGAGCGAGATGACGCGGTGGGAGGGAGACGGTGACGTCGTGTAAATTTCACGGCGCTACTCGATGCAGATTTTTGTGTCGATAGCGCTGTGAGAAACCAACTAGGCCGCCCGGCGTAACGCCTAGTTGGTATTTGTATACAGGCCGAAAACGGGAAAATCGGCAGTCATCCAGCGACGCTCAAACCGATATCACCTCTGCTCCACCGACCGCTCTACCTCGCTCTACTTGAAACCGACCTGCCTTCTTCTTCTTTGACCCCCCGCTGACTCTTGGACCATCCCCCGGACGACCAACACTCACGGAACCAGACCATCGAATGACCACGGACAAGGCACGCAGAGCAGAATCCGAGTTTGCACAAAAGTGTGTATTGTGCAAACGGATTTGTACAGCCGCAGGAGTTTTTTGCACAAAAAGGAATTTTTGTGCAAAAGGCAAAGTGATACAGAAATCGTCGTCGTTCCCTCTTGCAAAAGGGAACGATAGGTCGCCACCTCCTCCCCTCCAGACCGCTTCGTAGATTGGGATCAGCAGGCCTCTACAGTTCGCTTGTGTGCCAGGACACGTCTGGTACACGTAGACACGAAATTTTTTACAGCATTTCTTTAAATGCTGCTTAACTCTTGACATTTTTGCTCTATTCTAAATATCTCAAAACGATCGCACACGCCTTAAGCACTATTTATATTAGCGTGCTCCCTCTCTATTCCGTATAAACGTATCTCCTTTTCAAACAATGTTCAGTTTCGGCTCGGAAGGTATTGATGGGTCTTAAAGAGACAGCATGAGAGAGCGAGAAGAAGGGGCTATAATGCGTAGGTTACACGTACCCAGTAGCGAGGATAGTGATAAGTGCTAACTAAATCACTGTCCCGAGAAAAGTGATAAGTGCCGTGATTTAGTAAACTCTTGTATTTGAAGAAAAAAACTTGATTGTGTGCGTGTGGAAACATCGCGACAATAGACCCCATCTAACTACAAGGAAGCGCGCGCACTTTACCGAAAAACAGAAAATATTATAATGAAGAAACTAAATTGGTATTTAACGGTAACTTACCAGTCAACGCACTATCTACACGCAGAGAGAGAGTTAAATGAACGATAGTTGTATGTCTTGGTCATCACTTTTGTTACTCGAGATAATACTCGTATTTTGTTTTAATTACAATCATTTCGCCATCCCAATCCCAATCCATAGAAATAATGAGACACATGACAAGTATTCCACCGGCTGCGCCACATTTAAAGAACAATATAAATAACATTCAAATAACGAAATAGAAGAACAAACATAAAAGTACCACATGACCTCTTGTCGGTAGTAGAAAAATGATAATTTGTTATAATTTAAAAAAAATAAGAAGAATGCCTCTATCGGAATTAAATATGAAACCGTTTTTATTTATTGCGTTCCAGTTTAATTTGTAGAACTACATTTCTATTTAAAGTTTTGATAAAGCCTTCGGAAGGCAAAACAGCTGTCAAGCGTAATAATAATTTGTATTCATATATTCCTGACGACGAAAGCATCGCTTTCGAAACACGTACGAGTACAATGTATATTTATAAAGTGGTGAATACTAAGTATATTTTTTAATTCATTTAGTAATAATAAATACCAAGCAGTAATTTTTTTATAAATTGAATATTAATAATTATTATAAAACTTTGAAAAACGAAATGAAACATTGACAATATTCAAACAATAAATAATATCAACTGAGAAAAAAATAATCTCAGGTTGGATTATTTTTTATTTTTAAATAATAGATTACAACGAGCTCTCAGCGGCAGGACTATGGTGGGGTCATCGTACTGTGTGATCAGGAAAGGAACCTAGCAGCGGGCGGCTAGCCTTTCACAGGCTCACTACTCGATATATTCCCGCTGGAATCGGATCGGAGTTCCTATTAATTGTGACCTGATCCCAAATTCCTAGTAGCCAGTAACTAGGAGTTTGTTGTATCCAAGAAATGTTTAAGAATTGGTTTCAAAGCATTGAAAATATACGAGATCCATGCCCACATGACTAGCAGTACCTACTTGGAAGTTTATTTTCTACTAAAAATTCATCGTTATTTCTAAACTCACTGTTACTTACAGGTCAGCACCCAAAAATAGGCACTTCGCAGGTTGCTAACTAAAGAAACACTACGAATGATTTATCTGTTTATTCTATGCGTGTAGATAGTAAAATATGTAAGGTTTCAAAAGACAATAATCCTCAAACTGTAATCTTTCCAATTCAATATGAAATACGTACTGAATTTTAGGTAAAACGTTATAAATTGGTTTTCTCTGGTTTTCAAAATGCACCTATTTTGATACATTTTTAGACGAATTTCATAGAATTTAAGGATTAGGGTTTGTGCATTTTTGTCTTTTGAAACCGTATACATTTTCCTAAGTACCAGTATATAATTTACAGATAATTCAATTTCGTAGCATTGCTTGAGTTAGCAACCTGCAAAATGATGTTAAGGACATTTTTGATTTCTGGCCCTTACAAAAAGGATCGATTGAGAATCTAGTATTTTACAGGCAATTAAAAGAGCGCACGTTTGAATGTATGTGTGCTCACTAATAGAGGTTCAAATTGGCTCGAAATAGTTTGGAACACCCGCTGGCAGAAGTATTGCGATACAGTACACCACTACACAAGGAAGAATCTCTAAAAAACGATTGCACTGTACGTCTTGTCTAGGCTGCATTATGTTACGATTGGTTCAATTAGAAGGAGTAAGCTATAGACACAAGTGACAAAACGGAAAGTTCCTTGACTTTGGACCTAGAGATCGCAGGTTTAACTCTTGACCGGGTGAAAAACAAAGTGAGGGATTCTTCACATACTTGCTTCAGAATAAAATATACTACCAGCAACAGCATCGTTCTGAAACAACCATTCAGAATTGAATTAAATTTTTCAATGTAAGATTGCTTATACGAGTAGACTTAATCTGAATAGTCCGTTATTTTCCACCCCCTCTCTTCTATATATTCTTACAGCCTTAAAACATTGCTTAAATTGGGGATGGTACTGTCCCAATGGCTCCGAGCAGTTTCAACTCTTGTGCGGTATCACAAAATTTAAAAAAAAAGCAAACAAACAAACGACGATAATAATCTCCGCTATGACATGGAAAATAAAAATAAATGTCTTATTCCATGGATTGAGGCCAGAGTAAAATTAAAAAATGATAAACAAAGCAATAATCATAATATTAATGTTTAGTTTAACTAGTATGAAGACCAGGCCTAACTTTTCCCCGTATAGAGCAGTTAGTAACAGAAGAAAATTTCTACCAAACTGAATAAATATCGTGAGATATCTCATTACCGTAACACGAGTGTGGAGGTCGGTGACCTTTGAAATGGGTAATATTCAAACATTTCATTCAAGCCCGAGCGGAGAGCTTCTCCAGGGAGGAATTATTTAGTGCTTACATTCGGCCAAAAGGAAACATGTCAGGTCCACAAGGAGAATTTATTGAAAAATTGTACTTTTCTTATCTACTGGTTTGAATTCGATGGATGCCATCGTTGAATCTTGGGCTGCCTAAGGGTCACTCCTTACACAGACATACCCTGGGGTTAGAAAAGTACACCCCTAATGGCTATTCAGTTAGAACCAAAAGCTTTCCAGAGAGGTAAGCAACGGAGATATGGCTCACGGGGTGGTAGATGGGTAAGGACTAAACAAAAAAATATCGTTATACAACTGAAATCGCAATGGAAAGTAACACACTGGAAAATATGTAGTACAATGGAATTAAGTAAAGGAATGTTTACATGAGTGTTAAATTCATTCAATTTGAAGGTGTAAGAACAATTCAATATTATTACAATGAAAGGTATCTTTAAAAAGAATTTCACTTTTTTTAAAAATAACCAATAAAATATTTTCCCATAAAAAAAAAACAAACTAAGCAAGATAATTAAATATTATTCAAATGGAAATCATAATAACTTTCGCAAAATATGTATTAATGTACGTAACAGAAACCATAACTTTTATTTTGTACATATAACACAGCCCAAATGAACCTAATGGCATTTCGTGGAAGTATTCTTAGGCATAATGGTGAAGTGAAAAGTTAGGAATACACAAGAAACCGAATACTTTATATCATTACATGCTAATAAATCAGACGTAATACAAAAATACACAAGAAAATTATAAATAAAATTTAAAAAATAAATAAATTATTAAGGAAAATTACGTCTATACTCGTACATACATATGGAAATTTTCGTTGTGACACGTCACACAATTTCGTG
This sequence comes from Halesus radiatus, assembly GCA_022606495.2. NCBI lineage: Eukaryota > Metazoa > Arthropoda > Insecta > Trichoptera > Limnephilidae > Halesus > Halesus radiatus. The sequence goes on along the minus strand of JAHDVE020009821.1, from coordinate 53,329 downwards.
TCCACACGTCGCGCAATCAATGAAAACCTACCTGCCCTCATGCAGTAATATCAACCATTGTACAAACGACGGTGTGTCTCCCGGCTGTGCACCGGTGCCGAAAGGATAAAATACGGTAGTTTTTCGGAATACAATCTATTAAAATATCAGTGGAACAAACACAGTATTCCCACAAGAAGTCTATTATCTGAAGACTGGAATGTCCGTTAAGATAGGGGAATTTATCGAACGGTTTGTCCGATTGTCGCAGTCAACAGGTTATCGAAATGTTTTTTTTTAATTATTACAATTTTCCCATCTACTCCTAGCGTGTACGTGATCGACGATGTGAAAAATAAAACAGAGCAGACAAAATAAACACACCAACGAGGTATTTGTACATTGTCTGGATTCCATTGATTGCTGGAGTAATTAAAAAATGTAAATACCCCCCCTTTGAACAATGCGTTGGACTCCGCTGCGATTTGGCAACATATCACCACCTTAATTTGTAAATGTCCATTTTGGTAAATTTAGAGGAGAAAGACAAAATATTTTTAAACTAGTGAACTTAAAAATTTTGACATACATTTTGGATCTAGTTTACGTACATAATAAATAAATGCAATAAAGTTTTAGTTCTGTCATGAAACAATAATTTTGAACTGGCATGTATGGTTCAACTATGTAATTTAATATTAATTATAAGATTCAATTGAAGATCTAACTCTAACTTATGAATCTAAAATAAATTTAAAATTAAACAATACCACTTTATATTTTTTTTTTTTCAAACCATTATACGAGTAATGATGGTTGTAGGTGAATATTGTCAAGTTATTCGTAAGCCGGTTTGTGTTTCTTTAAAAAAAGGCATGTTGTGAGACTGAAGGAAGAGGGTATGGGGTGAAGAGGAAGGTTGGGAGGTACCTGGCTATTCGTATCTGGTTACTAAACAAAGTCCTTTCAATGATGTTTCGGTTCTAAATCGTAGCAGGACGTAGTCTTTTTAACTGGGGGTTCAATCATCAATTCACGAGAAGATATATTTCATCAAATGTACTTACCGTTTTTGTCCTTCGGCGAATCTTCGAATACAGCGGCAGTCACATCATTTAAGTAAAGTTGGTGGGAGGGGTGCTATAATTACTAGCAACTTAAGACAATACGGCGTTTTTCGAAACTTTAGTTTGTCTTGTATAAAAAAAGGATTGAATTTTGGATACGAAAAGAAAGGTGTGCACTATAATCTATACGTTTTACTAGTTGATTAACAAATGCTATTAAAAACAAACGGTCAGAAATTGCAGGGAGAAGAAAATAAAAGCTATTTACTACTAACATTTATAATAATACCATTTAGCTTGCGTTATTATTGTGCAAAGTTCAGCCGGCCGGCAAATTGGCCGAGGGGACCATCTCGGAGACACTCGTCAAACTTGCGAGGTCACGTGTCTAAACATTCCTTCGTTAGCGCCGGGAATAAACTTTAACATGGTTCGGCCTAGGCTACTTAATTTCACATTCAGGGGGATTGTGTCTACCTATTAATAAAATGATTTATAATGGATGTAAACTATTCATTTTATCCAACTTAAAAATTACAAAACACTCACTGGGTGTACAGCACCGGAAGGGGAGGCTTTTAAAAGTGTTGAAAATTTCAAACATTATTTCAACAAAAACATATTTGACATACTATTTATTTATGATAGCATACCCGATCAATATCATTTAGGGACGTTTGAAAAGTTTTCGACAAAGTAATAGGATCAGAGAGTACCCAAAGAAGAACATGAAAAATAGAACTACTTTGTTTGCCTACTCCTTAAAAATTAAATGAACAACTTAACTCGATACAACTTTCAGGGGTTACTTAAACTGATTATAAAGTTGGGCGTAGGCACTAACAAGCCCTATTAAAACCGAGTCTTTATATTTTCACTTATAAAATTAACCATGAAATTAATCTACATATTAACGGTGGGATTTTATTTTAAATTCGGTTCACCGTCGATATTTCAATTTATTGTTGATTGAAATATACATTTAATAATCAGTTGAGGAACATGCCGAATAAGGGCTATTTTGAAAAAAGAATCATTAAAGCGATCGACCGGGTAGAATTTCAACGAAATCACGCGCTCCTTATGCAGGTGGCGACAAGGTTCAGATTCCCGATTGAAACACTGGCCGCATGTTTCGATATACGCAAAAAAAACCATCACCAAAATGTGTGTTTTATTCTATTCTGTAAAGCTCAGGCATAATTATTAAAATGTTTTACGGTCATATTCTAAAAAACTTAATTCGACACAATGAACAATACGACAATATCGGAAAAGGGGTTCGTAAGTGGGAGAGTTTGCGCTTTAAACATTTTTTTTAATGTATGATACTTTATTTTTTTCTAGGCTTATATAAAGACACACCAAAAAATGCCCGGTTAAACGAAACGACAAGGTGTGTTCCACCTAAACAATTTAATTAAATCATCTATGACATTTCTAGGCCATCAAATTCTCAAACCGAAAACACACGATTTTGCATAACTTACCATTGCATCGCCTTAAGGCGATCCACCGGCTACAATTCCAACGAAATCACGCGCTCCTTATGCAGGTGGCGACAAGGTTCAGATTCCCGCTCAACATCGACCGCATGTTTCGATTTACACAAAAAAACCATCACCAAAATGCGTGTTTTATTTTATTCTGTAAAGCTCACACATAATTATTAAAATGTTTTACGGTCATATTCTAATAAACTTAATTTGCCAGAATGAACAATACGACAATATCGGAAAAATAGTTCGTAATTAGGAGATTTTGAGCTTAAAACATTTTTTTTAGGTCTGATACTTAATTTTTCTGGGCTTATAAAAATACACTGAAATGGACGGTTAAACGAAAGGCCGAGGTGTGTTCTGCTTGCAGTATTTATTTAAATTATCTATGATATTTCTAGGCAACCAAATTCTCAAACCGAAAACACATGATTTTGCATTACTTCCCATTGCATCGCCTTAAGAGCGTTCCACATTACAGCATGCATAAATTTGCGATATTTCTTTCTTGTAAGTTAGCACTACAAGAAGTATTAAGGGGACGTTGAAGAGGGGTGATTAATCAAATCGAAATAATGATATTATTATTACACAATACAAAATGTTTTCAGAAAGAAAAATATTTATTACACATTGCTAATATTTACATAGGCTTAGCATTTATGAAAATCCAATCAGATATATATGTCTTTTTCTGACCTCCTCTACGCATGTTTAAAATATATAAATAAAAAAAAAATAGAAGTGGAGAAAAATAATTTCAATCTTTCCCGGGTACGTTTAATTTTTATTTTTAATAAACTTAACCAAAGTTTTGTAATCCGCATTCAAAAATAAAGTTAACGTTTATGAAAAAGTGAAAATCCACCATTTTTTTTTGTAAATTTCTTCAGTATTTGTGGAGGTTATACAACATTTAAATATATTTCGTAAAAAACAAGTAGGACGGTCATAAAATGGTCATATTGCTGATTTGATTTAGATAAATGATAAGATCGTGTAAATTTTAAAAATACGTAATGTTTTATTTTTATTTTATTTAAAAACATTACGTTTATCGTATTGCGTAATAATATTATCATTATATCAAATTAAGAAATAATCCCTCTCCGACGTCCCTCTCCCCTTTAAGACATGAATTATGGACACGAGAAGGAAAAATATAGATTCAATGTTACAACCAAACAAAGACAAATGCTCATGAACAACAAAGTTATGAGTGTTTCCTTAAATATCTTATATTTTATTTGTATAAGTTTCTTAAGGGAATTCAGCTTTAAACTTACAATAACAATTTATTCCGTATGTACATCCGTCAACGAGCAATAATTCATCTCAATATTTAAAAACATCACGTGAATTTTTTTTTCTAAAATATTTAAACTAACGCCATCTGTGATCGCGTAGCGTTGTAATCATGCTTCGAATGCCCTCGAGGAATTAAAAAAAGCGATTCTCCGGAAAAAGAGCAATTTGGCTTTATTGCCATATTGCAGCCACTCCTCAATTGTGAAAAAAAAACACTCGAACTGCAAGTTGGGGTATCATAAAAGTTGCAGTCTGAAATTTCTACAATGGTCAACGCCAAAATTTTCAGTTTACAACGTGATTCCATCATGAAGCTTTGAAATAGTCAGCCCTCCATGGTCGAGGGGTGAGGCTCTCGACTACGAATCCGAAGGTCGCGAGTTCAAATCCCGGCGTGCGCAAGTAATTTTTATTTTTATTAATTAATGTTGTTTCACAATTAATTAATTAAAAATAATATATGGTATACGAGTATTTACGCACGTTCCAGAAGATACTCTCAGTAGCGCCCTGGTGAAAGACCACCATGCAGAATTGAAACGTTGTTTGAAATTGTTTTTAGCCGTGTTTGGTGACCAGATTTGAATAGCCAGGTATTTCCCCACCTTCCTCTCCCCCTTCTCCTTCCCCTCACCGCTACCATCAGCCCCACAACATTCCCCAATTGGGGATGCCATAGCCTTACTGGCTCGAGACGGTTGGGAGCAGTAGGGACTCTTGTGCGGTATTCACATAAAAAAATTTAAAATAGTGATTACTATTTCTAAACAATAAAATGGATTGAAACTTGGGTGGAGCCGGGCACGAAAGCTGATGATTGTTATAATTATTACCTACTCATTGAATTATTGTTAATCAAGCGGATAGGATTAATAGCTGCAGAGGGGATATGTTGAAAGCACGAAATAAAAACTGCTAATCGACTCGGCCAGAAGAAATTAAGTACAGTTGTTTAACAAATAATTGTACATTTCATAATGGAGCTAGAATACCACGGAGGTGTCACTTTGAAGAATGCCTACATGCCAACGAGCAGATACCGTCTTCAAAACTGGGACGACTACACAATGAAAAATAAATAAAGCCTTATTCAGATAATGAGTAACTAACTAATCAACACAATTTGTTTTATTTTTAAAACAGGACTTATTTAAAAAAATTATAACCTTCCTTTTTCACTTCACGAAGGGGAGGGGTAGCAAGTGAATTATAAAAAATGGAATCATGGAAAGGGGGGGGGGGTGTGGCTAGTGAATTCTTAAAAAAATGATTTCTTGGGGGGAGGGTGGATAACGAATTTAAAAACCTACCTAATTTTTTTTCATTTTCAATGACTTTTTTTTAATTCCTTAAATTTATAGGTGCCGATTCTGACTCCACGAACTAACTGATTGGCGGTCGCGAGTAGCCCGCTTTCTGAAAACGCACGGTGGACATTGGACAATTATTCGATCTTTGGATTTTTGGACTGATTAAGGATAACGACTAAGCAGGACAAATGACTAAAAACCATTATGAATGGTCGCCTAACATATTAGGTTAAGAGGAGAATGCACAATACGATCGTGAGCAAGTCGTTACTCGTTATAGCCACGAAAAACTTGCAGATTTATTTTAAATTGTATTTTTCCCCTGTGTAAGAGACGGATACTTCCCCATCTTCCTCTTTCCATTTGCTTCCCATCTCCACTCCCCTTAGGCTCCCAACATACATGTCGTAATACGGTAAGCTCAGGGCAGTCGGGAGTATTACAGTGCTGGATAATTACATTTAAAAAAGCTTAATTAGCGCTTTTGTTAGATTATTTAGAATAATCACCCCTAAATTTACGCGGTATGAGTGTGAATCATGGTGTTTGTATTAATTTCCACTTTTTCTCACATCCGCACAAAACGCCAAACATTCGCTAAAACAGGTTACCAATAATATTGCCACCGTAAATCAGAATGTATTTATCGGGTGCACCGCGAGTCGAGTCACTCCGCCAATGTAAACCTGGAAATTCCTGTAATGAAACGCGCGCGCGCGCGGCTGGAACAATGGACGGTGAAAGAACGGGCCGGACGTTGTTGGTGGTGTTCATAATTAAATCCCCCATTGTGTATTTTCGTAACAGAGCGTCAATTACCTACGAATATTTTGCTGCACCGAAATAGCTGCACCCGAACGTGAACCCACTTTTGTCAAGTTTTATGCTATATCGATAAACATTACCTACAGAAGAGCGGCGTTTTTTTTTTAAATTTTTAATATATACTAACTCCACAGTCTGTAGCTATGTCATCTATGGAGATAGATAGGGTGTGTGTGGAGGTCCTCTTGAGTAGGAGAAGGAGTGAACTTGAGACACAAGTTCAAATGGATCAATGTCGCAAGATATTCGGAGCATTTCATATAACAGTATAAAAATCGAAGGTATATTATAAAATGAGAATACAAAGTATTGAAAATTGAGTCCGTCCCAATAAGACAGGGGAATCTATCAAAAAAATTGCTGAATTTTGCAGTCAAGAATTTATTTCCAGATTCAATATTATGATTAGATTCAAATATGATAGATACAATATTGTTCTGACTATTCCACAGATGGAAAATTTCCATAGGAATCAAATATGTGGGATTTTACCTGAAAACAGGATCGTGGTCACAGTGGAATAAAAACTGTCATTATAAATAATAAAATGTTTTAGATTCCACAAGGTGCATCTAAACAAGTTTCTGTTCATTTCGATTTGTCATTTTCCCGAATGAAATATATTTTCTTATTCTAGATGTTATCCGCTTGAGACGACAAACCGTTTTTAGAGTAGCAAATAATAATACTTTCACGCGCTTCGGCAAGAAAATCCCAATAAGTCAGTGGAAGAAGTCGTAATGGGGCGGACGGGCCCCAGAGAGTTGGGGTCACGTCCGGCCTAAGTCGGCCCGGGAACTATTGGCCCGGGAACTATAGGCCCAGGACTATCGGCCCGCGGCGGAGAAGACGGGAATTCTATAAGGGGTTACTTACTCCCTGCAGAAATAAGCCGGGCCCGATTTACGCGCAGAGTGTCTGAAAAGGGACGTCCCGGGAATTGACTCCCGTTTATGAAGAGACTAAGTAAATCTCTATGTCAAAGCTGCAGAGTAAAGAATATCGACAGAGGCAAATAAGTGGGGTGGAGTTGAAAATATGAGAGGGAAGACGGATGGAACGGAAGGCGATCCTTGATCAAAACATGCATCGGAATCAGAGTCACATCTGTACGGTAAAAGTATTTACTCTTTATAAACGACATCTACTAGTAAACAAGATGTATTTTTCTGCAATCATGCACGGAGTAAATGATTTTATTTCTCTTCTCCGTCGAAAAAAATGAACGCGTGTATATTTTTTACCTCGGAATTAAGATCAACTTGTTTAAAAGAACATTATATAACATTTTGTTACAGAATTTAGTTTGATGTCTAAATTTAATGTTCAATCGTCTAAAACCCAGATTAACGGTGAAGTTTGCTCATTTTTCCCCGAGATCACAATAATGACTACACTGTCCAAATTTCCCATGACACGTCATATAAAAAAAATGTGTGTATATACACGCATTATAAGTTCTTGAAAGATGTGTCGGTGTACGAAAAGAGCCCAAGCAGCATTCTTCAATCGTTTTCAACGCGTGGAGACAAAAGACCAAAGGAGACACTGTGTAAAACAGCGTGAACGCACAGCACAATCCCCTTGAGAAAATCCACTTCTCCTTTTAAATAGAATGAATCCCTGCCTGCAAGTACTGTTGTAGAGCCCGGGGAAGTACGCAATACGTATATCGTCATCCAGTTGAAGAATTTTAAAGAGTCCCGGATTATATGAAGTAGTAAAAACTGATGACAGAAGTTTCCTGAGAATATTTAATCACCAAACTCATTGACATTACAAACTTATGGACACTTTATTGTCTAACAAAGTTAACATAAAATGTGACGTGAGTAACAAACACTCCAGTACCATAAATACGTTGTTTCCAGTAAATTCTTAATTCAAACATTGATCGTGTGTGACAAAAATAGACATTCAAATAATATGTGTGTGTGAACAAAATAGACATAGAACTGCGTGTCGAATGCTACATTCTACATCACGGGTGTGAATGAAATGTAAGATGACCATTTTCTTAAAACCGGTAGATATTTCCCAAAAAACCGTTTTTGAAAAAAAAATTACAACTTTTCGAGAATCTGAAAATCGAGAATCTCACTTTTTCCAATGGCGTTTAAGATCTTCGGGAAACAATTGAAATGGTTGTATTATTTATAATAATAAGTAATATGCGTGCATTTACGAATACAATGTTATTTCATGGTTTTTAATAGTGTGCTGTATATTGTAATTAATAACAGTAAATCTTATCACACATGAGGACACTTTGGCACTTATTTATGCAATTTGGTTGGAGATATCACAACGACCTCACGCGACGCTTGACAGTTTAATACTAAATCTGATTTAAATCAAACGACACGACAATTAGCGTATATTTTGCTTGCCACTTTGAGAACTCTACAGCGTGTATATATATGTTTGTTTGTAATGTCAGTGACCAAACCGAGAATCGCTGATATTCTCGTTCCGAACAATGAACTTTTATCTCATTGCAAGTTTACTATGGAAGAAGAGCGATAAAACTTAAATGGGATTTCACTTGCACCTCTAATCAGAGGACCAGCAATGATCGTCAGAAATAAATTATTATTCCCCCCGTTGACAGCAGCAGACACTACTCAAGTAACCGGATCCACGGGCTCATGGATCAGGATGACAGAATAGATAGAAGCCGAGGGGTTAGTTAATACACAATTATTATCGCACTTCTACAATAAAATTGGCTTCCGTATAAAAACCGATATCAGAATACAATGATATATTATTATAGATAGAGACAAACCAAAACATATTTTAGAAAAAAATGCAGACATATTTTTAATCGTCGAAGATAATATTAACGACTCTCAGAATGAAACATGAAACCGAAAAAAACACAAAAAAGAAAAAGATATCGGTTGCAGCTGGGACTCGAACCCAGGACTTCATGGTCTATCCGGGACCTTTAACAGGGCTACATTTTTCATCCTGAGAGTTGTTAATATTATTTTCAATGATTAAAAATACATTACAATGAGGTTTATAACTTTCAATAAGTTATTCCAAATAATAAATTAAAATGCAAATACTTTGCCTTCCTTCAGGTATTTCCTTAATTAAAATCAATACCTTTTTTTAAATGTAGTAACAAGAAAGTACATTAAAAAGTTCCCTGAAAGTTGCCCAGTTTATACCTGATATTTACAATTAATGTAGGGTAGTTATTAAAATTGAACAATCAAAATTGAGACTTATTTTTCTTCAATTCTACAAATTGTGTTACTGCTTTTCGGGAACTTTTTGTACGAATTAAGAAAAGGGAAATTACGAAATAAGTATAAGTAAGAAAGAAGCTATAAGTAAAAATTGTGGACGCAAAGCCAAGGAATAACGAATTATCATACCAATGTATATTTTAAATTATTTTTTACTGTTCTAAATAACTTGAAGAAACAATGAATATCAAATGAATGCTTCCAGATAACTAAACGAATTCCCCGAAATAATCAAGATAATTTCCAGTTTCCGAGTGTTTCGTCACCCTAATTATCCTTATAAATTTTCTTGACAGAGATGGGAGATATTCTCAATATCGCCCTGGTGAAAGACCAACATTCAGATTCGAAACGTTGCTTGAAATGGCTTTAACCTTGTTTAGTAACCAGATCTGAATAGACAGATTCTTCCCCACCTTCCTCTTCCCCATCTCCTTACGATCACCATACCCTTCAACCTATTGGAGATGCCATAGTTTCACTGACTCCGGTTAGCAGGTAGCAGTTGAGACTTGTGCGGTATTCAAAAAATATATTTGTAATTTGTGAACAGCGGGTGTGTATATTATTTATAGACAAACGTTTGATAATGACATAAATGACGATTATCAACCTATCTGTTGGGCATCAAAGTTACTTTATTGAGCTGGAGTGTCAGTTACCTTAGTAATAGGGTGCTTAGTGTAAAGATTAACTCTGTACAATCCTACATATTCGAGGCCAGAAGTGGGTTTCCTCTTTCCTTGTAAACAAATTAAAAGATGTACAGGTTCTACTATTTGCAGACGACTTAAAATTATTTAAAAGAATACGAAATGTATATGATTGCCTAATTCTACGAACTAATTTAAATCAACTAGATGAATGGTGCGAACAAAATGCTTTATTTTTGAACATTCAGTAATGTCAAGTAATACGATTTTCCAAAACGCGTTATCATAATCGTCGCAGGAAAGAAATACTGCTGTAACCACTACTCAAAAATTGTTCTGTATACACCATTTCAAGGTTTTTCTGCGTCGATCTATCTAGGTCCAGTGACTCTATAATGAAAAATAAGACCTGTACGGCGTTGGAAAAAATCTTCGTTTTGTCAATATTACGTTTTTTAATTGATATGTAAGCCTCAACCTCCAGCGTTTTTTTTACATGGCTTTGGCTGTTACACCAATATGATTTGCGGCGATATCCTACATGAATATACATAAAATAATATCAAATTAACACCAGTGTCACAATTTCTGGATGTGGGTGTAATATTCGATGAAAACATTACATTCATTACACACATTAACGATATAACTAACAAGGGTTTTGAGATGCTTGGCTTCCTTTGCAGAACTTTCATAGATTTCAAGTCTTTAGATTGTATGAGAATGCTCTACACTTCATCAGTTAGAAGTCAAGTGGAGTATAATTCACCTATTTGGTCCCCTTTGTATAAAGTACACTCTAACAATATAGAACGGGTTCAGCACAAATTTCAAAGGTATATAAAGTTTAAACTCAAAATTACAATCGAAAATATTAATTATGTAAGTTTGATGAATCAATTGCATCTGATTACGCTGTTTGACAGGATTTGTTATGTCAGACCTAGTTGTATTATATAGAATCATTAACAACCTAATTGACGGCCCTGCAATCCTCGCCACTATTAAATCGATTGAACCGACGAAGAACACAAGAAAAACTGTAACATTTTTCTGCAACACTTATACAATCAACTATCAGTCTAATTCATTAACCAATAGAATGCATGATCTGGGCAACAAGTTTGGAGGTATTGTTAATATATTTGCTGACTCCATTTATAAATATATATGCATATACTCGTATATATATATATAAAGAAGAGTGTTCGTTTGTTTCCTTTTTATACAAATCTACAGTTTTATTACGAGCTTGATGAAATTTTGCAAAGTTGACCTATAAAACAAGAGGAAGGTCACTGTATATATGTGATTTCGGAAAACCACCCCATCCCTCTTTCTCACCCCTTAAAGCAGAATTTGACTTCTTGATGAAACATTGTATACTTGACGTTCAAAATAAGAGGTAGGGTAGGGGTAGCTGTACAGAGGGGGTATGGGTGGGGGAAGAGTTGGGGGTAGGGGTAACACAACCTCAAAACTTGACTCCAAACCATGCATAACCCCGAGACACGCTGCACCGGCTACTTCAACTAGTATTGTATAAATATACACAGTATTAACGAGTAAATATGATTTTTTAGCACGATGTAAACTTTACCACCCTGAACTTGACGCCTTGTTTCGCATGATATTTAAAAGGAAATAAGAACAAAGAAACAAATCGAGGCACACAATATTTTGGGACCACCCAGAAATAAACACATTTCCGCTGAATATGCACCGTTTATCCAATTTGACCTTCAAAAACCAAAGTATTCTGATATTAGAATCAGGTAAATACACTAACCGTCACCCACCGTTTTTTCTAATAACAGCAGCATGTTTTGCGTTGCAAGTTATTGTCCCAATAAAAGTGAGCATAAATTAAATTCGTACACGGCTCTGTTAATCCAATTAGATCGGGGACGAGTCTGGAATTAATTGAACGCCATCCCCGACACATAAAGTTGAAGCGGGAAGTTTGTGGCAGCGGTAATCTCTTAATTCCTCGGCCTACATCCAGATAGGGGGCCTTTTCTAGCTTCATTTCTACTTTGACACGTTATTATATAACGAGAAAGATATACGAGTATAATATATGCACTTTAGATTAGATGGTGTATTGACTCTCACTTTGATAGTGTATGCGTCACTGTAAAATACCTAAAATTAGTCTTACATACATTCTTACATACATTTGCTGAAATAGATAAAACTCTAGATCGGACCTTTTCTAGCTTCATTTCTACTTTCATAATGTTATTATACTGGGTGTAACAGCTCGTACCCGAGAAACTTTAACTAGTAATTCCTGACCATGTTGTTTGCAGCAAAAAATGTAAATAAATAATTTTGTTTCCGGTGAAATTTTTGGTTTTAAAAAGGGTTTTATTATTATTATTATTATTATTTTTAATTTGAACAGATATCAGTTTTAATTAATGACATCACTTGTCTGGTCACTCGGCCGAGTAACAGCCCAACCCCCCACCCTGACCCTAACTGTCCAATATCTACTGTTTTATGTTTTTAGGTGAAAAAAAGTCACCGGAGACCAAAATGTCATCCACAAAATATTAACACGCAAAAATACACTTTGTAATCTACTAACGCAAGAAATACATTAAATGTTTATCTATAATTCTATATGGGTAGTCAGGAAAATGTATAAGTTTACAAAATATGAAAACTATAACCTTTTAAATTCTATATGAAATACGTACTGGAATTTTAGGTAAGATGATTAAATTACTTTCACCTGTTTTCAAAGTGCACATATTTTCAGACATTTTGGTATGTATTTAATAGAATTCAAAAATTAGAGTTTGAGGATTTTTGTCTTTTGAAGCATTAAAAATTTTTCTAGCAACCGGTGTAGAATTTATATATAAATCGTTTGTAGTATTGCTATTAGCACTGTTCGCTTAATTATTTCAGAGTGTGAACAAACTATTTTAAGTGCAAAAAAGTTAACCAGGACCGATTAAGAACTCGGCACAACTTGTTAAGAATTCGGGCAGGATTGGGTTAGATTTGCCAAGCTAATCGCGGGTCTGTCACGTCCAGCAGAAAGATTACCGCCAGATACATAATGAATGCCGGCCATTCCCAGGTGAGTCGTGTGCCTCCCATTTCGTGTGACTGACCAAGTGATTTCGTCATGCTCTGCCGGTGATATAGACACTCCAGGTGAGCTCACATCATGCCAGAAAGTCTGTTAACTATAAATAGTATATGAAGATATATATATATATATATCCGTCGATTTATTTTCGATCACGAGTTATGGAGGCTTAACATATCAAAATATCAGAGAATATTAGAAGTCTTAAGTCTTAATTGGATTGAAAAATAAAATGCCTAAAAGAATCCAGTTTAGGCTTTGCTGGATGGTTTTTAAAGCTATTTATCCGAAAGTCAGATTTTCGACCGACAAATCGTTAGAAACCGGACCGTTTGCCGCGTTTATCTCGCCGTGCGCCAGCTGAATGTAATTTCATAATTATTCACTTGTTTTTTTGCAGAAAGGTGTTTTTATAAATGGTACCGTCTTATCAAATAATAATTATATGTTGGTATATATCATAAGTTTCCTCAGAATAGGTTTACACATTTAGAGAAATTATTTCTAAAGTTATAAAAAAAAAGTTAAATAAAGAAATAGGAAAATATTTTTTAAATTCTATGACGCGTTGGTGTTCGATGGAATATTGTGGATGCGCCATATGGCGTGTTGGCGTTCCACAAGTGAGGATGATAATCGCATTTTGAAAAAACATTTTTTTATTTAATGGTAATATTAATTGATATATAAGCGGAGGATGTTGCTTGTGCGATGATGGGGGACGTCTCCAGACGACGAATTGAACTCGCGACGCTCAGGTGGAAACAAGACGTATTTGTCAATTCACGAAAATCATTTCAGATCAGCAATTTATACAGCTATCAGAAATTGGATGACTCAAAACGCAATTCAAATAAGTAAACACCTAAGGAGATGTGCTGTCGTCTAATCTTATAACTTAAAAATAACAAGAACACCTAAACTCATACTCATCTCACAAATCAAAATGTTAAAAACCTTACTTTAGAGGAATGCTGTAGTATCTCAAGTCTGTAATGTTATAACATATGCTCTACACCTTCTTCGCCTTTGCATTTTTTTAAATTATCTACAGTATATCCCACAAATCTGTCCCTTCGCACCGACACTGTAAATAAATACCTAAAAAATTGATTTTATTTAGTAACTTCTTGGCGAATAGCTAATTCTTAGAATAATTAATAGGTAATTTCAGGAATACTATTATTATTCAGCCAGGCATGCGCCCGGCAGTAAAATATTTAAATTAAATTCAAACAACGATTGCTGAGCCCTTTCTCCGTTTTGATGTTGAAAGCATCAACACTTCACTTTCAATCCCCTTTCTTGGAAGGGTTGAAAACCCAACCTTTTTCTGTGTGTCAAGGACTCCAAGTCCTCGTAAAGGTATGCCGTTGATCCGTTGTACCTTCTCCCACTTACTCATAAACGACGCACGTAAAAGACAGTAGAAAGTGAGTGGCAGGACCAAAGCCGGATCTTGGAAACTGGCTAGGAAATATGGAAAATTAGGTTTTAGCACAAACTTTGACAATAATGTTGCCAGTAAGAGGTTTATGGAGAATTCCGTGGAAACAAGAAATTATGTACGTTACTTAACTTAAAAAATTATATATATTAATAATAATAACGTAGTATATATATGCATCTACAATTATTATAGACCGCTATGAACCGGGTGAACCCGTTGATAAACTGATATCAGTTTAACGGGACTTTATTGTAATATTCATGTAACATTCAAAATGTACAGGAATATACAAAAATTAAAATCGTTATAAATTTTTTGTAATTCGTCAACATAAAAATAAAATAAAAATGACATCAATATTGGAATTTTAGATGGTGAAAAAAAAACAGTGTAATTAGCCTATTTAGAAAACATCTCGTAACTGCAAAGGTTCTCGGAATTTTAGATGGTGAAAAAAAAACAGTGTAATTAGCCTATTAAGAAAACATCTCGTAACTGCAAAGGTTCTCAATAAAATAATTGAAGTCACTTATTGTACTGCCAAGGCGAATCTAGTATTTTCTATATCCACGTGTTTCCTTGCGAATTGTCAAATCGTACTTGGCCCAGCGATCCGGCCAGTACGCAAGTGGAATGACTAACTAACCCCCGAGACGGAGATACCAGTACGCCTGCGGTGCGAGGGAGCGAGGAGACACGAAATAAAAATAGATAAAGGTAACAAAAACAATAAAACGCCTAGAAGGGCTTTGGAACAAGTAGCCAAAAGTAATAAAACCCATTGAATAATAATCATTATGGCAGCCATAAAAAAATGATGGATGATAGAAAAAATATTATTGTCAGGGTAAATATACGTTAATATCTTTTTAACCATAAAGCGGAAAATCTATATATATATAAAATTCTACAACGACGAGCCCTGGCGTCATGAAATTCGCAATTTTTTACTATCTGAAATTTCTAAATTCAATGTAGCCAGTTTTAGCTTGCACAACACAATTTCCATTATGAGCTACGTTAATTATAGGTTGAGAATAATATTAAAATCAAAGATGACTCTTGATGAAGTTTATTATTTAGGGGTTTCTAACCAGGGTGTCTTTCCTTGGAAGAATTAGTAAAATTATAAAAACAAATGTTTCATCACACACACGCACACACACAGCCTACTGTTCTAGTGTTCTCTATCTAAGTAATGCAGCTAGCTTAAAAAAATTCATAATAGAGCGATGAGACAAATTTAAAAGAGTAATACGTATAAATCACTACAGAAAATGTCAAGGAATTACATATATAATGAGTGTAAAACAAAGAATTTACTATTGCATTTTAATTTTTATTTACAAAGTTTTTAACAATTTACGACGACCTTACTTTAGAGACAAACTAAATAACAATAAAGACTTCCACAAACATGGCATACGAGACAGAAATAAGATATTAAACAATAACACAAAAATCCAAACAGAAAATTGTTTACTGTATAAAGGTATTAAAATACCTTAGTTCCCAGCGACATAAAAAAGATGTAAAAATCATGTACGTAATAAGTAATACGTAAATTAAAATATTAAAAAAAAACATATGAGTTTATGTTAGACCACATGAAATGGAACTATTTTTAGTTTAATAAAAAAAAGCAATAAATCTATATGAAACATCAAACGGTGTTCTTTGATGATAATATGTTTTATAGCTAGCAATTTTTTAAATAGTTTTAAAAATTACAAAGAAAAATAGTTTTGAAAATTGAGCGAGTAACCAAGAACCAAATCGTAACCCATATTATTCAGAGGAGCTGTTTTAAATCCTTGAAACATATTTTTGCATATGAATTCAAATTTCGGATTGTTACATGTAAAAAAGAGAAATATGATTACGTTATTATATGACGATTAGTATATTATACGTATAAATTTTATCGCTTTAACCAAGTTATTATTAAAAAACGGACTTAATATTGTTTAGTTTCCATAAATAAAAAATTCATATGACTCTTAATACTATTGCAAATAATATTATTATGTTACAACGACATTAAGTGCGAGGAAAGTTTAATTGATAAAAATTGTACTAGTTTTAAAAATACTTTTAATGAAATTATTCAGGTGAACAATGATTATGAAGAAAAAAAAATCCTATCCAATATATTCACTTAATAAAAAAAAGAAGAAAACATAAAAAAATAATGGTAATGAAAACAATTATAGTCATGCGATAGGAAAATCTGATGATCTACGAAATATGAAATGTTTACATAAAAATTGACTTTATACCAGCCTTCATCAGGAACTGAACCATCATTAAGAAGACTTATTACACTTTGATTTTAATGTTTATTGGGACAACGTTGTAAATAAAAATATTTTTTGGAGCCAAAAAGTATTAAAAAGCATAAATACTATATTTTTCTAAAGTAGAGACATATAATATTATTACAAACGCAATATCTCATAAAATAAATAACAGAGGAGTAAATACTGTTTACCATTAAGTAGAGGCAATAAAATCATGGCGTTTCATACAAAAAGTCAAAATAACAAAATTTGTACAGTTTGGTTCTAGGGTACAGAAATGTACCATATACTCGTACATAATACGAATGTCATTATAAAAGCTTTCATAGAAATATTACAGTACCTACTTATAGTAAGTATATTCGTAGTTTTTTGATAAATGTTAAAATTTACTGTATTATGATAACATTGCACTTTTAAAGTTGGTAATCCCAATATTATAGGCATATAAATAAATTTAAAAAAAATCTATTTCAAGCAGTCAATTTGCCTTTTTTCCGCAATCGCTCAACTTCTTCAAAACAGCAAAAAAATATAACAAACAAAGCAGCTTGTTTCGGGTAAATTCATTTGAAATCTCTACTCCAGTATATAAGCACACCAGAACGGCATCGCGTATTCCTAATCGAGTTTATTGAGAGTTATTAACGACTATTGACGCAGTAAATACGCATTCCAAAGGCGCGTCACATTGCCCATTAGCGTATAACAACCAGCGGCATTACCCAGTTAACTCTTGACTCTGTGCCATATGTTGCGCAAACCCCGTCAAGTAAATTTTACCATAGAGGTTACAAGTCGGAGTAACCACGTATATACGAGGTGTGTTCAAAAGAAAAGGTGAATTTTGAATTTTCGCGGGCTGTGTACATTCGATTATCGTTTTTTTTTGTTATGTTGGTACGCATATGTTTATCATATGTTAGCATTATCAGCCATTTTGAATCAGTGGTTTGTTTTTGACAACTGGAAAGGTTAGTCACGTTTTTGGGTGTGTTATGTTGTGCGAACCCCGTGAAAATAGAACTAGTCGAATCGAGAAGGTATTAATGGAAGTTGCAAGATAGATTGCCTGACGAATAATATATACTCGTATAGGCACCTAGTTAACTTTTTAGTTTGGATTCGAAATCGCAGATCAGATTGTCATTCACCGTATACTTTGTGCTCTTACCCAGTGAACTGTTTGCTCTGCATTGTGTGAACCTAGCAAATGCTAGTAAAATATTAATGCCAAGGAGGCTGCTTAACATAACTACATTTCCCATGGTTTGCGTGAACCCGTGGAGTTTATGATGCTATAGAGGTCGTAAGTCAGATTATCCGAAGAGTAAATTATTAGTAATTATCATTACAAAAAGAGTCTACGCCTAGTCAACTGTTTGCTATGGGTTGGGAGAACCCGCTTGTCAGATAACTAACGTAACCTGGCGAAGGTAGCTCTTGGTCGTAGCTTAGAAGTCACCAAGTAAGCATCAAAAAAGTCACAAGACAGACTGTTCACTACCCTGCCTACTTAGTTCTTTAACTCTTAACGTTGTGCTGTGTGAACCCCGCAAAGGCATTATTTGATGAAATTGAACAAACCTTAAACATATCTTCATAAGAAAACTATATAGGAAAGACTTTGATCCCATTTGCATTTTCAAAATATTAACTCACCTTCTTTGTTGCAACTCATCCAGTTCAACATTCTTTGCCGAATGAACAATGAATTGCATTAGCGTATACTCGTAGGTGCATAACGTGCCTAGGTAATACCTGCCAATAGGTTGTGAGAACATTAGAAAAACCCCTGGAAAATATTTTTTTCATTTCAGTGTACTCGTATATTTTTACTGATTTACTCGTACGTCGAACGCCTAATCGCAGGAGAAGAAAATATGATTATAAAGCTCTGTCAATAAATATACTCGTATATGACCTTTGGTCCGGGGTGAACTCACGACAAGGCACAAGGCACAAGGCACTGGCACCAGGAAAATCTATTATTAAGTGAAATCGAGGCACGGAGACTGGCCCGCAGCGTCCAGCCAATAGCCAGCAGCCCGCGACATTTAACGATATTTAAGGTGGAAAACCGCACATTAATCTGAGAATTTCACGGAACTACTGCTAAATGCTAAAATCGGCCCGGTAAAGTGGAACAATAATAGCTCGACTATTTAGTGGGTATTGAAGAAATGGTTAAATCCGATGTGTATCGTGCACTATTGTTATGAAAAAATGTAATTAACAATGAAATAGAAGCAAATTGAAAACTGATTTACTAAACAGTCCATTTTGTCGGCCTCAATCAAGTAAATTTGATTTTCTTAGAGAGCAATTGCTTTGTGGTTTGACATATTTATTAAATAAAAAAATACACCAATTTATTTTCAAAATTATCACCAACCGGTTTCGCTTATCATAAGCTTCAAGAACCATTTTTGTTTGATACGAGGCGGAAATCAGATATTTTTATTTCCGTCATTTTTATTTAATTTTTGAAGCCTTATAAGATAAATAAAATGAATTAAATCTACAATTCTTCCTTAAAAAAACACAGTTGAATATTCGCAAAACTGAGACGGGATAAGATACTTGTATAAAAAAAAACTTTACTATTCTAAAAAATAAGAATAAAAAAAAACATTTAAATTAAAAACAAACATAACTCCCTGAAAGAGTAACTTTTGCGTACAAAAAGTTTTATAGCATTTATATACCAGTCAAAAGCTTTCGCCTATTAATTGGCATACCAAATATGCAATACTCTGTTCTAGAAAACTAGATAACATAGCGCGTGTTCTGGACTGTGTACAAATGACCATTATAATATTCTTTGAGAGAACTCCTGAAACCCGTGATATTTCTTTATTTAGGTTTTCCACGAAACGTGGCGCAACGAAGTTCATAAAATCGCCGCCCCGTAAGCTCGACCGATGCAGCGAGACGAGGTTAGAAGGGGTGAGGGAGACGCGGGACGTCTGCAAAGGGTAGCTCCTAAGCTCCTAGCTCCTAGCTCCTAGCTCCTAGCTTCTAGCTCCTAGCTCCTAGCTCCTAGCTCCTAGCTCCTAGCTCCTAGCTCCTAGCTCCTAGCTTCTAGCTCCTAGCTCCTAGCTCCTAGCTCCTAGCTCCTAGCTCCTAGCTCCTAGCTCCTAGCTCCTAGCTCCTAGCTCCTAGCTCCTAGCTTCTAGCTCCTAGCTCCTAGCTCCTAGCTCCTAGCTTCTAGATGTCATACAACTGGAGAGGACGAAATACAATGGGATAAATTACAGACACGTGTTATGTATATACGAGTATGTTATCTATTCACATTTTATACAGCACCATCGAAAATTTCAGATATTGTAACGATTTTTAACCAATTTCAATTTGACAAACAATTGTTTGAATAT
Source organism: Halesus radiatus (assembly GCA_022606495.2). NCBI lineage: Eukaryota > Metazoa > Arthropoda > Insecta > Trichoptera > Limnephilidae > Halesus > Halesus radiatus. Next base: position 33,192 of record JAHDVE020009821.1, on the reverse strand, counting down.
ACCCAAGTTGACTAAGGAGATTGAATCAATATATTATTTAACATCCTAGGATACACCTACGTACAATTCCATCTATTGAAGAAGTCATTATTTATTCATTTCGCAGGTGATAAATAACGGTGATCAGATAATTCTACACACGTATGAATAAGCACACTATTTTAAAGGTGATAAAAAGTCATTAAAAATACGAAGAAAAAAAAACAAGCCCGAAAACCTAATCTCACCTAACCTAATTAATCTTAATTAAACCTAATTAATCGAAGTATTTTGGAATACGCATCCTCTATTTGGTCTCCTAATTATATAAGTAAGGTATATAAATAATATAATGTAATATTAAGTAATATGATATATAATATAATTATTAAAATAGGTTAAGAATAATATGTATGTATGTAGTTAATTAATATAATATGTATGTAGTTAACGGGGAGAGGGACGTCGGGGAGTTATTATTTATTAATTCAAAATAATAATAGCATTATTACGCAATACGATAAACGTAATTGTATTAAATAGAAAAATATTTATTAAATATTTTATAAATTTACATAGGCTTGGCATTTATCAAAATCCAATCAGAAATATTACTTTTTTCTGACCGTTTCATTGTATGTTTTTTAAAATAGGAATATGATTTTTAAAGTGGAGAAAAGTATGTTTAATAATTTGTCGTTGCGTTTTTGTAAATAAACGTAACCAAAAATTTTTAATCCGCATTACAAAAAAAAAAAGTTGCGTTTACAATACTGTACACTGCTCTAACAATGAAGACATTTTTAATGACACGACTAATCAATAAAAAAAAGTTTTACCATTAATTTCAAGCTGATAATGTGATGATCCCCTTATTAAGTACCAAATCAGCACAGGTGACAATAAGGAGTTAGTTTATACACCTACTAATAATATGTTTTCGACCTTTCACTTCTTTTTCATTCTTATTAAATTTTTTCGAGATAATGTTTGTTGTTATTTGCTGTACTTATTAATTAATATTGCTATGTAAACATTCAAGTATATAAGTTTTGGGCATATTGCCTGTTTTATGTGCTAAAAAAAACCTTTTTTTAACATTAATAAGGTTAGGTTAGATTAGATTTTCCGGGTAGCTTTTTTCGTACTTTTAATGATCACGTGTACAATGTATCACGTATCACTTTTAAAAAGTGTGCCGATTCATAAGTTTGTTCAATTGTCACGGAACCATAAATAACACGATAAAAAAATATATATTCGCCCTTACAGAGTTGATCTCATAAAACACATTTCTCTTTGTGTACTACTGTAAAAGAGCTCCTAAGCGACCAATCGTTGTTTACGTAGATATTGCATAAGAATTTCTTACGCACACAATGACGTGTATAAGTACATGTCATATACGTTGATAAAAATGTAAAAATAGTACAGAATTATTACTGTAGACCACAAACATTACTTTTATTAGCCCTTGGGGTGATTTTTCACAAAAACGGCGCTATACAAGTCATCCAAGTATTATTATTATTTAAGGGTGTGCCTGATTATAATCCAGCGCTACTTTTATATACCTTCACATAAAAAATAAAATAAAAACATGCATCCTGTACAACAGGCCATGTACTCGTAACTATGAAAAAACATTAAACCAACACTGCTCAATTGGAGATCAGAAAAAAGACCACTAAAGACCACAGGTCCAAAATGGCTGATCTAAATCAGAAAAAAAACATTAATCTGTAAGTAAAACGCTGTAGTTTTCCCAACATACCGATGATAAGACAACCGATTCAATCGGATGGATTATGAATTGAAAAAAAATTAAATTAATTAAACCGTAAAGGAAGAAATTGCTAAAATGTATTTCAAAAGCTTTCTAGATGCTCCTCCCTTTCCTTCACAAGACTCTCTTGAAGTTGCTTAGATATCATAGTCCCGCAAAGCACAGTGCCTCGAAGTCTACAGTTGGAAATATAATAAAGAGTTAATCATCCAAACTTCTTCTCTCGCCGAACTGGCCGAACCAATCAAATGGAGGAGAACGACAGAGGCGGGCTTTTCGCAGTGGGACAAATCCGAAATGACCACGGGGGATTGCGAATTGCAAAAATTGCTATTTTGCAGCGACCTCAATTTTATTGCCGGCAATATTATCAAGCTGTTTTAGCTTTGCGTCTAGCTGATACAGATTACTTATTGGCTTAGTAGAATCTGCGAAGAAAATTACTTTGGTACTACAGAATAAGCTCATAGAAAAAAACGACAAATAAAAATGGCACCTTTAAAAAAAGATTAAAAATGGTTTGGTATGTCTTTAGAAAATGTTTGGTGAATGTTAAACCTTATTTTTTGGGGTAAACAGACCACTTGGCTTTTTGGGAAGATTCATTAATCTCATAGTTTACTCATTCTTTAAGCGATTAATTTATTGCTTCTATCCTTTTTGACGTATTCAATTATGTCGGTTATGTTTTATTGCTTCCTTATCCATTTGTTTCTTTCTTGATCGCTTGCATGACACACGGCATGCAGAATCTGGCTAATTTCTGTTTCAGGACCAGTGTCCCATCTGCGAGTACTGTAAGTATGCATTAATTGAAAGCTCGTCTTTTTAAACACAATAATATATCGTTTTCGAAGGCAATTTACGGTCTAAATAATACTGATTTTTTTAATGCTGCTTGTACATTCCGTTGGGACAACAATCTCGTGACAAGGAGCAAAACAAGAGTTTATTTAATTTAGTTAAGCTTTTATTCTTCTACTACAAGTTTTCTTCCTTAACGTGTTTTTGTTCTTCTAATACAATGTTAAAGTTTTCTTCCTTAGCATGTTTTTGGATCTGACTGTGCGGATAAGAACAATAGAAAAGTTTTTTTTTTTAAAAAAGGAAAGGGGGCGTTGGCCAGCGGAAAGAACAGTTGGTCAGTTGGAAAGCGCGAGAAAATTACAGCTAAAAGCTATATCGAGAGAGTGCATTCACAAGGAGAACTCTTGGATATAAAATGCACCTTACCTTCCATTAGGAATGCATTTTACATGGACGACGAATGCTTGGTTTTATACTTGAAGTTTAATACAAATCAAACACCTTTATTGAATAATACTATTAAATTAAACAATTTTATGAATAAAGTAAGCACGAAACTTAAGTATTTTCTTTCAATCATGAAGAGGGAATTACGAATATTAAAATATCGTCGCCGTTATGGTGGTGTCGCCACTATAGATATTAAGGATACCGGGTGAAAATCTGGACTTTATTTGGACCAATTAATCATCTGAAAATGTCCACTTTTTTATATGATTATCGCACAAAAGTCCCAACTGTTCTCAACCGTGAGACCAAAAGCCAGTGAGACGATGGCATTCCCAATTGGGTAATGTTGTGAGGCTGAAAGTATTGGGGAGGGGTAGGACAAGGGGAAGAGAAAGGTGGGGAAATAACTTAATTTACAACGTCAAAATTTATAATTATAATTAAAAAGCATAAAGTTAATTATTAATAATTTAGCAAAATCATTATAAATTTAAAACATAAACCAATCGTGAATTAAATATAAATATTTAACTCTATCACTGCAATTGTTTGTGACCGGTTAATTCAACACACGTATGAATCGGAACACTTTATAAAAGTCATTAAAAGTAAAAAAAATAAATTAAATTGCCCGAAAACCTAATCTAACCCAACCAAATTTTTTTTTTCTTAATTTATACATTGAACAACAACAAAAAAATATTAATTAGGTTAGGTTACATTGGGTTCTCGGGATAGTTTTTTTTTCTTTCTTACTTTTAATAACTTATATCACTTTTAAGAAGTGTGGTGATTCATACGTGTGTTGATTTATCGTGGAACCGGAATTACTGTATCTTTTATTTAGATTTTTCAAGGCGACGAATGCCAAAATCTTGAGAATAATGCTTAACGCATTCTTTTTTATAGAATTTCCCATATGTAACGCTTTATAAAAACTCCATAAAATAAAATAAAAACTTTGAATAAACACAAATGAAAGTACATATATTGAAAACCACAGAATAACAATAAAAATTCATCTATGCGTCTTTAGTTAGGTACTCTTATGGCGACCTGCAAAGTTAACCGTGTCAAGCTGTACCCAGTTTACTTAACATTAATAATAAAACAACAGCAATACGGGCAAAACGCAAACAACAGTCTCAAAGATAATGGGAGAAGTATGCAAGAGAAATTTTATCATCTAAAAACTTTACTAACTTTTCGACCTTACAAATTTATTAACTGTTATCGGATGGAACGATAATTCAACAAAAAAATTAATTCAGCAAGTTGAAAATCCCGGCCTCGGTGGTAAAATAAAAATGCAAAATGCATCGGAACTACGAAAGGGGGATTCCAATCACAATACTCGAGCGTGATGCTCTTCCAGTACTTGGAGAGACGAAGAATAAAACGTAATGAAGCATTCCAAAGAAAGGAGAGTCTCGCCGTAGCCTAAACACGTAGAAAATTTGGACAAAAAATCACTGCACGCTAAATATAAACTGGAATTTCCACGGAGTTTTTTTATGGCATTTTAATACGATCGTAAGTAAGCTACGTATGTTTTGATTTAAGGTTAAACGAAGCGTGATACGTGCTCACAGATGGCGCTAACGAAAATACATCAGAAAAAAAAACACTTTTAGCACTTTATGCTTTTAAATATTGAGATGAATTCTTTGTTGGCGGGTGTACGTAAATACGGAATATGAAAAGGAATAAATTGTTATTGTAAGTTTGAAGCTTAAGTCCCTCGAGAAACTTATACAAATACTGTATGTGTTAGTTTTAGAATAGTAAGTTTCTTCAAGGACTTGAGTTTTAAATCTACGGAACAATTTATTCAATTTCATTTCCCATCTTAAATATATATATAGTATAATACTTTATAATAATAATAATAATTGAATTACTTCTATAGCGCCATTTTCGTGGGAAAATCACCTCTACTGTGAATTTATTATAAGATTTTGAATGACAAGCACCCGTTACTCAAACTACTAAAAGTAGTTTATCGGGATTTTTTTTGCCTTATATTTTGTAAAATTTCTTAAAGTTGATAAAAGTCTTTATTTGGTTCCCCTTTCTTAGGGTATGCTGCCAACTTTTCAGCCGTTATGGACTGCACGCCACCGGTAAACAGGTACTCACTTACATGCGAAGTGTTTTTTTTACACATCCAATAAAAGCAAAATAAAATTACGTTTGCACGGATATATTTCGGAATTAAATATTATTCAGATTGTTGGCGGTTCGCAGTCGGTAGCGAGCGCCATAACGCGGAATAACTCGGAGAAATAAATATAAGAGAAGCAAGTATTTCCGTTACGATGTTTTGCCAAATATTTATTAGGTCGCGTGACGAACGACTTTTACTACGGCGATATTTTGTGTTTCATGACATAATATTATTTACTAGATGCTACGTGAGGTTAGCTGAAATAGGTGGAAGCTACTGTTGGTGTACGGTGTCTGGAAATTTGATGGTATTTCTAGAAAAAAAAAACTGAACGCCACATTCTAAAGCCTAAACTGTCAAAATTATTGCTTCGAGTGAGTATGACTTGAGTAAAAGACTTTTAATATTAATCAATTTTATTTATTCACATGGCAGAACAGACGTGTTGGCTCAGCATAGCATGACACGAGGTATGGTGCTGCTAAATAAAATATCTCTTGATATATTCAACATAAACCTTGAAGGTTTCAAGAGTCATGCAAATGTCTCTTAGGGGAACGGCTGCGCTGCCTGTTTCATACATAACTTAATTTTGGTATTGAGGCCAAAATACCCATCGAAACTGAAATCTTTTTAAAATTAAATATTTAGTTAATATCTAGTACGGATGAGAAGTATTTTATTTATTTTTGTTTTACATTGTGAAATATGGGCCATTCAAGGAATTGATTATTCGCGATTTTAGAGGCACCTTTTAACAATTATTTGGGGTCTAACGGTGATTTATTTACAATTCTAAAATTAAGTTTTGGATGAAACGGGCTGCGCAGCCTTAATTCAGATCATTTTAGACTTGGGCTTAACACTCGACTTGACTTAACTTTACATTGTGTTGAAATAACACATTACTGTATTTGTATCGCTGTTCGTGTATATGGTGAATGGTACGTCCATTTACAATGCACATGAAGAGTAATAGTGACATGATAATGTCTTTTGATTTATATTTTTAGGCTTAAGAACTTTATACATTACAAAACAGGCCACTTGTATACATTACTGTATTTTTTACAGCTCGTGTGAATATTAAAAAGGCGCAGTCTGTTATATACAAAAAAAAAGAATAAAATTAAAATAATAAAAAATACAAAAGAACATCCAGGTGTGAAAACAATCATGAATGAGAAGAAAAAAAAATCTATGGTTGTGGGCCCTATGACAATTGGTTATGTCTGAACTGAATCTCTCCGCTCTGACACAAAATATGTCGATGAAAGAAGCGATTCTGTTCAGGAACAACACACCCCATCCCACCGGCAGAACCATTGGGAGGTAGATACAATCCGGAGAGTCCAGAACATAAATTATAAAAGAGTAGGAACGTAGTATTGTTCAATGAAATGAGACACACATGTTCAAATGTAAAAATAAAGTAATCCAACTAGATATACACTTAATATTTTAGCCGCGGGTGTCCGGGCACACTGTACATTGGAATGTCTACTACTTTTTACCGAAGCAAAACATAGCGGTGTGTATAAGAAAATAAAAGTAATACTGCCTTTCAAATGAGCCGCGAAATTTATTCCACGTAAATCTGTCAACGTGCTTTTTTTACCAGCGATTTCACCCCCAACGAAATTTTTCCAATAAAATACCCTAGGCAAATAAATACCTATGAAATTGAATGCCTTAAAGTTAAAGAAACGGGTCACGTGACCCGTAAAGCTAGTAAAGGAGGTTAACACACCGATAAGGCACCAACCAACTCTGACAGAATTTATTACAAACAGAACATTATAAGTTATTTCATCCACATGACAACCAGAATCATTAGGGAATTATTGAACCACAAGTATACAAAATCCTTTGTTTAAACGTTGAAACATTAGAATAAAAAGTTATATATTGCCACCTGACTGAATATAAAAATTCTACAGGACTGGTTCAGTCTCGCACGCTATTTAATGAATAACATTAATTTACATAAAAAAATAAATTGGAGGCCGACAGATTTACACCCAAAATCCACCCTTTTTCTGTAGAACTCAAAAACAAATATCGTAAAGAATTGAAATAGATATTGACAAATTGCCACAACAACAAAAGTTGGTGAAAAACTGTGAATAATAATCAATTCAATGCGCGCCGTCCTATGCTGACTATTTACAGAATTTATATTATCTAACGCTAAGAGAATGATATAATACAATAACGGGTCATCTAGAGTGGGAGCATTTAAATTATAGAGGTCAGAGAGCGGCTACTTTCGCCAACAGAGGGGAACATCTTCATATTATAATTTTTTTATTAAAAAAAAATACATCTTATAAAAAAAAACACATAATGCAAAAACTACCGATATACTACTTTTGTCTAACGGGAGCTTGTTATTGACAACTCAAAATTTACAGTTAATGTTACAAAATATTTCTACAAATTTTTTTTTTTAAATTAAAAACATAAACAACAACAATAAATCTATATATATATATATATATATATATATGTATATAAATCAATGTAAGTTTGTTTGTTTGTCCTCGATTTTCTCGAAAATTACTCTACCGGTTTCGCTGAAAATAGTACAGTTTGTTTTTATTAGTGCCGGGAAGGTTTAGAAAGAAGTTTGAATGAAATCCAATATGTAAAACTGTTGCTATAATGTTTTGAAATTAGTATGAAAAATATTGCACCCGCCATGTTTTATTTAGGTTAACCCATAGATAACTGTGGCTAACACTCTGGTTAGCCACAGATTGCATATTCAAAAGAAGGTTTTTTTTGGGTAGAATATTTTCAAAATGGAAAACACGAGTAGGTACCTACTTAAGAATTTATGATTTAGATATATTTTGAAAAAATAACCGTTTGGAATGAAATAAAATATTCAAATGAACGTTTCTTTATTTTGGAGTTACTTTTGCTGTCAAATCAATTATGGCACCCTAATGACAAGTGAAAAATCCCGAGCAAGGCCGGGTACACATCAGCTAGTAACACAAAAAATGATATTTCCTAAACAAACTAACTAACTAACCATCACGCCGTTTAGCCGCAGGGGTAGGCAGAGAGGACGGACCGCCAAACAACTCGATCTTGGCATACACCTCTTGCTTCATTCATACAACGCCTCATACATTCTTTTCTGTTATTCCGACTTCTGACATGGCCCGACTCGAGTATTTGATTCACTTGATCGTGCCATGTCTTCCTCGGGCGTCCCCCGCTTTTTCTTCCATTCAAATTCGCGTCATATATTCTCCTTACACTCCTTTCTTCGTTCATCCGCTCTACATGCCCAAACCATCTAAGCGTCCCTTTCTTAATCTTGCTCACTACGCTTACGTCAGCCTTATTTTCAATATATTCATTAACTATTTAGTTTTAATAGAGTTTTTTTATTACAGCGGGTAACATATTTAAACAGCCAGGAACCGTGTTATCTGAAGATCTTTGTCCGTATTTTTTTTGTATGCTTAGGAACCATTTATTCTTCATTAAAATTGAGACGAGTATTGTAAGTGTGCTCTAGTCTATTTGTATTATATATATAGGGTTATTAATGTGCAAACATATAATTTTGTACCACAAAACTGATTTTACTGAAAGAATTTTGAGTTCTGATAAAAGTATGGGGTATTATGCCTTTGTTCGTATAAACTTTTACGAGCTAATAATTTAACTAATGAATTTTGCACTAATTATTTTTGGTTATGTTATGTTATGACTTAATATCGGCAATCCCTCGTCCGATGTAAACTGTGGAATAAAATGAACCCATGTATTATAACTAGAATACAGCTGAGCTCGGTTGTAACCTCTCTCTTTCACATAAACAATGCATGTTGTAGAAAGAGAGGTCACAACGGACCGCTCAGCAGGAAGACAAATAGTTGCATGTATTCCACCTAGATAGGCCTCACGTCCTCACTGTGTCAGGGATAGTAAATCAATTTATACTAGGCAAAAAAAAATTGTTGCAAGATTATTTAAATATAGACGATACAATTATTATACCAATCAGCGACCCGGGAAGGATTACTCCTGTCCCGGAGCGATCGGCACACCGGGAGGCACTGGCATAATTGGAATACCTGATCTGAGGATGGAAAGGTGGTTGAAGTTTAATCAGCCGGTGTAACATACACAGCAACCTTGTAGCTAATGTAGAAATGTATCAAGGAATGGACTGAACATGAAATTATTCCATGTATTTTTTTCTCCTCATTCCTTCGTGTTGGAATGGCACTATGATCACAGAATTTTAAACCGTATTTTTCAGTTTAACGACTTCGTCTATGAATGTTAGTATGAATCAGTGGCGGCTTCGTCTAAAGTGCGTTTGTGCAGTGAACTCCCGTAAAAAAGATAAGAAACTAAGACAAACTTACACCATAATTTTATCACACTTTAACACTTAAATGCTCCTTAATACTTATATTACTTTACTTTAGAGTTTATCTAAAGAGACTGACGAATGTCAATACATTATCTTGTTAATTTTGTCTGGGGTGAGAATGCTTCTTAACTAATGAACTAATGAATGTGTGACTTAATAATAACAATAAAAAGAAAGTACGCGGAGAGCTAATGTAGAGAACTGCAGAGAAGTTATGAAAATAATGAATTATAAATAATATTAAATGAAATAATCAAACTATGTTTTAACCACTTTTTTATTTTTAATGCCGACAGGTTTCGGATCAACCTTAATATCATGAGGGCAAAATATATACTAAACAATATTACAAAATTATGGCAGAACATACATATTCTTGGACTTAGAGTTAGGATTAGTAAAGAGTGGGGGAAGAGATAGAGATTAAGGGAGGGATGATAAGGGAGGGATGAGGGATGATATTATCATTATCTACTTATTATTACTTACTTACTACTATTTACTTCTTCTTACTTACTACTATTTACTTCTTTTTTCTTATTACTACTTATTACTATTTACTTATAATTATATATTTTTACCTACATTTTATTATTTTTTATCTACTTATTATTTTTTATCTACTTATTATTATTTACCTATTTTTATTTAAATATTATTTACCTATTTTTATCATTATTATGTTATTATTATATACCTATTAATATTTACATAATATTTAATGTGTATTATTATATGCTTATTAATATTGACTTATTATTATTATTTACCTATTATTATTACTTAACAATTATAATCTAAATTTTAATTTTTATTGTATATCTACTACTAATATTTACTTATTAATATTTACCATCATTTACTTATTAATATTTACTACTCTTTATTCATGTATTATTATTTACTTTTTAGTACTTACTGATCATTATTAAATTGTAAAGCCGCTCATCTCAACACAGGCCTGTCCTAGGGAGATGAGTGTCTAATGTTTTTGTTGTCATATTTAAATTTAATGAAATTAAATTAAATTAAAGATGAAAGGAAATATTTTTAAAATGGGGCTGAAAGACAGGTTTTTTTATTGTCAATAATACTCATTATTATAAGGATTTTTTTTAAATTTCTAAGGTTTTCTAAATTATCTAAACGTTTACCTTTACTGTTAATGTGAAGAATATTGATCCTCGTATCAAAACTATGATTGTTTGAAATAATATCATTGGCGATTTTCCGAATTCGCCCTCAAATATAACCACAAAAGCTTCATAGAATAATATAAATAATATTACTAGGAAACGCAATATTAAATTGGAGCGATAAATAAATGGTTACATACTAGTTTGAGTAAATTGTGCAACCACCATTTTGACAATATTCGGGTCTACCTAATAAAATATTCATCTACTTTTTATAAAACAGACTAATCGGTATCGGGTAATTTGCGGCAGTAAGGTTCGGTCTCCAGTATTCCATATCGATGGTAAGCAAAAATTGAAATTCAGGCATTGTCCTGCGGGAATTAAACCATAAATATGGATTCGGGAAATTGATACACTGCATCAAATTATTACAAATAATAATACAATGGGAAATGCAATAATTGACGATTTTCGCACGGAGTTGAAACAATTCCAAGGGGTAAAAGCCGTCAAAATACGAGTATATTCAAACGAAGTATCACCGGACTAGTAAATACTCGTATGCAACTTATTATTGGGTCATTCTGTAGAGTTGTGACCTCGAATAACGATGGCTATAGGTTTAGAAAATTCGTAACACGTTAAGAAATATTTCAATATTTAAAAATAAATATACATAATAAATACATTTCGTCCTTTAGAAGGGTGCTCTACTAAAAAAAATGTATACCTATTTACTAAAAAAAACTAAAGTGAAAACAAATCTAACTATTCTTATACTGGAATCATGCGATTACTATAAATTAACAACCGCCTATTATTGTTTTCCTCTAATGGGCAGTGGCGTGCATTGCTCTATGACCAAAGGTAGGCTGTGTGTAGTTTTTCAAGTTCGGGTACGAATTGTGCACGGAATATTTTCCAACCTTTTATTTTTTTATGTGAGTACTGCACAATTGTCCCAACTGCTCCCAACAGTCTGGAGCCAGTGAGACTATGGCGCCCCAATTGGGGTATGTTGTGAGACTGGAGGTAATGGGGGGGATGGGGAAGAGGAAATTGGTGAAGTACCTGGCTATCCAGATCTGGTCACCAAACACGGCTAAAGCCGTTTCCAGCAACGTTTCTATTCTGAATGGTGGTCTACCACACTGGAACGTGCTGCAAATATACTATATAGTATTTTAATTGAATATATTGTGAAATAACAAAAATAAATTTTACTTGTGCAGGCCAGGATTTGAATCCGCGACCTCCGGATTCATAGTCGACGATCGTAACCACTCAACCAGGGACTGAATAAATTAGCGTACAAGTTCCTTACCAAATTCATTTTGATTAGAAATCTGTGGCCCTTTAAAATTGTCGGTTCGTTTTTATTAGAGTAAGCACAGCTATTCAGCCTTTGTGGACTGAACGCCACCGCTAATGAGATATAGTTAGAGGGAGCATAGCTTTGTTTGGCAGTTGGATAGGTCGTGTTCGATCTCCTCTCCACAGAGGGTAACCGACTTACCCCCTTTTCAAAACTACTTAGTGAAAAGGTCTGTACTATAAATCTCTAACCCCAAGAAGCATTTAAATTAAACATTCATAAAAATAATATCAAATTTTTGTGTTTGAAGTTATTGCCCAAATTAAAGTAACTATGCATATATTAAATGTATTCTATATACATATTAATACAATTCATGAAGATATTTCCATCATGAGATATGGAGATTAGAAATACCAATTTAAAAGAAGAAAAAAAGAAAAAACTAACCATCAAGGATAGGCAGATGCGATGTACCTCCAAACAACTCGGTCTTGGCATACACTTCTTGCTTCATTCACATTCATAGATCGTATCATACATACACTTCTGTTATTCTAACTTTTGATTGCCCAACTCAAGTATTTGCTTCACTTGATAGTGCTATGTCTTCCTCGGGCATACCTGGCTGCTTCTTCCATTCACATTCGCGTCATATATACACTCCTTTCTTCGATCATCCGCTTTATATGCCCAAACCATCTAAGCGTCCATTTCTTATTCTTACTCATTATGCTCACATCAGTCTTGCATTATTTGTGAATCTCAAAAATGTTCACACCGTCATACACAGTTTTATCACACAGACGTCTTAGGGATCTCATTTCCACAGCATTCAGTCTACTTTCATCATTCCTCTACCAGTTTCATGGCTCACGTCCATACATCAGGGTTGGTATCTAGCTTTGCTTGTTTGGACAGAAAAATAGTAAAGGCAATAAAAGACGATCCAACATTGAACGCCATACTAATGGATCCTTAGAGGTATTCACCGTTACCATTATTCACTGGGACAGCGAACATTTCTAAAATTGCTGGCGGCTGTCTGCTAAGAGCTGTAGGGCGGGGGCTACTGTACTGGGTCACACTACCCTCCGAGTAGTGTGACCCAGTTGAAGCGGTGTGGCAGAAAAAATCAATTAATACACCTCCCAACCGCTCCTGCATCCCGGGTGTTCCCAAACATCCATATAATTACAATGGGAAGAAGACGAGCGGCCATTGCATTTTAAATTAGGTGTTTCAAACATTTGTGATGTCTGTCAAAATCGTCGATCGGTGCCATTTTGGACATTTGGACGGTCCCCGCTAAACGCCGTTCCTCAGTCCGTTGCAGCATTTGTTCAAAACTCAAGTTTATCTATATATTTAGGTTGCGTTGTGTTACCCATATCCCTGTCCCTGTCCCTGTCCCTGTCCCTGTCCCTGCCCCTGCCCCTGCCCCTGCCCCTGCCCCTGCCCCTGCCCCTGCCCCTGCCCCTGCCCTTGCCCCTGCCCCTGCCCCTGCCCCTGCCCCTACCCCTTCCCCTGCCCCTGTCCCTACCCCTACCTCTACCCCTGCACCTACCCCTGCCCCTACCCCTCTACCCCTCTGCCCCTGCCCCTCTGCAATGTCCCTGCCCCTGCCCCTGCCTCTACCGAGTAATTTTCCTCTTATTCTGAACATCAAATGTGCAAGTACGTACCAAAATTCTGTTTTAAGTCGAAGCTACCAGTGAATTCACTACTTCGATTAATCTATACTACGAATCGGTTTACACTATGAAAACCAAAAAGAATGTTTTGGATAAATTGAACATTTTCCTAGAAATTCCCGTGATAAGATTTAAAATAAATTTCTTTATTACGTTTCATAAAAAGCGTAAACTACGAATTTTTTTTATTTTTCAATAGAAAATGATGAACGCATGTAGGAAACAAGTTTAAAAAAATACTGCTTTATAGCTACGATTATTTGCGAAAGATTCCCTTTATTACTTTTTTCTTAACTTTTTTCTAATTCTTCATAAAATAAACGAAAACACGCTTTTTGCGCTTAAAACATTTCTAGAGTCCGCTTGCCAAGCGAATTATATGGTTATTACCTATATTCGTAGTGACATAAGACACACAGCTCGTAGCAAATATTTTTGGCCGGTATATTCCTCTTAAGGAGTGGGAAATGGGGATGGGGGTGATTTCTCGGAAGCTCGTGTAGACAGTCCTCTAGTTTTGAAGGTCAAGTGTGCTAAGTTTCATCAAGTTCGGAATAAAACTGTAGATTTGTATTAAAAATAAACACACATATAGACACTCTTTTTTATATAAGAAGTATGTTGGGAAGTACTTGATTATTCAGATCTAGTCACTAAACACGGCTAATGCCGTTTATCGTAGTGTGTAATAACGTATCGAATGGTGGTATTTCACCAGGGCGATACTGAGAATCTCTACCACTGGCATGATCAAAGAGGCATAAGACCCGTGAGGCCATCGGAAGTGATAAAGTCAGTTCTCCTTTGCGATTAATTATTACACATTTTTTAATGAAATATTGAACTCGAAGACTATCTTATTGATTTTGTGTACGATAATAATAAAATTATAGATCGTCGATTTCGATAAAATAAAACGTGGAGTCGTGTTGAAACACTTTAAAAGAAAGCAAATATACAAAAAAAAAACATTTTAAAATCGAAAAAGCCGGAGGGAGGAGATGATGGCAGATAACAAAGTTTCGGTGCCAGGAGATGTCGAGAAGAGGGGATCATTGAAAGTTTGAACCAATAATTAAATAAACGATCCGGGCAGTTAAAGTAAGAAGTGGGTTAAAGAGAAGCCATATTGCTAACACGCCAGCCTCGGTGACATCAACTTACTCTGGGAGTCTGCCAATTTGTTAGGGGTAGCTTTTCCACCGCTCATCCTCATCCGGGAAATAATACAGAGAACGTATCGGATTACGACAATGACGCTAATTGAGATCATAAGAAAATATTCAAAATAACGAATTATTCACTAGGCGGTATATTCAACTCGAGGAGATGCACTAAGGTCTATTCACATCTATCAGCACCGCGCAGTGCAAAACAGTACAGACCAGGAACGACACAGACACGAGAATTCGCATTACACCATGCAGCACAGCGGACGCGAGTACTAATGTCAACTTAGAGTTAGCGTCCATTACAACATATTGGGAGGGTTTTATAATCCTATTCCCATATTTATTACTATTTTATAATCCATGTTCCCTGACCAATTCAATACATTTTTCGTCGTTCATCTTCTTAGTTATAGCAATATCTGCGTATATTGACGTCAACTGACGGTGACACCAGGATGATGGTGCTAACGACAATTGGTTCATACGAGTACTAACTGCGCCGGCGAAGACTTCACCAGTAGATACCGTCAAAATATTCTAGCCGACAATCTTTACCGGTCCTGGCCCGTGCATGTGCGTTTATGTTAGGCCTACGTACGCTGTAACATGAATGTGTTCATAACTAATGTAAGCAACCAATGTTGTCGTGTCTACACTGTGCTCTTCTGCACTGTGCGGTGATCGTAGATGTGAACAGACCTTTAAACGGCGAACTAACTGTGATATTCGTAGGTTCTTGATGAGAGAGAGTGATGCAGTTATAGCGTTTATGGAGAGCCAAAGAACAAGAGAGGACGAACTGACCACCCACATTCCTTTATAGACTGCAAGCATACCTTCTCGCTTGCACGCATCTATCTATTATACTCGTACACATTACTCCTAGCTAAGATGTTCAAGATAACAATTACAAATAATCTCGCGACAAACTTCCCCCAAGCGACAATAATTGTATTATGGTACTTGGATGATTAAACCGGGTCTTCTTTTTCGTTCTATCGAGTAGCAGATCAAGAATTTTAGGGTTTAAAATATACACCTCCGTCTTACGACAGTTAGAAAGCCCATCATATTAAAACATATTGTTAAAAGTAAATTAAAAGGTACGAGTTACGTTTAAGATTGAACAATTAAAAAAATTGCCCTAAACATCATTTTGTATTCTGGTAACTCAAGCAATACTACAAATTATTTATCTGTAAATTCTATACGTTTAATGAAGAAAATGTCTAAAGTTTCCTGTGACAAAAATCCTCAAACTGTAATCTTTAAATTCTATGAAATAAATGCCTTTTTTTGTAACAGGATACTGTCTTAATGAAAGACAAGTCATAGGAATGTCTTAGGGAACATGCTGCTTGCAATGTATAAACATATTGATGTTTGAAAACCAGTGAAGGCATTTTCGAACGTTTTACCTAAAATTCCGGTACGTATTTAATATAAAACTTAAAAGCTTACGGTGTAAGAACTTTTTCACTGGAAACCTTATACATTTTCCTAACTACCTGTATAGAATTTGCAGATAAATCATTCGTAGTATTTCTTGTGTTAGCAGACTATAAAGTGTGTATTTTTGAGTGCTGACCTTTAAAGGTATGAGTTATTATGGTAGGTAAGATATTTAAGTTAAAGCTGCTGTGGTTGTTTTTGTTGACATGACTGTTGTATCGCCTTCCCAAGGTGTTAAACTACGGTGACGGCACAAGGCTACAATTTATTGACAAACTGTAAATTATATGAATAATTGTAGATAAACGTAGTCGTATTATTTTATATATCGATCAACATTTGATCAATAAAAAAAAAACATTTCTAACGCTTAATAAAAAACAGATGTGTGTAAAATTATAAAATCCATATTAAAATTCACATATATAATCATCCAACAATGAAAACACAAAGTATACCTATAATATTCCGCATTACTTTCCATCTGAAGAAATTCGGCCCACGTCAATTAAGTTTGTCAGTTAGAATTAAACGAATGGGATAAACTAGATTGAAAATTATTGTGAACGTTTGACACCTACACGATATGGCTCAGTGATCATGGTCGCTGTACCCATTACCCATCATCCGATATGCATGACTCTAAACTGGCTAATTGACGTCAACAACTCTGCGGAACTACGAGTCTAGCGCTAACTTCGGTACTGTGAGCATCGTTCGCCTCATTGGGATCGGTTTACTTGTTTCAATTTAATAATGTACCGATATCTAAATAAATAATATAAAGTGATCATTAGTAAATGGATATGATTAAAGGTTTTCATGGCAAATTGAATAGCGTTTTTAACTTTTGGAGTATTAAGTCGTTTAACGCTTTTCTATCCTTATTGAGTCAACGTTTTTTGGACAGCATTCCATCATCAATTTTCGTTTAAAACAGAGTCGTTTTAACCTTTATATAGAATTCAAATATGAAAATTTTATAAAATCGCTTCTCAAAAACTTTCATTCATTCCCTAACAAATGTCTATATTATTTTTGCGCAATGGACTATTTCAGAAGAAAGATAAACAATTTAGTCCCAGACGAAGATGAGGAAAACAAATGCAGAATCTGTACGCCGAACTTGAAATTGACAGATTCAATCTAAGTAGCTCAAGTAAAGGGTGACTGGACTGGTGAAGATTGAAGTACAATTTTAAAAATACTGAACAATGACGTTATAACCGAGTTGTCGTTCAAAACACAGTCGTTGTAATAGAGATTAACTACTGCACCTGATAAAATCGCGAAATTGATGAAATCGCATCTTAATCAATAAGTATGTTAAAACATTTCTATTTTACTTTTATGCACCGAAAACAAGAAGTTAGATTGAAACAATGAAGGAAGAATACTGAAAAGTGACATATTTGACATAATGACCGAGTAATCGTTCAAAGCACAGTCGCCGTAACGGAGATTTATTGCATCTAACTAAAATACGCAAATCTGATGTACAAATATTTGCAACAAATAAGATAAGTTAAATCGCCCCCCTTTTAATAATAATAATAATAATGTTTTTATTTAATTTCTAATACAATTACAAACATGTTATATTTAATACGTAAGAGAAATTACAGGTACTTATTTAATATTTGTAATGTATAGCTCGTATGTATCGAAAACAGGATGGGAACTTAATTAAGGGGAACGGCTGCGGTGCCTGTTTCATACAAAACTCAATTTTGGATTGGAGGCCAAAATACCGTTTGGCCATCCAAACGGAATGATATATATTTTTAATTAAAGGTTTAGTAAATATCTAGTAGGGATGAGAAGTATTTTTTATTTATTTTTGTTTTAATTTTTTAAGTATATCCAATGAAAAATAAATCAATTTTCATAATTTTAGAGGCAGCTTAGAAAATTATTTGCGGCTTTATCGTACTTTTAAAAAATATATATCACATTTTCTATGTAAGTATGATTACATAAATAAAAATATAAAAATCAAACATTTAAAAAAAAGGTTTTTTCGGGTCGATATTTTAAATTCTGTATGGCTTTGTGTTCCACCGTAAATTGGTCGTTTTTAATTTAATTTAAAGTCCACCATAATACTTATTTTAATATTTTAAAAATAAAATTAATTTTATATTTCATTATATTTTCAAAGCAGATGGGTTAAAACTTTTTTTTAAATCACCGTTAGCCCCTAAACAATTGTTAAAGACGCCTCTAAAATCGTGAAAAATCAATTCCTTTAATGGCCGATATTTCATAAGGTAAAACAAAAATAAATAAAATACTTCTCATCCGTACTAGATATTAACTAAACCTTAAATTAAAAAAAAACAGAGTGTTCAGTTTGGATGGGTATTTTGGCCTCCAATCCAAAATTCAGTTTTGTATGAAATAGGCACCGCAGCCGTTCCCCTTAACACGCGCAGGTGGACAAACATTAAGGCGATGCAATGGAAAGTAACGCAAAATCGTGTGTTTTCGGTTTGAGAATTTGTTGGCCTAGAAATATCATAGGTTATTGAATTAAATACTGCAAGTAGATCACACCTTGGTCTTTCATTTAACCGTACACTTTTTAGGTATGTCTTTTTATAAGTTTAAAAAAAAAATAAAGTATGAGACATTAAAAAAATGTTTAAAGCGCAAAATCTCCTACTTATCAACACCTTTTCCCATATTTTCGTATTTCTCATTGTGGTAAATGAAGTTGTTTAGAATATGACCGTAAAACATTTGAATAATTAGGTCTGATCATTACAGAATTGAATAAAACACGCATTTTGGTGATGTTTTTTTTGCTGAAATCGAAACATGCGGCCGATGTACAGCGGGATTTTCAACCTTGTCGCCACCTGCATAAGGAGCGCGTGATTTCGTTAAAATTTTAGCCGGTGGATGGCCTTAAAGAGGGGTGCCATGCGCCCATAAAGCCATTACCATCTTCTGGAAGATGCAGCCGTCCAATTTAATTTCTTAATCCTGACCTTATTTTTAGAGTGCTTACGTAAACAGGGGAGCAGGGGTCAGGTCAGGCGAGGAGGCGAACTTACCTGGAACAAGAGAACACGACAATTAGGAGGACGGAATTATAAATAAATCATCAATGAATTAATGAAATCAGTCATTAATTGAGAATAGGACAATATAGGAATAATTCCACATACTTATATACCAGTTACCTATATACCAGTGACGTGCATTGCTCCTTGACGAAGAATAGACTGGCTTTTCAAGTGTTGATGATTAATATTCACTACATCATAATGTATAAAGGATAAGGCGCTCAAGGTCAATTGCAACAAAAATAAAGTAAAATTGCCAAAGCATAAGCAACTTCTTGCGGTAGAACGATCATGAAATAAGAGATATCTGAAATTTATGGAAAAATTACTATTTTTCTTCAGAAATCTGGAAAACAAAAGGTAGACACAGCTTTACAGGCTTTACGGGCTGCACTCCATATTATACAAGATTATTGGCATTCACATTTTTTTCTCATCTCCTTATAATTTACGATATTAAAATTCTTTTAATTTCTACCCCGAGGAACAGGCTCAGCCTAGTAAAATAGTTAATACCAAATCTTCATATTTTTATTTATTATTTTTTTATTTACATATATATATATATATACTCGTACAGTATACATTGGTATTAGATAATCATTTCTAAATGTATTTTCTTATATTTACTGTAAAATGTACTAAACACTATATGTAATTATGAATTTTTTGGTTCATAATAAAAATAAAAAATAAAACTTTACGAGTAATATCGAAAAACGCTAAGGTTTAAGAATCAATAGTTGACATTTGTTTCGTTTCACGGTTTTTGTAATACAATGCCAAAATTGAAAGTCTCGTGTTTATTTAATATAATAATTTTCCAATCCATACCATTCAAAATAAATACGACAAATTAAATTAATTATTTCGATTCGAGTAACCGTATAAAGCTAAAAGCTACAAGATTGAAAAGACGTGGCGAATTGAATCAAGAATAAAGATTTAATCTCTATTCAATAAAGTTTATAATTTCTTCG
Source organism: Halesus radiatus (assembly GCA_022606495.2). Taxonomy (NCBI): domain Eukaryota; kingdom Metazoa; phylum Arthropoda; class Insecta; order Trichoptera; family Limnephilidae; genus Halesus; species Halesus radiatus. The sequence continues at coordinate 12,778 of JAHDVE020009821.1, read as the reverse complement.
AACAATTGATATTCACTTCGTGGCGTCATTATTAATAAATGAATTTAAAAATACACTTGGTATTCACCACTTTATAAATATACTCGTACATCGATATCTACATGTTTCGAAAGCGATGCTTTCATCGTCAGGAATATATGAATACTAAAAAATAATTTCAAGTATTGACAAATGATAAAAATAAGAACACAATAATATAATAGACAAATTATAAACATAAATAAAAATTGATTAAAGTGGGTAAGTAATAAATTTATATAAGGAATTAAAAAAGAAATTATTTTTATTATTAATATTAATATGAAAATAAATTCAAGAAAGTTATTTTTAAAAATATATTTGATTATAAATTAAATTTAATTCACTATTAACGCTTTTTCTGATTTCTAAAATTTCAAATTTATGTAATTGTAAACCGGTTGTATTTGTATGTAAAAATTTTAAACCTTTATTTATATCAAATGAATGATTGGTTTCTAAAATACGATTATCAACAATTCAGAATAGTTGTTATTATTTAAACACCTTAGGAGTTCCTAAACTCTAATACTGAAATTTCTACAAGTCTTTCCAATGAAAATATAGTTGCAATCGTTACGAATTAATTTATATACCGCCGATTTTTTTAAAAATATTATCTGTATCTTTGTTATTTAATTTATTTTTATTTAAATTTATTATTTGTATAAAAAGCTGATTTGGGATGCTTTCAATTATTAATTTTGAGGTATTATTATTTAAAAACAATATTTTTCTCCACTGTTTACTAACATCAGTTATTTGTGGATATACATAAGATTTAATAATTTTTTTCTTAAACTTTTAGTTTAATATATTATCTATTAATTTAGTACTATAATCGTTATTTATTGCAATCTCTTTAATTTTATTTAATTCTTTGTTAAAACTAATCTACTGAGCATGGAATGAAAAACTGATATTTTTGAGGAAAAGGATGATTAGAAGTATTATGTACGAGTATAACGATGTCCGTATAAGTATCTTTACGTTATATATTAAATTCAAATTTATTATTAACAATAGTCTAAGTCTAAGAAATGAAGAAATTAACTATTAGTCTATTTAAGTCAATAGTCAATAGTCTAATGCAATAGTCTATTTAAGTCTAAGAAAGTAATGCTAAAATTTTGTCCTATTTCTATGGTTAATTTTATTTTTTTATGGATTTTATAAAGATTAATTGAATAAAGAGTCAAGTTTTTGAAAAATTAAATCTACCTAGAAATTCCAGATTGTAAAAGCTGCGCAAATATCAGGACAGAGCTCGCCATTCCATAGTTTTTGTTGCTTGCTTCAGACAAACAGATATCTCCTTCATATTTGTGGATATCGTTATAAGTATATAAGTGCTACTATTGTATTAAGATTCTATTACCAATAAAACTGTACTACTGTTTTAGTATTGCTCAACTTGTTTGATACTCGCTGATATTTCGATATAATTTTTTAAAATACTATTTAATTATTATTGTGTAACTGGAGTCAGTCTAAAACAAAACTGTTCTACTGTTTTCAAATTTGAAAAAAAAGTTCAACTTGTGAAGATTGATCACATGCATGTACATTTGTTCTATCATTGCGCTACTAGCTGTATGATTATTTTCATTTATTGCTGTATCACATATTATTGTATGAAAATAACATTATACATTAAAAATAAATGAAATAAGATACCCTTCATTTCCGGCGACAGTCGAGATCTGTCGTACTCCCTCCCTCCCTCAATTGGCAGTTGGCAGGTCAAGCAAGCTAGGTTAAATTGTCAAGTGACAATATTAAAAGACTGATTATCAATATCCATAAGCGGGAAAGAATTAAGAACATACTTGCATTTTCCCGTTGAGATAACGAGAAATAAGATATTGTTTCCCTCCATTGCGCATTGGCACGCCCAAACAAAAAAGAGTTTAACTAATGGGTACTGGCATTTTCCATGCACACATATTTAATTTTTCGTACTTTCCCGTCATTGGCGGGTCAGATTTGGTTAGGTTGGGTTCGGTTAGGTTAGGTTTGGTTATATCTGTAATAAAAGCACGCGAGTGACAATATTAAAAGAGTGACATAGGAATGATCCAGATAAAGTTAATATTTCAAGGCGCTTTGGACAGGCGGGAGTCCGGGAAGCTGGGAGTCGGCAGACGGGAGATTATCCCGCATTATCTCAGGGTGGAGACTTATTATTAGGTCGGGAGGCTTTCTTTAATTAAAGTGTCACTGCTGAGGAATAATTCCTTCCGACCAGTGGCGTACAGATCTTCACGCTATTTGAGCAACGGGTTAATATTTTCATTCTGTTGACCAAAACAGAAATAAGGCATATTAACGGCGAGAAAAATATCCAGCGACGAATTTTCAACATAAACCCGAAAAGGAAAAAAACATTACACTGGTTGTATCGAAACTAGTAGCTGTATGTAAATAACTTTTTGTTTTAAATCAAATTAATGAAAAATATGTAAAAGTGATTTACACAAGATAATTTGTAAAACACTTTTTTTAATGCGTTATTTTGAAATTAAATGGTCTCATCACCGTGATATGAAAATACTCAAATGAAATGACATGGCAAGATAAAAAAGGCTGCACTGACCTAGAAATTCTAAACAAACTGCTTTATGTGTGAAAAATTCAATTAAAAGCCCAATAATACTGGTAGGCGCACGTAAAGAAAGAATTGTAATGAATCAAATAAATAAAAAGCTATTACTATATATAAAAATATATTATTCTACACAAAATATGGTTTTGGCATTAGATTAGATAATTTAGAAGCTTTAGAAATAAAGAAAGTCGTTAAAAGTTATGGTAATATCATTAATATATATTATATTCACCGTAAACTCAAATTCCGTTTCGTTCCCACGTCCTCTAATCCCTCCCCCTCCTTTATTATATGTTGTCCCATTCTATTACATGTAAGCATATCTCTGTCTCACTGTTCCATTGTTTCATTTTATCTTGTTTCTCCCTCTTATTGTATTTTGTATTACGTCATGTCTCACCTATATATATATATATATATATATATGCTCACTCTATGTACTTTTGTTTAGTTTTAAATTTTACCCTGACGCAGCTTGGGATAAGCGAAACCGGATGGTGATAAATTAAAAATAAATTAGTGGTTCAAAACAAAGTGTTTGTTTTATTAAATAAACATAAAGTGATGCACACAAATTAATTGGGTTTTCAATATAATATTGTATTCGCATCATAAGCTTGCCCGAGGGCTTGGAATGTTCTCCATACGTCAGTGCTCAAGTCGCAAACCCATCACGCCCCTCGAAGCAGTATTTCCAGCGAAACGACGCAGGGCGACGTGGCCGTGAAATGAAAGCCTTGATAACTATAATCCGAGTAATAAGAATAACGAAAGAACTGCAGAAGATCTGTCGCGCATTAGGTAGGAAAGTTAAGTCAGGTTACAAGGGCCAGTTCGGTGTCGTAACAATAAAATCATCATTTGCCCGATTTTACACGAGCTCCGCACAGGAAAGCAACAAATGATTAAAAAAAACATATTCATTATTCTATGGTGGACTGGCTTATATAAAAAACAAACCATTACCTTTATATACGTACATATAGTCCTCGGCGTGAAATTTCACAATTGTTGGGCTTGGTGAATAATAGAGAAGATCCTAAGAAAAATCTTTGTTTATGAAAAGTACAGCCACGAGATATGTATACCATTTTTTTAAAGAGTCCTCAATAACAATATTCATAAAACTGGTACGGCTACTTTTTGATTCCACATCTGAAGGGGTACAGTGGTTTGGGGGTGAAGAAGTCGTTAAGACAATTTTTAACGTGGCAATGCTTCCCTGAAAATTGTTGTTGTAAACGAGGGGAAAATGTAAAAATCGAAAGAAACGAAACCGGAAAACAGGGCGAATGTGCATTAATCTCACGACGACGACGTTGACGTTGATATTGATGTCAACGTTGACTTTGACGTTGGCGTTGTGATGGTGATGTTGCGAGGCTACTATTGACGTCAAGGTGACTTTGACGTTGACTTGTGATGTTGATGTTGTGATGTTGATGTTGTGATGTCGATATTGACGTCAACGTTGACGTTGTAATGTTGATGTTCTAATGTTAATATTGACGTCAACGTTGACTTTGACATTGTGATGTTGATATTGCCGTTGATGTTGATGTTTTTGCAACAATAAATTATATTATGTATTATTCATGAATGTAGAGCATCCTCTTATCTAAGTAATATCAAAGTCTATTAAAGAAGATAAGATGATCTCACGACAGAGTGGAATTCAAATCACCCCCTCACTGCGGCCATGAATCATTAAACAGGCGCCGGGGGTTGAGGCTGCACTATTGCACATTCCTAGAGATCATACTATCTCTCAACGTTCAAGGGATGTTTGGCTCTGAGTTGGAAGGAGGTAATTAGATAAGTATTATGCTAGGCTTGGAATGCTTCTTGCGTCATTTGGTGTGAAAATAATAATATTAGGAATTTTCTCCTAGGGGTGAATTTGAGACCTAGTTTGATTCCCTAATAATAATAATCGGATGATTTTTATAGCGCCGTTTTTGTGAAAAATCACCTCAAGGGCGCTGTACAAATCTTACTTCCTATTCTTACATTATTCCTATATTCCTGTCACATTCGATGTGTCATCAAATCGTTATCAACGCCATTTTGCATTTTTTGACATTTGCCTCTTCAAAAACGGTTGCCGTTAACTGCTGATTCTCGGCCCATCAGCGATCAATCTAATTTCGAAGGCCGTTATGCTGGAAGACTGAACAAACAAGCTATCTGGGAAGCCTAAAGAAGCCTGGAAGTGAATGCAAAAGTACTTATTACACTATTCGTCACCACATAGCCATTAAAAAATATTTATTTAATCTGATATTAAATTTTAAATAATAACACACACTAGAATGCATACAAAAATACGCGGTGTTATACACTCAAAGTTCGAAACTCCAGAGAAATTTTAAATGACACAAGTAAAATGTGGTAACGTTGTAATAACGGCATAAATATATTTTTTAAATACATCATACCTTTTAAACATAGATATAAAAGTCCCATCAGATTCCAAATACTCTTAAAAAATAAGGCAGGAAACTACATTATTATCTCGACAAAAAAATATTACTAACACTATCATTACAATAATCATTGACGAATCTCAAATTAAATATGGAACGGAAAGAGAAATAGAAAATAAATAAATAAAAATGTAGGTTGCATCTGGGAATCGAACCCGGGACATCTATCTTACCGGGACACCACTCTAACCACACTGAGCTAATGAGACCTAATTATTTTCGTTGTCATATTGACCGATATCATACTTTAATATTTCATGAATTATCAACAAATAAATTCTCTTTTTTTTCGTATGATTGCAAAGATATACTCGAATATATTTGCAATTTAGATAGTGTCTCAGTTACCTTATCCGATTTTTATTTATATAGGACATATATATTGACGCACTTGCGGTGAACCTTCACAAAACTGCGCTATAGAAATTAACTCTTATTATTATTATTTTCTATAAGTCCAGAATGAATATTCAATTTATTGGAATAACTTATTGAAACACGTAAACCTCACCGTAATATTTAATAATATTAACAAATCTCAAAGGAAATATGAAACAGAAAATAAAAAGGTAACGGTCGCACCGATTACTACAGAGTTCGATTTTATTTCTTTATTAATTATCTAGAGGCACTGCTGAAAACCAGCATCACTCCGGCTTCCGGAATGTATAGGTGAGCAGTGACCTTTTTGACAATTTATAAAATTATGCAACATCTAAAAAAAGAGAAGTTAAATAACGTATTGACAAAGAAATGTTATTATTATTATTTAAACGGCATTTTTTAATCAGAAACAACAGACAACATACATCGAAAGCTCCCATAGTAAACATACATTTCACACGTCGCGATTTGAATTCGAAAGACGCACCATTCGAGTGTGAGCCGGATATTGTAAAATGTTTGTTGTAATAAAAAGCTATTACTATTATTATTATTGCGCTTGTCCTCGTCCCTGCAGTTAAGAAAGCTCTTAGAACCGCAGTAAATTTTAAATACGTCGACCGAGACAATGTATACTATTCACTGCCAAAGAGATTTACGCTCGTACTAATATTGGAAAATCAATCCAGTTTTCATTCCAAGAGTCAACTACACTGAATTTATAATGTAGTAAAATGAACCAAAGAACTACATTTAAAGAAGTAAAATGAGATTCAACGGGATACATTGAATTTATAATGTAATAAAACGACACAAACAACGAAAAACATTAAATTTTTATATTTTATCAATAATTATAAAACTTTAGTCCGCCTTCAGACGTTGTCAAAATTCAATTTCTTTGGAAACTCACTTTATACCATTAACGGACATTTTTCCCAATTTTTCGAATTCGATCAATCTGAGGTACCATCAGCCAAGTGTTTTGTTGAGCAACGCTCTGTCTGCCTGTTACCAAACATGTTTTTATCGTTGGACATCCTAAATTGTCCATGAAGGTGCCTGTACACTTTCGTGCTCAATGAAATGACATCAAAGTAAAAACTTTCAATGTATTGTTTCATAATGCTTTCACACAGACGAAGTATTGAATTAGTAAACATAGATGAGTTAATATCGTATTTATTATGAATACACATAATTTATTTTAAAAACTTATACATAAGCCCACATTTTATACCACACAAAGTATACGTTAAAAATATGTTGAAAATAAAAGGCTTGACTTTTGCCAATCTCGCGAAAGTACATGTTGCATTCCAAGAGCTTCATATGAGTTATCAATTCAACTCATTTAGGGACTGTTAATTTTTTAAACATAATATTAAGTTTAACAAAGTTTTCAAAGCAAATATGTAAATGAAAATATAAATAAATGAACAGATACAATAGAAACATACAGATACAATAGAAACATACAGATACAATAGAAATCCATAAAGTTTTACAAGAGATAATTAATTTAGATAAATCACAGGTCAAATGTGTGTTACAGCCATTTCCATCGTGAGCTATAGAGCTATAAAATAGCAATTTAACCCATCAAATATATGAAGTGACAAAGTTTGTTCCCAAAGATATATTGTTCAATAAGAAAAAATAATGTTGAAACCCGTGTTTTAACTATATACTATCTAGTAGTTGTACAATAACCATAAAAGTAAACCAGACAAATAATAGTATATGAAACCGTATTTCAGGCAGATCGTTACGTATTCCAACTGAGATGGAAATTGTGAATTAATCCATATATTACGTCGGCTCCGCTGAATAATAATCCTCAGTCTACATTGTCTGTATCTGTAGTGAAGTACAAGTTGCTCAGGGCAAATAAAAAGAAAAGCTAACAGAGAGGCGGCTTTAAGAGCTTTCGAGAAAAAACCTCCAAAGAAGATTAACGCATGAAGGGAATTTCTGGAAACACCTCTATAATATAGTCATTCAAATTTATTAAGGGCCAGCACTCAAAAATGGCCCCCAAAAATTACCCGTATAGAATTTACAGATAAATCATTTGTATTATTTTTTGACTTAAGCGACCTGAAAAGTGTATATTTTTGGGTGATAACCGTTAAAATAAGGGAATAATGAATTCAAAATTAAAATAAAGATGCACTGAATGGCATCATTTTCGAGAACCTCGCGATCAATAGCATTGCCACTTAGATTTTTTTAAATGTGAATTCGTATCACACAAAAATCTCGGGGTAAAATAGCGAGGGTAAGATGGGATCCAAATACTTACCTCTGATCCTTATTTCTCCACAAGTCTCTTCTTCTTCCCTATTGATGCACCGATCACATAAATAAAATAATAAAGAGTTCAACATAAAAAAATAAAAATAAAAACATAGACGATATTCATCTGCGGCGGGATCACAATCCGATAGATCTCGGCGGTTACAAGCACAATACAAATATTGGGACGGGTCGCGAGTGCGAATTCATGCATAGCGAATGAAATCACGGCGGACAATGATGCAGGTAAAGTCGATGGACTAGGTGTGGATTACAATTGGGTAGGTTTATAAGGATGGATATTATCGTGCAAATGAAGAATTGTTTCTGACCGAACTTTTATTTTCAAAATTGTTAATGGTTTTATAGACAGCCCTGATATTGTCAGCTTAATTAAATTTAATATTCGAACTAGAACTACTCGATCTAAAATTTTATTCAATTGTAACAATAATTTCAGGACTGAGTCATTCAAAAATTCTCTATTACCTAGACTCCACGCAGAAGGTAATAGATTTTCAGACATAGTAGATATGTTCAACTGCTCGGAATACAAAGACAAACAGACGATTATTGCATACATTCTAAAAAATATTAATATATGTGTCTATAGTATAAGTATCAGTGAATGTGAGGTATATTTTGAATATTCGCCTCTGTAGCTGGAATGGTACTTACACTATGTTATTCCTGTATTTGTTCGATATTTTATCTATATACCTAATGTGATGTGTTTTGCACCTGTTTATTGCAACTAACTAAAATGTAAAACATATATAGGACGTATATAATATAACACAATAAATAAATCAACTATAATGCTATCCAAGTTGAACCATAACTGGCGCAACCAAGCGATTCTGATAGTATGTACCATTAGGAGAAAAACGGTTGTCAAATTTAAAACAGATTTCTTTATTACAGAGTAAATATTATCTAATACAAATAAAATATTATTAACATTTCTACAGCATTCAAAAGAACGATGACTTTTACCGCTAATTGGAGGATAGTGACATATATTTGAAATCCGATTGGTTTAATAGTATAATTTCTTCAAATGTTTGGTAACTTTGTGGCATCATTATTAATTATATAAATTAAAAATATACTTTGTATTTACCACTTTAATTAAAATATATAAATATTTCTCTACATGTTTCGATAGTAATAATAATCAAATATTTTTTTAAAATAGCTATCTCTTAAATTTGTTTTCATATTAATATTAATAATGATAATTTTTATTTATATTTCTAATTTAAATGTATTATTCAATGTTTTATAATTATTTTGTCATTAACATTTTTAATCTGTTACTTACCTACTTTAATTCATTTTTGTTTATGCTCATATTTTGTATATTCTTAAATTATTGTTTTAAATTTTTATCATTTTTCTATACTTGAAATTATTTTTTAGTATTCATTTATTCCTGAAGATGATAGCATTGCTATCGAAACATGTAGAGAAATATTTATATATTTTAATTAAAGTGGTAAATACAAAGTATATTTTTAATTTATATAAGGTTTAATAGTATTTTAATGATCCGTTGCATGGCGAATGAATCCAAAGAAAATACAATAACTGCTCAATAAAGTGTTGAATTTTGGTAGAGAACAATAAGGGCGGGTTTTATAACCATCCGTTAGTAACACCTGATACCATTGTAAACTAATATTTGGACTACCGCCAGATTTTGCCGTTTTATAAACGTTCGTCAGATTACCGTTCGTTTGATAGCTGTTAGTTGTTGCCCAAGGAACGCTTATTTGAAACCGTGCACTATTTTTTAAATTAAAAATACGTTTGGTCGAGCGAATGGAAACCGAAATGCGAATCGAAATACAAACGGACAACGGTTCGTTACGTAATAGAAGTTTGGAAGTTCGTTTATAAAACTGGCCCTAAAATTAACATAATAAAATTATTTTTTTAATTGAAAAACAAGATCAGTCAGAAGGTGACCGTTTTAAGTTCGATTCACATCTACCGGCACCGCACAGTACAGACGGGTAAAGTGGCAGGCCCGGCAAAATTACTTGCTCGCATTATCTATGAACACGTTCACGCACGGTGTAATGTGAATACTCCCTTCTGTGCCGTGCCTGCCACTGTACGTGTCTGAACTGCGCGGTATCGATAGATGTGAATAGACCTTTAAGGTGAAACCGATCCGATCTGAAATATGAAGAAAGTTATAAAAGTGTTTTTTATCATATTAAAATAGAATTCTACCATTAGAATTCTTTCAGTTTGAAAATTATAAATAAATAAATTAACAGATTACGAGCTCTAAAATCCATGGACATAGGAAAACTTTGCAACGCCCACAGTCGGCGTAATGCTATAAAGTTCGCAAACTAATTAAAAATGCCATTGTGCTTGTGCAACGTTCGTACATGAAGTCGGCTTAATTACGCGGCAGATAATTAAACATAGTTGTGACAAGTTCTGGTAACGAGGCCATACAGCACAGTGTTATCGTTTAAATGCAGCAGCGTCTTTGTAGTCTGTCTGTGGATGCTCTATTAAAAGCGACCGCCCTTGTATTATCATCATTGCTCAGAGATTATGAGAGACGAGCCTTGGAATGGAAATTAGTCTCCGTGAAGCTTGGAAATCACCGTTTTAACATTCGAGGCATTTGCGTAAGCGCGAGGGCTGTGAACTGGTTACGAGGTGTTTGAATAAATTTACTGATAAAATTCTTCAAATTTATTACAGCTTTCAACTGAGTCCTAAAATAAGAAAAACTGACGATGCTGATCTTAAGGGTTTTAAATTAATACCTAGTGCATTTCTGCACATAGCGCCAATTCAACATTAACTCAAAACTTTTTTTATTTTTTTTATTTTATGGCTTTCACCCATTAAGGGCGATCTTGGCCATCAGTTAGATTTTGATAGTAAAAATTGTTCTTAAAATTAGTTACTTTTAAACAAGACATAATATTTGGACAAATAAAATTGAAGCAGATAAGTTAAATAAGTTAAACAGTGTAAATTTATGTGCTTTTAATCCCCAATGACTTAAATTTTAATGCCATTTTTATAAATGTATTTTGCTAATAAATTGTTAATTTGGGGGGAGTTGAGACTTAGAAGGCGGAGAATACTGGTAGGGAGATCAATTTTAAGTTTTACCAATTCATGCATAAAATTTGGAAATTGATCATTGATAGGACACTCAAAGAAATTATGGTCCACAATCACAGTTAGGCGAGCTGACTATATGAAATCTGGCGAGATGACTAAGACCTAGTCTCATTCGAGTTATGGAGGAAATATATATATATTTTTGGCATGCAATTGTACGAGTATTTATGAAAGCAGGGCTTGACAGGAATAAACGGTTGTATTAATGAGTACTGATGAAAAGGGTATTTAAATTAACGAAAACTTGGGTAAGGCAATGCTCCTAAAATCTCCCTTCTAATATTAAGTTATGGAGGAAATGTATATATATTTTTGGCATGCAAGTGTACGAGTATTTATGAAAGCAGGGCTTGACAGGAATAAATGGTTGTATTAATGAGTACTGATGAAAAGGGTATTTAAATTAACGAAAACTTGGGTAAGTCAATGCTCCAAAATACTCCCTTCTAATATTAAGCCGGCTTTTTATCCAAGGAATAAACTTGGAAATTTTTTGAGGAACACTAAAGATAAAGACCATAAATTGAGTCACTCCGGTATTTATAAACTAAATTGTAATGACTGCTCCTTATTTTATATTGGAAAATCAAGCCGTAATTTCGACAATAGAATCAAAGAACAGTTAAGGTGTCTTAAAAATAATAATTTTTCTGAATTCGCTAATCATATTATCTCAAACAATCATAGTTTTGATAAAAATACAGGGATCAATAATCTTCACATTAATAGTAAAGGTAAACAACGCTTAAATAATTTAAAAGCCTTGGAAATTACGAAATCCCTCAAAAATAATGAGTCTATTATTAATAATTAAAAAAAAAACATATCTTACAGCCCCATTTTAAATATGTTTTCTTTCACCCCTCCCTCAATCTCTATCTGTTACGCCACTCTTTATTAATCCCTAGCCACGCCCCCACCCCCCCTGTGCCATTTATTATGTATGTTCGTTCTTCAATAATTTTGTAATTTTGTTCAGTATTCACTTGCCCTGACGATGGAACGGTTGTTTCGAAACCGGTAGGCGTGTAAAATAAATGTGGTTAAAACAATGTTTGAGTGATTCATTTGATTTATATTTTTAATGAATGTCATCTGTCATCCGAGAGAACCGGAACTGCAGTTAAACAAGAAGTCTTTAAGCCCAAGGAACAGGATAAGGAATTTTCCTTAAAAAAGAACCAACACATGCCTACTGGGGCGCTATTCCCGTTCTTTTTAAGGAAGATTCCTTACGTTTTTCCTTAGGGTTAAAGACTTCTTGATTAACTGCGGAATTCCGGTGAGACATAGGAAAAAGATCCTAAATAGATTGTCAAGAGATTATTTGAAAACACAAATTGATGAAATATCTTCAAGAGACATAAGATTTTGAACTAAAACTTTTAAAAACCATTGCATTATGTTATAATTCATTTTAATACATTTTTATTTTATTTTTAAATACCACGAGTAAGTCTTTTAACGAAGAATAAAATTTTATAAATAGGTACCTACCTCATTAGATAGTAATGACCTTTTTTTGTCTCTAGTTCTAAAAGTGACATTTGAATTTGCACTTGACGTGAATTGGCAAAGATTTCAACATCTATATAATGTTTACTAGCTAATTATGTTTAGAGTAAATAATAATGTAATTGATAAAATACTTAATATTGAGTTTTCCTCTTGTTAAAACAACGGTAATATTGAGTTTTTCTCTTGTTAAAACGTCGCAAATATTGACATTTTTGATGAATGTCGTTCACTGAATTCAACCGACCGCTGTCATCCGAGAGAATCGGAAGCGAAGTTAAGTAAGAATGGTTTAACCCTAATGAAA